>VZRQ01009562.1:919350-1010647 GCA_013397975.1 Machaerirhynchus nigripectus
GAGCAAGGCAGGACCGGGATGGGCTCTCGCGTTCCCCCCGCCCGCGGCTCCGCAGCCGCTCCGGCTGCAGAGCACCGCAGGGAGCCGCGGCGGGGCACTGCCCGCCCAGGCACGGTTTGCCAGTCGAGGCATCCGTATTCCCGTGCCCCGCGGCCCTTTTTGTCATGTAGGGGAGGCTGCTGCGCTGCAGCCCGGGCACGTGTCCTTGCCCGGCTGCATTGACGCACCGGGTACGCGCGTGTGGCTGTTTGTGCATGACGTGCTGAGTGTGAGATCTGCGTGAGCCGGCTGCGTGGTGTGTGGCGTTCGCATCGTTTATGCTTGGGAAGGCAAAGAACAGCAATTTTTCATGAGCAAATATTTGCATATTTTCCACTCGTTCGAGCAGATAAAGCATTTCAATTCTCTGCCGGATCCTCAGGAGAGCTGGGAGCATCTTCTTTTTAAAGGTGTTTCCCTTGTTTGTATTCACCTGTNGTGTGTCACCAGAAAGGAGTAGAGGGCAGGATCACCTCCCTCGACCTGCTGGCCACGTTTCTTTTGATGCAGCCCAGGACACAACTGGATCTCTGTGCCGCGAGTGCACAAGTCTCCTGCCTGCACAGGTCGCTTTGGATGTCTGACATGCGGGGGTTTGGCACAGAGGGGCTCCACTGCCCTCGGCAGCGCAGTCCCGAGCCTGCTCCTCACGCCGGTGAGAAGGGCAGAGGTGCGGCCGCTCTCCCCGGCTCCCCGCGGTGCCGCCCGATCCCCCTCTGCAGGACGCGCTGCGCAGCGCCCGCGTCCCCTGCGCCGCTCGGCGCCACCCCCGCCCTNTGCATGACGTGCTGAGTGTGAGATCTGCGTGAGCCGGCTGCGTGGTGTGTGGCGTTCGCATCGTTTATGCTTGGGAAGGCAAAGAACAGCAATTTTTCATGAGCAAATATTTGCATATTTTCCACTCGTTCGAGCAGATAAAGCATTTCAATTCTCTGCCGGATCCTCAGGAGAGCTGGGAGCATCTTCTTTTTAAAGGTGTTTCCCTTGTTTGTATTCACCTGTCTCTTTTCTCTAGAGGCTACCCCATTACAACAATGGATTAACTGCTTCTTGCCCCCTCCGCACACCCCCTTGTTCCACAGCCCTGTACAACAGCTGAAACATGGCCCCGACAGTTTTGCTGTTGCCTGATCTGGGCTGCTGTGATTCCCTGCTGATGACAAATACAGCGGCTCCCTAACAACAGCTTCAAATGACATTATGTGTGGGCTGTGTTGGTAACAGCCTGGAAACACACCCTCGCTTCTCCACACTGGAGGCCCTCTGCCATGAACATTCTCCGCCCTTCCAGTTTTTCTCCCAAAGATCCACTGCAGAGCAGAAGGGTCACACTGAGTGGGTCCACAGCTGCCCCAGACCACTGCTGTGAGGTTGGGTTTGGTGGGTGGGTACGTGTGTGTGCAGAGGGTCACGGGCAAGGTCCAGATGCCACCTCCCAGCCTGAGCCCGTGCCTGGGCTGTGTGAATTAAGGTGAATGTCCTGTGTTCTTGGCGTTCATGCTCAGGCCAAGCGGCACCTGCAGGTCTGGGTGTGTGTGCACCTGTGTGGGTGGCCACGTACGGTCTCATGCACACGTACACCTGCTTGAATCCGTGCACGGTATGAATATGTCTGTGTGTTCATACACATCCACGCAGTTGCACGTACACACACACACACATGCGATCATGCAATAAGCTCTCATTTGCATGCATACACACACAGCACATATCTGCTCTTGTGCTCTGACGTGTGCACGCGAACTCTCTGACAGAATGGGTTCCCTGTGTCTCTATCACCCCATCTGTAATCACATGTTTGCTTGGAAGAGGATTGCACAATGCTGCTGAAATCATTGCAGCCCTTTCTAGTCTTGCAGCTCAGATCGCTACGTGACGAGAATAAAACCTTCTGTGCAGCACAGGGCTTGATGGAGCCCTTATCTCTGTGTCTCTGCATCCAGATCAGAAAAACTCTTTTCCATACCTGACTGGAGCAAATCCCCCCTGAACACCTCCAGACATTCACTTGGCCTCTGCACATGGTCCCCACGGCCTCTAGATTGCCCAGAGTCAACCGCACCATCGTTAAGGAGAGGGAGAGGGATCACAAGGGCAGCCAGATTAATGCTATTCCACAGAAAACACTGGGGATTCACCAACAGGGAGAGAGTGCTGAGGAAAGAGCAGGGGTCAGGAGGCAGTGACCCCTGCTCTTTCCAAATGCCTGTTCCTGTGAAAAACAGCCTGTAAATCAGTGGTGATAGTTTGAAGAATTTTGTGGCATTTGTTTTCTCCTCATGAACGTTGGATAAGAAATACCTTTTCTTTTCCCTCCCTCAGTCTTATTTTCTGTTCATCTTCAATTTTTATTTCTCCAATTTGTCACTGCAAAATAGGATACAGCCTGGGGGGCGGGGGGGTGGGGCAAAGAAAACACAAGACNTAAACCCCTATTTAACTAAAGGTCTCCATTTTTTTGCAGATCTCCCTGGGACACATTTTGTTTGTCCCAGCAGGCTGCCCTGCAGAGCTGCCTTGGTGGGAGCTCAGATTCTGTGTGTCAAAGTGATGTCTCCTTGGCACACTTGCTTGGTGCTGGCATTGCAGTGCTTGGGCTCTTAAGGGATGTTGGTATTTTAAGAAGCCAACCAGTCGATGGAGTTTCTTGAATGGTGATTTGCAGCAGATGGAGCTGCAAAGGCGTGTGAAACGAAGTCTCAGCTCAGTTTGGTGGTGAAGGAGACTGTCTCTGTTAAGTGTGTTGGCAGCTGGGGAACTCCCCCATCTCCCCACCAGTGGCTGGGCAGCCACTCCATGGATAAGGAAACCCATCCTGTGTCTGCTCCCTCCCCACCTGAGCTGCTTCCTGCAAGGTCCTTGGTCACTGTCACATACCTTCTTCAGTGCCTGGTCATCAACCATGCAGTGCTACAAGCTCCTCAGATAATACAATTTCTCCTCTGTCCTACCAGGATTGCTCTGCCACGGGAGTCCAGCATTCACCTGGCTCTGCTCTTCCCTGCAAGACGAGCAACGCACCAGAGTTTAAAGTGCTGTTTTGTCCATCTCTCTGACCACTTGGTGGTCAGACCTTTTAATCTTTCCACCACCTGTTGCCCCTTACAGAGGCAGAAGCTTTGGCAGTCCATCCTCATTCTGCCAGGATTTCTTGGTTGTGTTTCATCCAGTGGATGTTGCGGGAGCTCCCCAAGAAACTAAAACAGAGGCTTTTTTTAGTCCAGCAGACTGTATCCCACGCCCATGAATAGTTTGGCTGCTTTTCTTACTGGGGCCCACAGTGTGGGAAGCTGATGCATGGATTGAAGGAGGAAGAGATGTAAAGAGATAGCAGAAGATAGAAACTGGTTACCAAGCACTTTCTTTTTCCCCGTGAGCTGGGCCTGCACTCCTGTGTGTCCGACTGCCCATGCTCAGGGGAGCGCTGTGAGGGCAGCTAAGCAGTTCCTCTGTGCTATGGCAGGCAGCTCAGCTCCTGAGGCTGAGCCTGCAGGCGTGGACAGCTTGGCAACAGCGTCCCAGGCCTAAAGAAGAAACATGAGGATGAAGTATTTCCATCCTCCTTTGTCATGGAGGTGATGGCAGTACCAGTGGCTGAGAGCACAGCTGAATGTCTTTTGTTTGGTTGTGTCTGCAGTCCCTGCCCACCCTTCCTCTGCTCTCTAACCTGGCTAGGAGATGTTTCTTCACCTTACACCCTGTGACAGTCCTTTTCCAAACTTGGGTGCCCTGCACTGCAGTTCTCCTGATGCCTGCCAGGCCTTCAAGACTTCCCACATTTCCTTTGTGTGACCTTGACTCTGGCTTCCTCATAAAGTGGTTCTGTTCCCATGATCCTCAGCTGCTGCAGCTTGTTCTGCTTCCCAGCCCAGGGCTTTTGGCTTCTGTCCCAGCACACCCGACCCCATGCCTCCCCTTCCCTCCTCTTACCTTCTCTCAAGTGACCTGTGAGGCATCTTTCCATTAACCAGCCAGCTCTCATTATTTACTCTCCACAGGTCGCCTCCTGCAACATCTCCTGACCTCAGGGAGGCACATGTCCTTCTGGTGGGTCCCTCCTTCCCATGTCTCAGAATTTTTTGTGGCGAAAACTGCCCAAAAGGGCTGTTGTACGAGGGTCATTTTGGTGGCGGTAGCTTAGAAATAGCATTAATGGAGAAGTTTAAAGTATTGGGACAGACATTTTAGTGGAGCTGCAGAAATGAAGCCAAAGAGGAGAGGGAGACCTTCATCTCACCCACCCTGGTACAGTGCTGCTCTTCCAGCCTGCACACTCAGATGGGCCCACCCACAGCTTCCCTCCAACAAGCCATGTGCAGGAGCAAGCACTGATCCAACTCCACGGCATCTCACTTGCTCTTCAACTCTTATCCAAGCATTCACATCTGCACTTAAACATCCTGCAACTGCATAAACACACTCCCTGATCTGTGTTTGTATATGCTTACACACATGCATGCCCCCTTAGGTACCCCTGTCCCCATGTGCACACCCCCACAGATTAGCGCCAGTGCACAAGTCTGCCACCAGTCTCCCACCAGCCCTGACTCCTGGGCCTCCGATCCTCTTCAGCTATTCCCATACATGTACAGTCCAGGGAACAAAGTTTTGCCTACAACTACCTTTGTGCACATAGAGACACGTCGTTTCTTCGCCATCCTGAGCCAAATACTCTACCACTTCCCACAGGATATATTAGTTCCTAGTATTGCCCATACTTTACAACCACAGCTCTTACACATGCTGGAGATCCCCTGACCTCCGTCTGCTTCCTCCCCCATCCTGTACTGATAGATGCCTTGATCTCCTGTATCAGCCAAACATGACTCCATACAGAGACTGACTCAGCTCAAAGACATGGTGTATCCTCAGGAGAGCCAAATCTGTAGCACCCCCTGCCCTAAACACACAGAATGGTTTTGCCCACCTGGCCTTCTGAGGCCAAAGGCTTTTTGTTTATTTACAGTAAAGCTTAAGGAGAAGAAAAGAAATGCTGCCTCCAACTCATGTCTCATTGTCTTCGTCTCTACCCTTGTTACACCTCCCACTAGTGTGCAGAGGCACCAGGAAAACCCTGAAGAATGCGAGGTGTGGGAAAGAAATGTTCCATTTTCACCATCCTGTCCAGAGTCCATAAGAGCCTTGAAAAATAGAGGAGGTTTTGAGCAGTCAGTGGTCTCCAGCCACGACCAGCATGGGCAGGAAATCTGTCCCCAAGGCTTTTTGAAGAACTAGAGAGGGGCCAGCCATGCATGCAACTGTCTGGTATGTCTTCGCTGCAGGCATTACTCCTTCTTGTTCATCTATTGAGGTAAACCACTTTACATGTTTATAAGGAGGATATTCAAGGCACTGGGTTGCCCACATGTGGCTTGTGCCATTTGGGGACTTCCTGGAGGTGCCACCATCAGATGGCAGCCTACGCCCTCCAAAGCTGGGTCATCTAAGGGCAGATCATCAATCTAGGGCTGACCTTGCTCTCTCAATACCGTCAGTGCCCATCACCTCTTCAGCTCTCCCTAAATGCAGTCTGCTCTTTACCTGGTGTTGCCAGATGAAAAATTGTTTGCTCCCGGTGGCCAATACAAGGCTTATTCTTCAAAAGCCCCTGGCATATGAACTGCACAATGCTTGTCCTGTAGGAAGAAGAACTGGAAAGCAACCAGCCCAGTTGTGCCAACTTTTAACAGTTCACCAAGCAGTCAGGTGTGACTTTGGGGTCACCAGCCACAAGGGACCACCAAAGAGAATCCCAGGACAGAAGAGCTTATGTATAAAGGAGAGGGAAATTATGTTAATGATTTCAGGGAAATTATTACCATATGCATGTTTATTCTGGAAAATCAATGAGCACATATGTAAAATATAGTTTATAAATGGGAGCTTTTCCTGTACTCAGCATGCATGATATTTTGGAGGAGATACCCCCTCATGCATCCAGCCAAATAAAGAATGCCTGCTTCTTAACACTACATTAGTGTGAAGGAGGTTTTATTTTTACCAACTTCTGGTAACACTAGTACCACAAAAACCTCAGGTGTCTCTTCCAAAGCCAAGAGCAATGCCTTGCTTTTTCCACAAGATCATGGAGCCCTATTCATCTTTAAGCAGACTCTTGGACTTTAATATTCCCTTGAGACAATGTCTCCCATAGCCTTTGAAAGCAGAGAAGGTGAAGGGGATCCCATGTCCCAGTGTCTCTTTCCCCTGCACCACCCCTTTCATCATAAATAACTGACATGCAACTTGTTGCTCTTTTCACATCCCGCAGGCTCCTCAGGGAGCGGTTTTTGGTCATTGCTTTTTCCTTCTCCACTGCTTAGAGGACGCTCCTGCCTGTCATTTCCATTCTGGGTGATCTTGCTGATCTCACCCTCTTCCCTTTCGTCATCAACCTTCTCTGGGGGGCATGCTGGCACCTCCTGGCTCTGGACACGGCGGGATGGCCTGAAGATGGCCCTGCGGAAGCCCTGCTTGAAGCGGTAGGAGAGGAAGCCATAGATGATGGGATTGGCGCAGCTGTTGGCGTACGGCAGCACCACCACGAGGAAGTAGACTCCAAAGAGGGATGGCTCCTCTGGCAGTGGGCAGACAACATTGATTATGTTGAGGACGTAGAAGGGGAGCCAGCAAAGGACGAAGACAGCCACCACAGTCACCACCATGCGAGTCACTCTGCGCTCTGAAAGCTTGTGCTTGGAGGACAGAGCCCTCACCCGCCTGCCAGAGGAGCGAACCTTCACAACGATCAGGAGATAGCAGAGACAAATCACCAGCAGAGGTCCAAAGAAGCCCAGGGTAGCAGTGTAGACGATGAAGCCAGCTCTCCACACCGAGGCAGGCTCTGGCCACTGGATGTGGCATGTACTCATCCCTAAAGGGACATCTGAGAAGACAACCACGGGCAGCACCACTATGGAAGACAGCACCCACACGGTTGCACTCACAGCCTTGGCCACCCGTGCTGTCCTCCATTTGGAGGACTTCCCTGGGTGCACCACAGCCAGGTAGCGGTCAACGCTCATCACCGTCAGGCAGAAGATGCTGGTGAACTGGTTGATGGCATCCACGGCCATCACCAGGCGGCACATGAAAGAACCAAATGGCCAGTAGGACAGGGCATTTTGTGCAGCCAGGAACGGCAGGCCCAGCATGAAGAGCTCATCAGCCAGGGCCAGGTTCAAGATGTAGACGTTGGTCACCGACTCGCTCACGGAGTGCCGCAGGACCACATAAATGACCAGGGAATTCCCAGCCAGCCCCACCACACAGACAATGAGGTAGACCACGGGGATGAGGACACCGCTGACAACTACACCAGGGCTGACGGTGGAAGAGCTGTTGGGGGTGGTGAAGCCTGCCCAGCTACTGGAGGCATTCCCCTCCTCCAGCACTGCCGGCGTGGGGAGGCTAAAAGCAGAAGTGTCCATAGCAGAGGCAGGGAAGAGGGCAGGGGGCAGTGTCCTTGCAGGATCAGTTAGCAATCTGGAGCTGAGAGGAGGAGAAAAAACCATTGATACTGGGGACATGACAGCTGAACAAGCCACAGGTAAAATCACCACATTAACTGTGTGTTAGGTATGGACAGGCATGGGAATTCAAGGGGGGATTGTGGACACTAGTGGACGCTGGAAAATCTAGGACAATATCAAACCCATCTAGTCCTGCAAGGCCCAGTGGACATGGAGGGACAAACAGGGACATGGCTCAGTGTGGGTCTCTCCTCTAGGGAAACATCCTCTGGGGAAAGAACAACAGACTAGGATAAGGACAGGGGAAGTTTTCACTGTCTGCTGATGGATCCAATACTGAGGACATGGTCACCAGGGGCCTGGTTCCTATTTATGAGTGGCAGGTGCTTTACAAACAAAAAGGGAAAAGCATATAATGACAAAGTGCCTCTCCAACTCTGACTTTCCTATTCTCTGAGTATTTATTCTCCTGCTTGCTGAAGCTCTTTTTGGACTGGCCATATTGATAGCCCAACAGCAGAAAGAAAAGCACTTTCAATCCAAACAGAGGGGCTGAGCTCAGCACCTGAGCTGGAGGGCAGTTGGTTTGTGTTATGCCAGTTTGACAGCACAGGAAAGATTATTTTGGGTACACCAAGAGGGATCAGTCTCTTTTTCTCTTCTTCTCCCTACTATTCTGTCCCTCTCCTTCTGCACCCTCCAACACACTGCTAATGGTAGAGGCTCTGCCTGCCCCACCTGTTTGCAACACCAAAGCAGTGTTCCAGCCTTCCTAATCTCAGGTGCCCAATTGCTTGTCACGTCAGGGTTTGGCATGGAAACAGCACTCGGCTCACTCAGAGAGAGCCTTGAGCAAACAAGCTCTCCATTCACCACCAGCTCGCTGCTGACCCTGGGTGAGGAGCTGCAGGGAGAGAAGAGACAGTTAAGGGACGGACGTGCCTTTTGTCAGGGCTCCATATGCGAAATACAGAGCCCAGCACATGCTATGGACCAGAGACACCCTGGAAAACCTAATGCAGGGGGGATTTGTGTTTCTTTCAGGATTATTCCAGATATGGAAAAACTTTCTGGATTTGTGGACTGGCAGGGCCATCCTCCTGATAAGTTAGGTCCTTGGAAGGGAGGATGACTTGGTGGAAGTGAATGGAGACCCTGAGGCTCACCTTTACACATCTCAACAAATCTCTTAGAGCTCTGAAGCTCCTTTTCTATGGAATTAAAAGTGGGGATGTCAAAGGAAAGAACTCTCAACCTTAACTACTTTCAGGATGCCAGAAACACTCCAGAGACTTTTCTCCCAGATGTGATTCTCTGTAGCATCACAACTTTGTTCACATATTGTCTAATATTCGTGTTTGGGGGGGGTTTTGTTTGGTTGGGGTTTTGTTATTTGTTTGTTTGTTTTGTAGATGTCATTCCAAGTTCTGGAAACCCTAGGGGAGACCTGAGCTGTAGATGGATTCCTTGGACATCGGACAGGCAAACCCAACAGACTCCACAGACGTATCAAATTTTATGCTGAAGGAATAGATCCCATAAAAACACACTTGAGCAACTACGTCTTAAGGCCATTTCTACAGGCTATTGTATAAGTGTTTCCTGATTTAGAGCATTTGAGCTTTGAAGGGCTGGGATTGTTTAGATTTTCGTAATTTTCAGGTGCCTTGGGCTGTGACACACTGTCCTGATAAAAGCCCATCTCATGGGGTCCTGCGGCACTGGGTTGTCCCACACATCATGAGCGGCTGCAATGAATAAGCAGAGTAGGAAGTGATTTGAAACTCTAAGTTCAAGGATCTTTCCTCTGATACTTTTTCCGATTCTGTTCTAGTGACACAAATCAATTGTTGGAGAAAACAGGAGGGCAATGGCTGCTCTAGGGACAAAGATCCCTACAAAAGATGGCAGTGGCCAGAACAGTATGTTTGTAGAAGGACGATCCTCTAAAAGGTGAAGACATAGACAGGAATCCCTTTGGATGTTCCTCCTGCATGCAAAGGAATTTAAAGAAAAAAAAAAGCTGAACATTTGGAGCCTTACAAATATCAAATATGGATGGAGATACTCCTGCTGGGGCTGAAAAGCATTTGGAGAAGTGTCTGGGGTCCACACCTCAAAGCCGGTTGTTCAGGCTGTTGTTTAGCAATACAGTAAATCCAGCTTGAGGGTAGCTTCAGAAGCCCTATCAAAAATGCTAAGGCATGCAACAAAAAGCATGGATTTCCTGTTAACTCATTTTCCTGCTCAGGCAGCTACAGGGCAAAATCTTGATCTTCAAGCAGGTATGGTCTGTTGCTGCCATTCTAGTTTTGTCAAGCACCATGTACCAGCTCAAATACCATGTTACACATTCTGGCTAGTTTGACAGAAAAAACACTGGCCACCGGTGCTTCATCTAGTTTGGATCCACTCTGCTGGTTCCTTTGGCAGCACATGCATAGGTAGGAGTTGGTGAGCAACCCTGGCCTCAGACTGATGGTGTGTTGGCATCCACTTGGGTCTGTTCCTGATGTGGACGGCACCTGTTGCTAAAGGCTTGGGATCCTCTAACAGGTGCTACCAGAATATGCCTGGTTCATGCAGCTGGAGAGCAGGAAGAAGGCAGAGAGGTAGGAAGAGATGGGAAATTGGCACTACTGCTTTCCCTAGGGAAAAAATTATAAATATATATACATGTATTTCTGCATTGAATGAAAGGAGGAGGTGGATGCTGAAGCTGAGCCCAGATCTGGTAACAAACCATGAAATAGCAGCTGGGAGGGATAACACAGCCAAATAATCTGCAGCCCCTCGGGACCCCCTCCCCTCCTGTCCCCCGTGTTTCCCACGGCCCTGCTCCAGCTTAGGACGCTCCTGTCTCACCTCGGGGTTGAGCTCTCCCGCAGGGACCAGGCTGGACTGGCAGAGTTGGAGGGTCGGAGGCGGGGGGTGGTCGGCAGGTTTTCTTCTCTGGAACTGCAGACTTAACTTCTGCATGGACTCATGCCCGCGGGAGACATCTGGGAAGAGCGGGCAGAGCCGCCGGGTACTTACATGTCGTCGGGATGTACCTTCTCCTCCGCTTCCCCGGGAGAATCCGTGTCATGCTTTTCCCCTTCCCCTTTCCTAAACGCGACAGAGCGAAGCGCTCCCGGGGGGAGCGAGCCCCGCCGAGCGCTACCGGAGGCGCGGGTCCTTCTTCGCGGACTTGCCCATCGCCCCCGCCGTGCCAGGCGTGGGAAGGGGCCCGGGGGCGGGCGGGGGGATGCGTGGCCCCTCAGCCCCACGCCCGTGGGTCTCTCCCCCACGCAGCCCCCACCATCGGCGGGGCTCGGGCAGAGGGAGCGGAGAGCCGATACCGGGGGACGGGTGCCGGCAACCAATGGGCGCCACGCACGGAAACACCGGCAGGAGAAGGAGGAGAAGGAGGGGATGGACGACAGGGCAGGAGAACGAAGAAGAGCGGGGGGATATATCGGGATGGAGAATAAAAGGGGGAGAGGGAGGCGCAAGGAGATGGGCAGAGGGATAAGGGGAGCGCAGAAGCGGGGAGGATGAAGGAATGAGGAGTGCGGTAAAAGAAGCTGAAGACAGTGGAGGGAAGAGGGAGAGGAAGAAAAGAGGGATGCAGAGAGCAGCTATGTGGTGGGAGAGGGGCGTGCAGGAGGGGGTGACTGGGGTCGGCTCCCCTAGGCGGGCACCCAGGAGACGGGCCCCTATTCCAAGGGTCTTGCAGGCAGGACTGGTGCTGCTCGGAGCTGCAGGGACACAGCAAAACCTTCTGGCTGGCAGGGTGCTCAGAAATCGGGGCGGATGTTGAGCACACAAACCCTTCTCCCTTCTGTTCTGCCCTATGAGCACCTCCAGATGGATGGCGATGCGGGCAGATGGGCAGGTAGGGGACTGTCAGTTTCAGCTCTTTCCCCTCCCTGGCTCCATACAAGCTCTGTTATCTTTCACACCTTCATTGGGAAAATGTTGCAGTTTAACAGCCCCAAACTCTCCTAACAGATTTCATCTGTGCTGGAAGGCATAGACCCAGAGGAAACAGATCTGAGAAAGAAATAAATCTCCTTTGTGCAAGTAGTTCTCCCAGGAAGGACATGAGGATTTCCCCGTCCCATTCCCAGCACAAAGGGCTTCCCTGTCATCCTCACCCCCTTTCCAGCCCTGCAGCCAACATCAGTGACTCCTTGTGCTGTGCATCACCCAGTTCTTGACATTTGGCACTGCTATTGTGAGCATTTGAGCCTCTAGGGCAAATTCCAGCTTTAACAAAAGAAGGCAGTATCTCTTCGAGCAGAACATAGCCAGGGTCTAAAATCTGGCACTCCAAACCTACTTGGGCAACTTTATGTGCAGCCAGTGCTGCTCAAAGGTGAGCTGATGAAGGCAGTACAGGACTTAAAAGCTGTCAGGCCTCTTCAGGGTAGAACTTGGCCACAACCCTGTCTAGAGACACACAAGAAAGAGGAGGCCTCACTGGGGAAGGAATGGCATGGGTAGCACCCAGAGGTTTTCTTTACCATTGCAGGGCAGGTATCTGTAGCATCATGCAGAAGCCCCCGAACTCCTTTGTTAGAAGGAACAAAGAGCCACACAACAGCAGAGTTCTACCCAGGCCTGCTAACCCTTGCAGGGCTTGTTAGCATAAGCACAGTCATAGGATCACAAATTCCAGGTGTCCAGATCAGGTCCTCAGTGCTGAGTCGTGCCCCATTCTCTGCCTCAGCTCCAGTGGGGGGCTGTGCAAACTGCTTAAACTGTGTTGGGAGGAGAGCTCAGCCTGTGCCCCTCCACAAGCAGGCAGGTACACGAATTTTATTTCACACACATGGTAGGCATTGCTGTATGTGATAGGGGATGGGGCAGACTGAAAACGTAAAAGCCAAGGCTTGAAAACTGGATAGAAGTAATAAACCACTGGTAACATATTGCTTTGAGTCATCCTTAGGATGTTTAGAGGAGGTTAGATCCCATTTTGAAGTGCTTTGTGTCCCTTGCCCTTTCACAGCCCATACCAGAGGCTTCATTTTCACTCTTCTGGACTTACGTTGACATAATTTACTTTACCTTTGGATGGCCTGGGAAATTCATCCAGCAGCCCACGTACAGTGCGGATACTTGTGGAAGTCCCTGCCACAGGATGCCCACTAGGGTTGCTCTGAACTCTATCAATAGGTCATGTGTCACATCACTGAATTAACTGCCTTATTCAGATCTGACCATGAACTGAAATTGCAGAAATTTCCCTGGCACGTTTCACCGTGGCTAGTTGTACCTGGCATTACCAACACAGCTCCTCAGTGCAGGAAGCAGCCTTTGAAGCTCAGAAGTGTTGCTGCATCCGGGAGCAGCAATCTGGCTCAACTCCATAGTTTCTCTGTGCCCTCCTAGGACTGCAGGATTTTGCAGTGCCAATCATCACACCCTGAGCCCTCCTCTCTCCTGCAAGTAGTGGCAGTAGCAGCCACCCCGCAACACTTACTCTCAAGTCCCTGCAATGCATCAGGAAAGCAGGTGCTCACAGCTGCCAGATCCATAGTACCGCTGGGACCACTCTCTTCAGCTTAATTTTAGTGTCTTGGAGGCAATTTGTCTGGACTGGTGACTCATTCCTCCCTCTTTAATTTTTTTCCCTGCCCTCCCCCTTCCTATTCTCACTCTGCCTGTGTCTGGCAGTGCGAGTGAGTGCCAGAGCTTAGGAGGATTAATGCAGCAATGTTTTGGTGAAAGGATGTCCCCAGCAACCTGCGGGGGCAGTCCCCACGGAGAGGAGTCTGGGTCCAGGTGTCTCCTCCCAAAGCCTGCATCCCATCCTCTGTGTGATGTGGAGGGGAGACAACTTTTCCTTTGAACGCATGGAGACTGAGAAGAGGAAAGGCAAAAGGAATGCAGGGGGCTCAGCTGAGAACGTAGCAACTTGGAGGATGACTCAGGCCTGGTCTCACCATCCTACAGCAGCTGGGGCTCACCAGGCTCTGTGTGGTGCTGCCTGGGTTGTCACTGCCGAAGGAGGGGCCCAGCTGGGAGGTGCCTCCAGCCCGGCCATCCCATCGCTCACGGCCTCAGGGCTGTGTCCCCCCGAGGCGCAACGCATCACGGACATGACAAGAATGTACAGTCTGTTTATTGGGTCTTGTTCACTACGCTGTAACCTCAGGGGCCCGGGAGGAAGGGAAGGGGCAGGTGGGCAGGTGAGGCGAGAGCGGGGACGTTGTGTAACCAGACAAACCAGTGCTACAGACCCACAGCAGCCTTTCAAGCCAGCAGAAGTAAAAAGCAATGACCGCCCCAAGGTGCTGAGCTCTGGGTTGCTGGAGCCATCACTCTCCTGTGTGCTGGGCAGCGCCTGGCATCAGGACAAGGCCGGGATCTATAGCCAAAAACATGACAGACGTCATAATACCAGCTCAATTATTTTCCTGCTCTCCCTCCCTCTGCTCTGGTGATGGTGGGTGTATGAAGGGACAGGGTCCAAACTAGCAAGCTCTCAGTCTCCTCTCTCACCAGGATCTGACCAGCTTTGCCTCTTGTCCTGAAGCCTGTCTCCTTTCTTTGCTCCTTGTACTGAAGGGGAGGCAGGTAGGGACAATATGGGGCATAAAGGGGTCCTGGAGGAGAAGCTGCCACTTGCCAATGAACAACACAAAAAACCGCTTGAGGTGAGCAGAGCTTGGTAAGAGGAAGGGCCACTGGGCAACTACCATGAATAAGAAACAGCTTTTTTTTCTAAAAAAGCATAGCAAAGGCTATGGCTTCATAGTTCTCAGAGCAGGTCAACCCCAGGGCAGCCTGGATGTAGTTCCCTCTGTGGCAGAAGCTGACAGACAGTTCTCTCTGAGGGCACATGTGGAAAATCCTAGACTGCCCCACATCAAGAGATGGGAACAAACTTGCCCACAGTCAAGCAGGAAGGAGGGGAAAGTTGATCCTGGGTTCATCATACCTTGTCCTGTCCTTTCCCCAAGCAGGATCTGCTGTCTCCCTCTCTCTCTTTGAAGGTGACCCATTCCAAAGGGCTCACCAGAAACACTGTGGCCCTGACCATCCGGGTTCAGGAGCAGGAAAGCACCGCTGGTGTCATCCCAAGGATCCCTGTCATACTTACTTGCTCAGAGGAGGTTGCACACCCGTTTCTTTGTCCGGGTGGGCTGTGGGCACAGGACTGCTCGGATGGCCTCGTCAAACACCGTCTTGAGGCCGCGCTGTGTCAAAGCCGAGCACTCGAGGTACTTCACAGAGTCTGTCGGGAGGAAAGCAGGTGTTGCAGTGGGGAGTAGGCAGTGGGGATACCCAGGTTTCTGTTCCTTGTGCTAGAAAGCAAGGCACCTGGCTCTTGCCCGAGCTGAATAAACACATCTCAGGTGATCAAATACATTACACATCGTCAGGACACATTTCACTCACTCAGACGGTCTTGACTTCAGGGCAAAGCTTGCCAGCTGCACTAGACCGAGGTTTCCCTATTGGCTACCCATGTAGCCAGAGCAGAGCCATTGTGGGAGGCTGACTGCGCCATCCTGGCCAGACACTCCCTCTGTTGAACTCCTTCTTGAAAACTCCCTCAAGCTGTGTTTCTCACCCTCTCTCCTACTTCTGTGTGCCACATCTGAGAAGGGCTGAATGGTGGGGCGAGACACCCATACCTGGGATTGCATGTATAAGCCCCCGCAGACAGAGGCAGGGACAGGAAACTGCAGTTGCAACTCTTCCTGAGAGGTTAAAAACCTCTCTTCTGCCTCTCTCCGGATATGGAGGAGTGGCCTCTGCCCACAGCGCAGCTGTGGCTTGCACGTAAGAAATATTGTCCTAGATAGAAATATCAGAGTAAAAGGGGAGGAGAACATGAAAGCGTGTAGTTGTGTGTGTATGTGGAGGATGGTGGCCAGAGAGAGGCAGAAAACAGAGGGCTGAGAGGTTGAGTCTTCCTCAAGAAGCAGATCTCCTTCCTGACTCTCCTGAAGTGCGTTTTGTCCCATGACCCTGGATGTGTCTCCTTGTGTCCCTCAAGGATATCACCGTGAGATACCTCTGCAAAAGCCTTGTTAAATTGAGGGGAAGCCATTTTCTTCTGCCTCTCCCCTTTCAGTAGGTCCAAGATGATTCCCCAAACGCATACCTATTTCCTTGGCCAGGGCAAGGCCCTGAGGATATGTTATGGGGGATAGCTTCTTCTCCTTCAGCTTCTCAATGGTGTCCTTGTCATCGCGGAGATCCAGCTTTGTGCCCACGAGGATGATGGGAGTGCTTGGGCAGTGGTGCCGCACCTCGGGGAACCACTAGCAATGGAGCAAAGTGCCAAAGATGTGAGAAGTCACACATATGGGCATGCACATGGGAAAACAAAGAGGCACTTCTGAAAAAAATGTCAGCAAGGTGGCTAGCAGCCTGTCCTTCCTCACATCTGTTGTTGGCACTATAGCCTGGCCCAGGCCAGCTCCTGTTGCTGGGTCCTCAGGCAAAATCCCTGATATAGAGCTCAAATTTTGTTAAGCAAAAGCACAAGCTACTCTCTGCCCTTCACCCTCCCACCCAGGGAGGAACTTTAAGGTGGTGGGAAGGAAATACTCTTGTTCTCTTCTTCATCAATCTCTCCTTTCTTCCCTCACTTCCCACCTAAAAGCTGTGGGTACCTGCTTCTTATACCCTATGGACTGGTCGTGTCTGTGCTTCGACAGTCTTGGCTGAAAGATGCCATCAGAATATAGGTCTGTGATCTGACAGCACAATAGCCCAGCAAGATGAGTTAGGCCCAGTAGTAGAGTTGGCCACCTTCTTTGAAATGAACCAGAAAAGGCATCTGAAGGAGGCTTCTGACTAACAGAAGACACATATGACCTCTTGAACCTAGAAGTCCTAGTGGTAGTTTCCACCCATAGTCACTGTTCTTGCAAGACCAGCACCAATCTCAGCCCCCTCATCCCCTGGTGGACCAGGATACCCTGTCTCACCTTAGCACGGACGTTTTCGTAAGATGCTGGGCTGACAAGGGAGAAGCAGATCAGGAAGACATCCTGTAGGCATACAACCATGGTGCAGAGTTAGGGTGAGAGCAGGCGGTGGCATGATGAAGCAGGGAGGGGAGGGGAGGGGAGGGGAGGGAGGGTCTGTGTGGGCAGCACCCTCCCTCTGCAGCGGAGGGTTGTGCTCGGGAAAGCTCTATAATATAAAAGTCCTGACTGCTGCTTCTTGCCTGTGGTGGAGAGAAGGATCTCTGCTCCCCTGAGTCATTGTAACCATAGCCACCATTATCAGAAGGGCCAAACGGTCACCTCTGAGGATGGGGTTTTTGCGGTTGGCACACTCATCCTCATGGGAAATGGCCTGACAGCTTCCTGCTCGTTTCTCACGGAACACCAGAGAGCTTTCAGGCCAAGGCAATTTTGCCTACAGTTGAGACAGGCCTAGTTTCAGCCCAAAAAGTACACTTGCAGGACTCAAGGGAGGCAGTTTCGGCTTTCCAGGCAAGCTATTCTCCTGGGCATGGCAGAATTCAAACTTCCTTTAAAACCAGAGCAATCCAAACCAAACCAAAACAATACCAGCTCATCAAGGTTATATCTATTTAATCCAGCTTCACCTAGCTGGAGCAGTAGTCCCAGACCCAGCCTATCCATTTCCACACTTGTAAAACCATCAGAGACAAAAACCTTGGAGAAACAATCCTCCACCTATCCTTGAGAAATGTCCCCAGGTGGATGCAAGCATGTTGTTGAGAAATAGACCTGCTTGCACTGACTGCAGGCAAAACCACCTTACTCCAGGTGTCTGATTTTTAGGTGGCTGAACCTAGCCCAAACAAATAATTTCTAATCAAGTCCTAACCTTTTTGATTGCAGTGGCAACCTTCAGACCAATGTCTGATGCAGCAAGGTCTTTCTGAGCTTGCAAAAAGACTGTTTGAAACAGCATTCTCCAGGGAAGGTGATCCTTAAACCCTGAAATCACTCTGTCAAATGTGGTGAAAAACTGGTGAACACAGTATCTGAGGCACCCATTTGTTCTGCTAGAGGCACCAGCAGATCAAACACATGCCCACACATCAGATCTCCTTTAAAAGGCAGAAGTCAGAAGACTGGGGTTCACAGAAATGTGACAAGCTCCTGCCTCAGCTCTTAAATTCCATGAACCACCTTAACTTTACAAAAGGAAGGTTTTTTACCAGGGCTGTGTAAGGCATCTGCCCCACACAAAGTCAGTGTCAGCTGGGCTCAAAAGTGTCTTTGAATGTCTCGTTTTCTTGCTCAGTTATACCAGTAATGGGAGTTTAGATAAAGGCTCCAAAATATCCTTAGATGTCTTTTAACTTTCGGGTTTCAAGGCAGTTGCACGTCAACAGAGATATTCTCAGAAAAGGGCAGAGAGAGACAGTAACAATCCTGCCACTGTTTCAAGGCACATGTTGAGTTCTGCAGTGAGGGATAGAGGTGTAGCTGAGGGAGGAAGGGAGAAGGGGCATGGAGTGTGACCCACCGTCTGCGGATAAGAGAGTGGCCTCAGCCTGTCATAATCCTCTTGTCCAGCAGTATCCCATAGTCCCAGATTTACAGGCTTGCTGTCAACCATCACGTTGGCAGAATAGTTATCAAACCTGAAATTCAGACATAGGCCATGGCTCAAACAGGAGAAGAGGGAGTCTTTCCAGTAGTGTAGGTGCATCCAGGAGCAAAAGGTGGTGACTCCTCACCTCACCTGGGTGACACTGGTTTTCCGTGAACCTCCACCTTATGGAATTCTCACTCAGCATCAACCTCCTCCCTATTATTCAGCTGTCCTGGATGGGTGCCTGGCTGCAGCTCCACCTTTGACACCTTGCATGCATGTCCACAAACCCTTTTCTTTTCCCATTTTTTCCCCCAATATCCTTCCCACAACTGCATCTGCTCTAGAGCCAAGCTACAACACTGTCTTTCTTCTAAGACCTAGTTTTATTCTTAGAAGTGAAGAAGAATCCATGTCTCTGTAGTTTGCTACACTCCTCAACAGCCCTGCTGGAACTGAGGACAATGTGTCCTCTTACTCTTTGACAACTCAGCTTGAAATATTTTAGAACAACTGTCAGGATTGCATGCTTAGGAGTAAAGTCTTGATAGAAAAAAAGGGTATTAAAGCAATAGAGAAGCTCCTAACCTCATCCTAGAAAATTTTATTTCCTGGTCCTTCTGGTACTTTTTTTCCAGACTGAGGGAAACCAGTGATAGGGAGGGACCAACACAAAGGTCTTGTGAATGTGTTCATGGCATATGCATGTTAGAAGCATGTTTTTATTATATTTAATATTAATTGTTACACGATTTAGTAATGGACTTGGCAGTGCTAGGAGAGTGGTTGGACCTAATGATCTCAGAGGTCTTTTCCAACCAATTCTACAATTCTGCTCCATGCAGAATCTATGACTGCTCCAACGACAGCCAAGAGTCTTGGACAAGGGAGGAAGTTGGGTCCCATGTCCATGCACCTGCCTTCTCTTGGGTCTAACCCAGTTGCTGCAGCCTAGTGCCTGTTTGTTTTAGCTAGCAGGATCTCATCTGCTACTTGGACACTTAACGAGCAGATAGACCTTGAGCTGGCTTGAGTGTCTCAAATGTCCCATTTCTACCAGGGTTTTATAAGGTTGCTTCTGGTGAAAGGTGACAGACCCAAAGTTAGAGACACCTTCACTGGTTTGGCAGACCTTCCTCTGCCTGGCATGGAGATTGTGACTCGTGGAGTGCACTACAAGGAGTCACTGCATCTCTTTGCAACCTGCTTTTCATGCCTCCCACCCACTCCAGGACCTGTTCATGCATTACTCACACAGTGGGGATGTATTCTCCTGGGAAGGCATTGGTGGTATAGCTGATGAGGAGACAGGTTTTTCCCACAGCCCTGGAAGAGAAAGAAAACAATAGCAGGAATTCATGGCAGTGCAGGCAGTCTTGCTAGGGTGAGATGGAGATGGGGCAATCCTTCCACGCCTCTAACCTGGCCCCATCAGGAGACCCCTGAAAGCAGAAACACATCCACAGGACCAGACAGCGCATAACCACAGGTTAGAAAACTGGCAGGAAGAAAGACAGGATGTCACCCAGAAATGTTTGTTGTCTTTGAGCACCAGGGCTTGTTTTTACGGTCCAGTACAGAGATCACTCAGCTAAAACGCATCCACTCTGAGATGGAGGTGGGAGCCTATTTTGCAGTGCATGCAGAGTGTTGTGGGCTCACAGCCAGGACACGTGCATTGGTTTGGTGTGCCATGACAAAGCTTCAGCACTTGAGTACAGGCACTCCCGCCTGCTTTTCATGTGCTGTGGCCAGGGACTGGCAGCAGCTTTTCCTGACTTACCCAGTCTTTCCCATCTACAGTAAGCTGCAGCAACACCTGCACAGACAGCTGTAAGGAGCCAAAAAGGTGTCTGGCCCCATGGCAGATGGAAGCTGCTGGTGGTGTTTCTGAGCTAGAAGCTGGTCCTTTCTCTCCCCTCAGTCTCCCACACACCCATGCTGCAGCAGGGTGGAGAGCAAGGCAGCAGCACAGTCCAGACTGGGTGAGAGCATTGGTGGGATAAGGAGCAATAAGGCTATCATGTGGGGGAAGGAGGTGTCGTGGGAAAGGTGAAGCCTGTGGTGAGGGAAAGAAGTGCAGAGAAATCTGAAGAAAATAAAGCAGCCAAGACAAGTGTTGGAAAGAAAATCCTTCTCCTGCTGGGATGCTGTTTCTCAGGTTTGTGTGGCCTGGGAAAGCTCGGCCATGTTTCAGTTACAGAGCACAGGAAATGGAGGTGGCGACACCAACCTGCGTCAGCTAGCACAGCCCAGGATGAGGGAGAGGTCTTTCCTGGGCAAAGGCTGGAATTCTGCTGCTGGGGATGTTCAAACCATCTCAGCTGTACCTGCAAAGTCCCCTGACACAGGGCTGCAGCTCTGCCTTTTTGTGTGCCCTTGACAGGCACCCTGGTCACAAGGCACCTGCCTCTGTCACTGGACTGTGGGGGAGCTGAGGAGGAAGCGGAGCTCTTCAGCATGCTGTGACATTTGTTTCTTCCTCCTGCCACCCCCCCCTTTCTTAGATCCTCCTCTCTCAGTCCCTGCCCTTTCCCCAGGTCCCTTGCTTCCCTTTTATCATAGAGTTATCAAGGGAGGTGAAGCTCTACAGGAAATGCCTCAGGAGATCTGTGGGCCTGCGAGTGGATCGGCCATGGAAGAGGGGGAGGTTCTGAACTGGTGTGGTTCAACAGAGAGGGGCACAAAGGGTCAGTGAAGGGGTGAAGGTTACAACACAGAGGTGAGGTTAGTGGCACCTGCAGGCTCCTGTGACTGAACCCAGGGCAGGTTAAGAGGTCAGTGATGTGTGGTCGAGGGGCTATGGGGGGAGAACAGCTATGGGACAACACATGAGCTGAGTGAGAGGAGAAGGTCCTGTGGTTGCTAGGGTTGAGCTAAGAGGATGACATTGTTGGCGTGGCTGGGAGGGAGGGGAGGGGTGGGGAACCAAGAGCTCAGAGCAATGGGCGCTGTGCAGCAAGATGGAGAGAAGTACAGTGTGCAGAGAAGCAAAATGACGAGACAGAAGATATTTAAGAGGAATTGAGGTCCCAGGGGTTGAGAGTAGAGCATGCAGTGGGGTTAAGCATGATATGAGGGGGATGCTTCCTTGAGGGAAGGCTACAGAGTTGGTGCTATGTGTGAGGGGCAAGCTGGGGGGTGGGCAACTGGGTAACAGATAAATGCAGTGGATTTGTTCATCCAGCTCCAGCTTAAAACCTTCAGGGGACTTTTCTGAGAGGTTACAGTTTTTATTTGGGGTCTGTCTTTCCTTGTCCCTTCTCCCCGTCGCCTTGCCCCAGCCCCTGAGAACATGTCCGACATGTACTGTTATGTGTGCAGACATCTTCTTTCCCAGGCGACTTCTAAAGGAGGAAGTGACTGTGGGGAGCAGCACTGCTGTAAATGTCTCTTCATCTGCTACCTTGTAGCTGCCCCAGATAACAGTCTGGCCATCGTCTAGGTGGAAAGGAATTAAGCTACTCCATTCCAAGCACAAATTCCGCTCCTTCCCTCCCTTGCATTTACTCATCCCACAGGGCAAGAAGTTGCTTTGTCCACTCCATCCCTCCTAGCCCAAGCAGTGATGACTGCTTAACTCATCGATGGCTTGGATCAGACCGTTTCCAGGCATCAGGGGACGTGGGCAGAGAAGCCACCATGTTGTGAAGGCAAGGGTTTTTTACCTCCCACTCCCGAAGAGACCTACGCTTGTGCCTATCTCAGTGGAAAGAGCTTCTTCTCTATGTGCCCACAGAAGCCCCTTGCCAACAGTCTCCACCACACCCCAATACAGAGATAACCTGCTGAGAAAAGCTGAACATAGAGATCCTGATAGACATCCTGCCAGGACCAGAGTGCCATGCCCTCTCCCAGTCATTCCCAGTGAGCAGGCGTCTTTCAAGGAGCCATTCACCTGCAGGAGAGCACTTGCACCTCATGGGTTTTAAATCTAACTCCTGCCCACAAGCTGAATCTGGCAGGAACACCATCACCTCCTGCGTGTGGGACAGACCTGCTCCACTTTCCATGGGTGCAGATGGAAATGCAGATGCATGATCTGCATTCCCATGCAGATGCCCTGCAAAATGCCCTCTTCCACGCTTCCCCAGAGGAATGTCCCTTGCTCCAGGGAGGGAGGAGTGACATGTCTGCAGTAGTAGCAAGACTGCAGGAGGTCAGAAGCAAAGACGGGGAAGTTTCACCAAGCAGCCACCTTTTTACTTGCCCCTGGTCCCGGCCTGTCCCGCCCCGCACCCACAGCAAACCCGCAGGGTACGTACCCATCTCCCACCACGACACACTTGATGGCTTGCATGGCTCTGGACCCGTGGCGGAGGACAGAGCCCGAGGCAGAGGGAAGTCAGGCCAAGGCAAACAGCAGGGAGGGATGGGCAAATGTGGGTATCAGAACAGCAGGTTGCAAGGAGGGAGGAAGTGGAAGAGGGAACTTCACTCGACGATCACCCTCCGGTCCCTCCGCCCCTCCACCGCAGCGGCAGCTCTGTGGCGGAGGCTGTTGGCTGAAGGCGGAGCAGGCGTGACTTTTTGGTGGGGATGGTGACTGCTGTGATATTTCTTGTTCTCCCTGTGTGTTTCACCCGGTCCCTTCCCACCTCATCCTAATGAACAACGGGGGGCACCAAACTGCTTTTCCAGGGGAGCTGAACGAGGGTTCGAAGCAGGGTGAGAATGTGGAAGGGTGAATTTTCTCCTCCCTCCTTTATCATCCAAGCTTTGGAAGAGGTGTAAGCAGGGAAGGGAATCTGAAGTGGGAGTAGTGGGGTGATGAGGGGCAGTGAAGGTTTTTCAGGTCTTCCCAGTGCCCCAAAGTGTAAAGGGTGAAACATCACAAGGAACAATACTGTGAAGGCTGAACGGGGAAGTCATGCAGCCTCTAGAAAGCAGCTGCCACCCAATGGCTGCTTTATTCCTCCTCTCCTGTGGGGATAAGGTACTGCTGCACTTCCTCACCTGCCCAGACTGCTACTACAGAAAAGTGTTGTGTGAACCTATGTGTTCACCATGAAGGTGAGTGAATGCATCAAGGGGTGCAATGAACTGTTTTCTCTCTTGTTACAGTACCATGACAGCCGGGACTGGATGAGAGAAGTCCCTGCAAACAAGTCTCTCCCTATCCAACCTCTCCACTACTTCTGTGCAAAAGTGGCCAGTGGGAGCTGCTGCCAAACTTCTTGTATCTTAGAATCACAGAATAGTTTGGATTGGAAGGGACCTTTAAAGGCCACCTGGTCACATCCCTTGCAATGAGCAAGGACATCTTTGACAGGGTTACTCAGACCCCATCCAGCATGACCTTTAATGCCAGACCCCATCCAGCATGACCCTGGATGTTTCCAGGGATGGGGCATCCACCACTTCTCCGGGCAACTTGTTCCAGTGTCTTACCACTCTCATCATAACTAACTTCTTTCTTGCATCTAGTCTGAATCTATCTACTTTAAAACTATAGCCCCTTGTCCTGTCACTACAGGCCCTACTAAATAGCCTGTCCTTGTTCTTTCTTATAGGTCCCCTTGATGTATTGAAAGGCTGCAGTAAGGTCTCTCCAGATCCTTCTCTTCTTCAGGCTGAACAACTCCAACTCTCTCAGGCAGTCCTCATTGTCCTCAGAAAATAAAAGATTTTCAGAGCTAAGCATTAAGAAAAGGAAGCAATCACCCTAAAAAAGAAGAGACAAGAGCAGAATGATCCCAGGAAGCTTTACTCCTTCCTTTCCATTATCGAAATGAGGGTTTGCCTCCTCTTCCTTCCTTCTCCTCCCATGCAACATTAAGCTTTGAAAAGAGTGTATGTGTGCACATCTGTGTGCTCCAGCCTGAACTGGTGAGTGGATGGGCAGGAGATGATGGGTTTTATACAAGATGGTCTATGGTGGCACAGAATTAATTAAGAATTTCCAGGCTTTGTCAGGAGGCCAGTTAGAGCAAGAATGGTGGGTTTGCAGCTGGAATGTTCCTGAAGGAAGGAACACTGAGTAAAGCATTTCTCCAAAGGCTGATGACCTCTGTACTGCTGCAGCCACAGGAGCCTGTTGTGACTGACCTGCTCTGGAGGAGAGCACTCCCAGCTGTCACTCAGCACTGGCAATGACCCAGAAACCTTCAGCCCTGGAATGTTTCCAAGTCTTGCCGCTATTTCGGAAGCACAAAGTGACCAGCTGTACGAGGTGTTCCCTCTGTGGGTGGTAGGGAAAGGGGAGGAAGGAAACCCACTGACACCTCTGCAAGCAAGAGCAGGAATGGGACACAGGAATACAGGTCAGAGAAGGACATAAGGGAGAGGGACAAAGGCTTTTACAGAGGGGAGCTGGAAAGGACAGGCAGGAACAGAATGTAGTGGGCCAGGAGATACGAACTCAGGAGAGAAGGCAAGTGTGTCAGGCTCTAGAGAAGGCTACAGGTGGAAGGAGAAAAACCATTCTAACTCCCTGGGCAAACCGACATATTGAGAGCTTCCTGTGGGAGACATCTGGGTGATAAGTGAGGGCTCAGGGAGCTGGAGCTGGTATAGCCCACAAAGATTCAGAGAAATCTAAGTTGGGCAGACAGTCTGGGTTAGGCAAGCAGGAATTTAACCCCTTTCTGGGCATCACTGAAACTGCACTTGGAATCAGCTTCTGCAAAGGAACATTTCAGTTTTTGACATATGTTTTCTCAGGTTTCCAATAACCCTTATGTGTCTGGGGAGAAGCAGGTTGGAAAGAAAGAGTGAACACCTGGAATGAGAAGGATGGGGACTGAGGGGAAGAGCTGGGGAGAGCTGGTGTATACATAGTCTTACCTGGGAAGGAGTAAGTCACATGGGGATGCTAGGGACAGGATTCAAGCTAAGGGTGACTGGGTGGAAAACCAACCAGTGGCACAGCAGGACCTGGTGGCAGGGATGAAGGAGGACCACTGACCTGGTGAACACCTGAACACCAGTGTTTGCTTTTGTCCTTGAAGTCTGGCATATGGGCTTGTGGGACTGGCAGTGTGGAAGGGACCGGAGAAGAAGAAGACCAGTTAATTGGTCAGGGGAGAGGGATTGTTGTGGAAACCCACGTCCAGGTGAGCCCCATGTCAAAGACACTGTTATTTTGCACGTCCAACAATGAGCTATGAAGTCCTGGCAAGAGCCCATTTCTGGGCAAATTACTTTTGGAAGATAAAATTCCCTGCAACTGCAATGGACACTCAGTTCTCGCCCAGTCAGAGGTCCGTGCTGTGCCTCTGTAGAGGGACGACAGGGATCCACATAAAAGCTTTCAGGATATTTCTTTCCATCATATTTAAATGGGATTAAATGGGACTTTTAAAAAATGGGACATTACACTCAAATAACACATATAGTAAACACTCTAAGAACACATATAAGTAAACACTCTAACAACAACATATAGTAAACAACTCTAAGAACTCTGGCACCTGCTGCATTAAAACCTTTCATTTGTACACGCTGCAGGAAAAGGAAGGAACCTGCAGAAAATAGGCCCGTAGCCCCAGACTGAGCACATACAGATACGTTGCTGCTGCTCTGATGTCCTCTCACACCACCAAGAGGTGCTCTTGACATGAGTTTCGTTCTGCATGAGCAGCAGGGCACATGTCTGGGGTTTCTTGTTCTCTTTGCTGAGTTTGAGGGAGATGCTAATGGGAACTAATTGCTCAGTGAGACGCTTTTGTTCTGGGAGGCTTCCAGGGTCCTGAGCTGGGTCACCTCGGAGCAGCCCGGGGAGGGGTTGGGTTTGCATGGCACCCATGTGAGACTGCAGACCAGGGAGGAAATGCAGGATGCTGATTGTCCCCCACAAGGACCCGAAGCAGTGAGGAGCACCTATCTCTCCCTCTCTTTCTGTGGTGCTGTGGTGTTCTGCACCCTCAAGGATGATGAAAAAAAGGTAAGGGGGCTTTTTCAGAAATTATGTTTGCACATCACAGCCCTGTACAGGAAGGGAGGAGCTGAGCAGGAGGCTTGTCCTTCAGCACAGACAGAATAGCAGGGAGGATTCTTTCATGGAGGCAGCACAAAGCTCATTTCTTAGCGCACACGGGACATGGTCACAGCATGTCTTCTCATTACCTTGGGCCCTGATAGGATTTATTTGATGTGTCCTCTCTCTCAGGCCATGAGAACTTTTCTCTGTGCATTGGGTGCCCACCAGGGTAAACAATTATTTGCTTCAGCCTGACTGGGCTGCAAACTGTACCCACTTCCTATATTCCCCTTTCGCACCTTCCCACTTCCCCTTTGACACAGCTTCATACCATCTGTCTCCTGCTTTTAGTTCTTGCTTTGCTGCTTCTCTTTTCCAAAATTCCCACTCCTCCCCATTGCTGCTTCCCCTCCTGCCTTCACTGCTGTGTTTTCTCAGACTGCCACAGTTGCTTGAGAAGCCTGTCCTGACTTCAGAGCTCAGATCATAACTGAAGTGGGCAATGATGTTCTTTTGGAGTCTCAGTGATGACCCTCTTAGAGAGGCTGTGGAGTTGTTTCATACAGGGTCTGTTTTCTGATATGGCCCTCCTCTCCTGCCTAAATTTGTTCAATCAAACAAAAGCTTAAAAAAAGAATGAAGCTTCCAATCCAGCCTCACTGAACACAAACTACCTAAATTTACATCCACCATAAGCAACTCAGCTTGGAAAAGGTGCTTACTACTGCAGTCAGGGGCAGGTGGTCCATTCCTGACACCTTGTGTCATGGATGCTTCTCTGTCTTTGGAGTGGGACTGCTCTCAGCCTTTCCTCTTTGGGCCAAAACCGCAGGTCCACTGCCATCTTCCTACCCGGAGCACTGAAAGAGGTTCACCTCCTCCTCCTCTCCATTATGGACGTGGGTAAGCAGAAGAGTATGGCACAAACCTTTGGCCTTCAGGTTCTTTGTGATGGTTGTTTCACACTTGCACTTCTCTTGGTCGAGAAATTGTTCACAGACATTAAATCATGCCGGGTTTTTGTGGCTTGGCCTTATCTGGTTCTCTGCACTTCTGCAGGTCCCCAAGGCTGCTGATAGCGGTTTCCATTCCCAGAGACATTTTACTCTCAGGCAGTGACAAGCCCCATCTCGGTGATACCAGTCTGCCACTTTAATGGCAATAAATACAGATCAATACCTGACTGTGCATTCGTTCCCACAAGGCGCTTAGACAGTTGAACAACATTTTTCACCTGCCTGTTGTAGAAGGGAGGTAACAGGCACTAGAGATTTTATGTGTAAATTCAAACTTGAGTGTCAGCTGCATGACTTGACTCCCCTGCCTGCTGGCACTTTTTATACGTTATCAGATGTTAGATATACTGTTTCATAAATACAGATCTAATACCTATCTTTGCTTGTAAGTGATGATGTCTTCTAGGAAGGCTGCACCAGGGAAGTGAAAGGAGCTGTTTAGAGTACTAAGGAAATCTACAGCTACTCCGTTTTACAAGGCTAATATTTCCTGAACTACCAAAGTAAAATCTTGTGCTTCCCTTCTACCATTTTATTTCAAAGACATAAAGCGTCAATCTTGCTGCACTTTCAAGTCTAACAAAAAAATCCCTCTGGCTCTTCATTCAAGTTTATCAGACTCTAAGTGACCCTTCTGTAATTTTTATAAGAGGGTTTCTTCTTGCCTATGGCCTTTTATAGTCACCATCTTTCTACCTTTAAAATAGACTCCAGTCCCTAAGCCCAACCTGAATGGCAGCCTAAGCCTCCTGAAGGGGCTATTGTATTTGAACAGACCTGTGCTTTGTCGCTCTGTGGAGACTTGTGGGAATACAGTTGATATGCTCAGCACAGAGAAATACATGGCACTTTGTCCCTGTCTTTATCCCCTTGAAAGTAGTAGGAAATATTTATATTTCCTTTTTATTTACACAATTATTTTAAGTCTGTACCAAGCAATGGAAAAGTGCACCCACATTGTTGCTTTGATATTTTCCATCATGACCACCAGAACAACAGATATTTCCAGCTCAAATTTACGTTTTTGTGTGCAGTCAGGGAGCATCTGGGGAGAAAAACTGGCCCCTGGCACAGGAGGCACACGGAGTAATGCCTGGAGTATTGATCTGCCGCAGTCTGCCTGATCTGCCCATGCTTGATGAGGTGAGAACAATGGACCAGCCTGGATGCCCACACTGCACACACTGGCCTTGCTGACAACACTTGTGGGAGAACCCACAGGCTCTGAGCCACTGGCTATGGGCAGCTCTGGCCACACTGTACAGCATTTAAACCTCATCTTCCCGAGGATATATCTAATGTTTCTGTATCCCTAGGGCATAATTAATTTTCATTTGTCCTTCCTTCCTTCCTTCCTTCCTTCCTGCCTTCCTGCCTTCCTGCCTTCCTTCCCTGCCTTCCTTCCCTGCCTTGCCTGCCTTTTCTCCGTCACTGTGTTTTCCTTTGGGTGTTGTCCCCCTACCTTTTTTACTTGAAATAATGAAAGTTCTGTTTTGTAGTCCATTCATGGTCTTTTCGTGCCATGACCACAGAACGTGTGACACCTTAAGGGCTTTTTCTGACACATTGCTGGCTGGAGTAGTATTGGTATCCATCTGAGTTGACTACAGATCTGTATTGCCTGTCTGGGATGCTCAAGCAGAGTGACTTCTAGGTTCTAGGTTCCTCAAGAGAGGAACTGGTTGTTTTGCTGCAGGGTAAGCCTAGAACTGAAGTAGTTTATCCACCATGTGAATTAGTGGAGAATTAGGGACCTGGACAGGGAGACATCCTTACCCTGCACTTTGGAAAGAATGGGAGATGCTCTAGGGTTAGTTTAGTTACATGATCCTGTTTGCTCTGTACCCTCACGAGGAAACATCTCACAGGGGTTTTGTTTTCACAACACAGACTCATGCAGTTTTTTCTCAGTGCATTTCCCATTCAGACTCCTCTGGCTGAAATAACTGAAAGCACTTAAAGTGCATCAAGTGTTACAAGCAAGGCTACAAGAACCAGAGGAATGCAAGCAGTGGAGGTGATCACTGAACTGAAATAGTAGCAAGGTCTCAAAACAGCACATTCAGGCATTCCAACAGACAGGCAGGAAAAGCTCTGAGAAGGAAACATCAGGGAGCCAAAAGATGAAGGAAGTATGGAGGAGAGACACAGGGCCAGGTTTTGTACTCTGTTGAAGTGGCTGAAAGTACTTCTGCAGTGTACAGAGGCGCCCATTTTGGTGTTTGCAGGTCTTTGTGGTTTGCCCTGCTCACACACACATGTAAGAGCAGCCCTGATCAAGCTGCCTGTATATGTCCCCTACCTTTGAGGCAGGCAAGATCACGTCTTTCAAGGGAGTACTTTAGGCTGACATGTCTGCTTGATGTCAGCTGCAATACTGCTGAAACTGTTTTTCGTAGAAAGGAGTGATGGAAGGAAGGACTGGAGGTGACACACCAGAACCAGCTCCAGTGAAGAAACTGGGGACTCTGGGCCAGACTGCGGAGCAGTGAATTCTCCTCTTATGTGGCCCAGAATCTCAAGACAGAAATTTAGTTTACAAAGGGTAGGTTTCTGATAATTTATGACCCCAGTGCAGGCCTCTGATAGCTTTTAGGTGTGGACATTGTGTGTAATGAAGATCTGGACAGACATGAGTGTAACAGTTTGAAATCAGTTTGCATTCATGTAGCTCACTCTCTTCTTTTTTTTTTTTCACTCCCAAGTAAGTTTCTAGCTGCTTCTTTGTAAATACTGAAACTAGCTATGGAAAGTGAGTCCTAAATGTTTGCCACCAACTCTTCCTAAAGATTACAGGTTGTTTGTGGCCCTGCCTACAGCTGCCTGTATAAATTCATTCTGGATTTCAGCTGCCACTTGACATGTTTAAGGTGGGGATATCTCCCATTCTTCACTGGAGGTTCATCAGAGCTCTTATCCTCTCCGATACCAGCACTGAAGCTACAGCATACAGGTTACAGCACATACAAGGGACTGGGAGGAAGGGAGGGCAACCTGTGTCGTTCTTTGCAAGGCTGAATGGCCCTAGAGCAATGGACCCTAGCCAGAGTGTTCAGGCAGATCCCACCTTTCACACCAAGCCTTTTAAAGGGCCAGTTACTCTCTCCAGAGGACTTCAGGCCAGACTCAGTTAACGGGAATGTGGGAAGGTAATAGCTCTTCCTTTCCTAGTGAGGGAAGGACCTTCAGTCTCACAGGAGCCTCTTCTACGTGGTGGTGAGCATGCACAGATGCAAGCTTTTCTTAGTTTTCTACATGTGCAATGCTCTTGCAAACTCTACCTTGCTGTCTCGGGGAAAGATGGTAGGTAGAAGTCTGGCCCTGTTTTGCCGTGACTGCCATGAGTACAGCACCGGGTTGGGGAGCTGAGGATGTGGAGTGTTTCAGAGGAAAGTGTTCATGGATGAGATAGAGCCAACCCCCTACAGCTTCAATCCTGCCAGAGGAGGCAGGAGCAGTTGGGCATTACACCTGTTTGGAATTTGACCTCGATCTATTTATTCAATCATCAGTTCTTACGGCTCTGACATGGACCTCTCCTGCATGGGGATTTTTTTCCCCACATTGCCTACAGCACAGGTCTACTGCATAAATCACACAGCATCTAAAAACAACTCAGGAGGGTGTGTACAGCCTGCTGGAGCTGTGTGGAGGGCTGGGAGGAGAAAGCACACCTCTGTGCCGCACAGGAGAACAGAGCAGCACAAGTGCCTTCAAAACAGTCCGGCTAATGCCAGCTCTCTCAGCAGCAGGAGTATTGCTAACTCTGAGAGAGGACTGCATTTCTTCTTAGTTTACTCTATTCTTACTTACAAGGTTTCACGGGAAAAACAGTTTGTTAGGGGGAAGAAAAAGAGCAAGACTTAAAGTGCCTTACTGAGCAGTGAGTGAGGCAGAAGAATCCAACGACTTTACTCTCTCCTCCATCGACCATCCTCCAGTTCTGGAGTGGTCATCCCCATCCCTGGTCATCCCCAACCCCACCCTGCTGCAGAATTAACACAGGAAGAATCTTCCCTTTAAAATGAAACCACTTCCCCAATCAGATGGGTTTTCTGAATCCAGAACTTCCTTCCCTCCCCCCCGCCCTGAGGATCTCGGACAAAAGCCTCTCACTGCTCACTTTAGTCTCCTCAAACAGAGATTCCCAAAAAGCTGCAGGGATGGAAAGGCATTTGAGCATTTGGATTTCCGAGGTAGCCAGTGAGCCCCTGTTAGCTCATCGAAACAAGCACACACAGTTTCCTCCACTACTACAAGCTTGTGACATGTGATCGGGGGGGGAGGATGAGGAGGGAAAGGGAGGAGTCACAGGGAAACCCGCCCCCCCAAAGCTGCTGCGGTCTTGTTCACTGGCTCCAAGTTGTTTCAGTTCTGTGAAGCATCTGAACAAGCCGAATACAAGGAGGAACAACCCTTCTGTTGAAAATATATCGTGCTCTTCAGGATGGATCTTTGTCCTGCTGGTAAGCCTTAACCACTGTGTGGCATTTTTTGGGTGAGGGCTGTGCGCTCAGTTTGACGGAGCAGAGCACACCATGAAATCCCAGCAGCCAGAGTGGATGCTGCGGCTGGTGGCTGGAGGAACGACATGCTGGAAGGTCCCTGGTGGTACAGTTAATTGCTTGTCAGTCTTCAGCATTAGGCATGGCTTTCTTTTTATTTGCTCTCCTTTCACATCAGGGGAAATTTCCCCGCTGGTTTGAATGGCCTTTGTGCTGGGAGTGTTACTGCTCTGACTCCTTGGGCCAGCGATGCTGGGCTGAGCTGGGAACTGACTCCTCGGTGTCAATGGTGTATGTGACACCTGGGGCGAGCACTTGAAGGCTTTGGCTTCTCCTCAGTGGTGTTTCCCTGCAGATCCCAGGAGCTGGTTTGCCTTTGCGGAGCCTCTCGTGCAGTCGGGTGTCCCAGTGTAAGGCCCTTGCAAGGCCTTTGGTACTGGGGTCTCGTGTGCTTATGTCCATGTTACAGGTAAACCACTGCAATAGGTGCTAGAAACTCCCAAGTGATCTACAGGTGCGCCTGCCCAAAATAATCTCAGTGGACAGATATGGGTGAGGGGAAATAAGCCATATCTGAGGAACTGAGAGAGATCTTAGGTTTTATTTCCTGCTTTGGCAGGTGGTGGATAAAGCGTGCTTCCCTTCAGCAAGGAAAGGCACATCACCAGCCTGAACATTTCCAGCTTCTGGCTGAGGAAGCTCTGAGTGTGTGTCTGTGCAAAGCCAGCAAAGAGGGAGAGCTGAATGGGAACAGGTTGAACAAAGGCCAGGAAGAAAAAGGATGACCTTGCAATGTCTCTTCTCGTTCTGACTCTGTCCCCTCGGGCTTTTGTGTGCGGGATATGGAGCACAGAGTGAAAGCAAAAAGCAGTGCCCAGTCTCAACAACTGTTGTGCACTTTTTAGCTCTGAGGTGTGTAGCCAAGGAAAGGGCATACTCAAACCACATACCAGCCTTGCTTGCCAGGGAAATTGGTGGCACCTGTAGGAGCTGAGTTCTTGCCAGCATCTGACTGGTGTTGAATGTTGGTGAAAATGGGTCTCTTCTGATCACCCAGCCCTCACTACCTGAAAGCAACTGTGGACAAAGTTTCTGCAGGACAAACTGGGCAGGAAGAGGGGTAACTCTCGTTACCTTGTTGTTTTAACTGCAAAACTCTCAATGTTTTGCAATTTATTTTGCGGTGTGCCTTCAACAGAAAATGGGGGGTCTCCTAACTGAAGGTCTGACATAGTCATTCCCTCAAGTTATGTGTTATTGAGTTAATTATGTCTTGAAAGTTACACATTCAAGCAAGCCTATTTTCAAGAAAGTATACACACTGCAGTAGCACAATGAGATCCTATTCAGGCACAGTGTGGGTTTGCTCAGTTCTGGGTAGAGGCAGAGCCTGGAGACCGGCAATGCCTGGAGTCATGTGCTGGCTCTGACTGATGTTTTTGCTCAGTCCCATCCTGTCATTCCACAGCTGGGTGAGAAAGTGGGTTTGTTTGATGCTGAACTCCCTTGGGAGCCAGGTGATGCCTTGGGGAGGCTGCTCTCCCTGCAGTGTGTGTCCTCTTCCAGCTTCCTTCAGAACCCTCTCAGGACTGTCTGGAGGAGGCCACAGAGCTGGTGTGCCGAGCCCTTGAGCTGGATGTGTGAAACATGGGAGAGCAGACTGGTACTGTGGTGTCCTGTGCTAGGATGTGTGGGCTAAGAGCCGTAGTCAAAAGTCACTGGAAGCTATCCTGAAGGATGGATGTAAGTTGTCACATGGGATAAGGGGACCAGGAGACAACATAAATTCTTCCCACCTCTCCCCCCATAGCTGAAATGTGCAAATTAAACCTGTTGGGATTTATGTTGAATTTCTTCTGACACAAGCTGTCAGAGAGCTGTGGAGTGGCTGCAGGAGGGAGACACACATGGCTGGAGGGAATTGAGGAGCTGGAAGGCTTTCTGTCATCTCTCTGCTACTAGACTGGTACCTGGCTGTGGAGGTGGTGGTGGTCTGTACTGGAGATGACACAGCAGCCATATCAGAATAGAAAAGGAAATTCAGGTGAAGTTTTTCTACCAGAGAGCCTCCTTCAGGCAGAAGCTGCCCATCAGGCTGCTCTGCTTGTGTGCTGCCGTGGGTGGAGGTGCCCAAACCGTTTAGCAGCTACACTCAGAGCCCTCCATTGCCTTGCAAATGGGCCTGATGAACCTTTGCTGTTGTACCGTGGGTGTGTAACACATGGATGGTCTGCAGCAGTGCTACAGATACAGTCTGTTCTTCATAACCTTCCCCTGCTGCTTCTGCAGTCCATCCTTCCAGCTCTCCTGGGTGGTCACTTCCCACTTACCTCCGTGCTTCAAAAGCCATCTCCCTATTTCTGTAATGTTCCATGGGACTGAAAGCCTCGGTTAGCACCTGGCGGTTCAGCACAGCCCTTTGCAATGGGAAGTGAAACCAGCACACACAGAACTCTCTGCTGGCCACCCAAGTACCCAGATGTTTGGGTAACTCCAGTGTGCCCTTTAGGCAGGGAGGCTGAAGGCATAAGTCTCCACAACTGAAGTTGAAGTCTGTGTACTGTTTTGAGTGACAGCACTGAATATACAATCCTGGTCAGGTCGTGAAGAGCTGGCAGGTCTTTCTATCTGGGTCTGCCCTGAGAGTGGGGAAACAACCTCAGGAGCAGGTGTAAGACCCACAAATGTAAAGCTGATGCACTTTCCTTTCATCGCTTGCTCACTTAAAACAAATTGCAAGCAACAATCTGAAGTCCTCTCTGGAGAGGGTACTACTTATTTTTTGTGTGTCTGAACTGGAAAACTGCAGTGTTGGTTGGGCTGACAGCATCCATCTGAAATCTGCGGGTGTTTTTGTGGTGTGTTCTTCATCAGGGTGAAATTTCCCCCTGTGCAGAGAACCCTGACCAGGGCTGTGCTTCATCTGTGTGCTGACCTAGTCCTAGAGGGAAGTGGAACTGAGGTGGTGCTGAGGACTTTGACAAGGCTGAAGCCATTCCCCAATCCGTCGGTACAGGGCTGGATTGAATCCCCTGTGCCTCTGCAAGTGTCCAGAGTGAGCCGGGCAATGCTTCCCTCCGAGTGTCCCTCTCCTGTCGGCTCAGCTTGTTCTCAATGTGGAGAGAGAGGGAAGGAGAGGCAAAGCAGCTCTCTTATCTCACCTGCTGCTTGCCCAGCTGCCTCTGCTGCCTTCACTGCCTTTCTGCGGACGGTTCCCCAAACAAGCCTTTCATGTTCACTTCCCCCAGGTGCAGACCCCAAAGTGTGCAGTAGCATTGATGAATGGCCTCCAAAGGGCAGAGCGGAGCATCGGGACTCCTGTTAGGGAAGCAGAGTAAATGCAGGCATGGAGCTCAGAATTATTTTCCAAAGCAGTCAAGGACTTAAGCTGTATAGGAAATCTAACAAGGACTCTCTCTGCAGCTCAGTCTAAATTGCCCTGAAAGTTTGATCCATCCATTTTTTTCCAAACTACGTCACCCTTTCCTGCTTCTTTACCCCTTGATTCCTTCCTCTTCTCCATGACTCATTCTTTTTCTCCCCTGCCCTCCCCATACACACAGTCCTTCCCACACTTTTCTCATTCTGACAAATTGGGCAGGTGGGAGTTGGGAGCTGGGGTTTTCAGACATTCAGGAGGAAGGGGGACTGCGTTATTTGCAGTCTTGTTGGGGGTCGTGTGGGTGAGATGGTGTCCTCTGGGAGCCTCGTGACTCTTTGAGATGCTCTAGGCTGCTTTAGTAGACACAGAACAACTGAAGCAAAGCAACCAGCCACACCACAGAGTTTGCTGGGGCAGGGGAAGGCAAGGTTCCTCAGGGTTGTGCTCCTACAGTGCTTTTGTGGAAAGAAATACAGGGCAAAAGGTCTTAGTGGTAATTTGTCAAGGAATCACCCCAGTGATTCCACAATTACAAGCCCCAACAGGAGTGAGAGAGATAGAGCTGGAGAGACTGAGAGGATGGCCTCATCTCCTGCAGACACCACAACTGCACGATGCACAAATTAAGCTGCAGGACCTGGGCACTGCTCAGGGGCGCAGGGCTGACATTCGAAGGGAAGTCAGCAACCCACCTAGCAAGTAGCAGAGCCACTGCATGGTTTTGGTTGGTTTTCTTTGTGGTTTCTTTTCGTTTGTTTATCTTTTGTTTACTAACCTGCCTGCCTGCTTTGGTTTTCCCCTCACCTACAGATTTGGCTGTCACAAGCTTCTGGATGCCACAGGTTTTTCTTCCCTCTTGACTGGCTTCAGCAATCCGTCAGCTTCTTGCAGCTCTTCACAAGGGCTGCTTGCAGGGCTGGGAGGGCATTCTGTGCTCCATATCCTTCCCAGCCTGGCTTCCTGCTGGCTTCTTGTCCAGTGCTTTACTCCCACAGGCTCTTCAGCCTCTCCCCAGGGAATGCGATGCTGAAACCAGCAGGAAGAGTGACAGGAGAGAGGCTACAGTCTGGGAAAAGTAACAGGAACATACTTAGCACATGGAAACCCAACCAGCCAGGAGGATGGGGGAGAGATTAGGATTGGGAAACGCGGGTCTTTCTGAGCTGTTGTGGCCATGACAGGAAAGAAGCATACTAAGATGATTGCCCTTGTCGCTTTTCCTTCTGCCTGTCGTGGCTGCTTCCTTCCCTTTTTTTCTTCCACTCCTATTTATAGCAGTTGTTTTGCATGTGAGATCCACACTAAAAGAATTTCCAATGCAACTGGTGCTACTTCCCCTTTTTCTGGGAAGACGGGAGGCCCAGGGGATTTTGTCTTATGAAACAGTGGAGCAGGGCATCCAGTGACTTGACCTGGCTTCCTGGGGAGGCTTTGTCTTGCAGTGTTTAGGTGCAGCAAGGACCCTGTCTGCAAGTTCAGCAGTGACCTCCAGTGCTCTCAGCCTTTTGTGAGCTCTGCTTTTTTCCTGGGGCCTCACCTGCTTTGTCTCCTCTCTAGGGCTGCAGCCTTCTCATTCTCCTTGCTGAAGAGGCTATGTTTCATTTGGATTATATTAAGCAGCAATGCTGTCACCCCAATTGTTTTAGGTCTCTTATGAATCATATTGTGGTTGCCTTGGCTTTGCTGCTACTTGTTTAAGTTCCTGTGCATTACAAGGAAGCCTAGTCATATTTCTGCATTTTCTGCTGTCCACAGAGCAACAGCCTCCCAAAGACATTCCTTCCTCAGCAAGGCTTTCATGCCCCAGATCCTGCCCTCAGACTTGAAAAACCTCGATTTTCTCTCTTAAGCCATTTCTGATTCTAGCTATGGAAGATCAACTCATGAAGCCAGTGGTTTTCTTGCGAGGTTTGGATGTAGATGAAGTATTTATGTGTCAGATTTTAAGTACCTGAAGATGACTGACATAAAAACCACCAGAGAGCATTTGGTGAGACTTACTCGCCGTGCTCAGGGTGAGCAGAATAGGCTGAGTAGGCAGTGGGTGTCTGCAGGGTCAGCTGAGAGGGCTGTGCACAGCCTCTGGCCGCAAGGAGCGGGGTATGGTCTGTGCTGCACACTCTGGACTGAGAACCATTTGCAAGGCAAAGGTTACGTGCAGTGGTTGCAACAGCAGAGAGCACAGATGCTGAAACACAGAAATCAGAGTTGCTGTGGCATGACCCTAGGAGAGGGTAAGTGCTGAGAGGCTGGGACAGCTTTTTCCATTATATGTTGGCCCCAGTCGTGTTTTCACAGGAATCTTTATTCTTCCAGAGTCAACTGCCTTGAGCGGGGCTGAAGAGGCTGAAATAGAGACAATCAGGAAGCACAAACAGGAGCTTTTGGATGACATTAAGGTAAGGACCATCCTGTCCCTTGTGCCTGCCTAGCCTTCCCAAATCTGTCTTCACCAAGGAGCATCTTTGCATAACAGTCCAGGCCATGCAGAAGTGCTCTTGCACAGGAGACATGTTCTCTGTCATGATCCAACTTCAGTTTTAAACTTCAGGCTGTCCTGGCCTATTTGCCACCAGGGTACATCCAGCCTGTGTTACTCTCTGCTGCAGGAATAATCAGCTGCCCTAATGGGATAGTTGAGAAAGGCTGGTCAGATTATGAGCAGGGATGAGCTGGGATTGCATATTTGAGATTAAAGAAATGTCTTCAGTAAGTCATACTGTCAGGCATCGGGCTCAGCATTTATGATTCTTTTTAATCACTGATTACCTGCTACTGACATACCTGTCCTGGTTACCTGCAGCATCCCCCTGTGTTTATCAAACTTTTGTTTGTTTTGTGGACCTCTAACAAGTCCTCCATGAAGGATCCTGTCTCTTCAAAGAGGTCTCATGGCCGGACCTTCCACACAAGTTTCTGTGGTTGAACTTGCTTTTTCTTCTTTTCTTTTAGCAGACCCAACCATTTCTCCAGTGGCTCCTAAAATGTCTGAAAGTAACAGACTCAAAATCGTTCATTAAGACTGCATCATAGTGCTGCATGGTGCTGTGCCCTTTCTAGTCCGTTCTGCCTCCACCATGAAATGTGGTTTCCCATTTGAGAGAGCTTATTGCACTGAATCATTGGACTTGGACTGATTTTCCCACAACATGAAGCTGTCCAGATGCCTAGGGAATAGCTGCAATATTTCCTGGCATAAAGGATTAAGCCAAACTACATATTACTTCTCAGGCTTCCAGACCTCCTTTCTCTGCTACAAACCAGAATGGTCTCTTGTCCCCTCTTGCAAAACAAATTATGAATGTATGAGCCTGTGATTTGCTTGTGTGTGGTTCTTCTCTCGTCAGTTTTCAGAACAGGAGACAGGCACTCTAAGAGGCAGGGCGCTTGAATAGGAATACTGCATTTTTTTGCCCACTATGGACAGAAAGAGGTTGCTAGACTGCACAAACCCATACTTTAAAACCCAAAGCCATTAAGCAATGGGGTATGCATTGTCCAATGGAGCAGAGTGAGTTTAGGTGAGAAGAGTACCTTAAAACAAGAGGCATTTTCCCCAGGGGATTTTTTTCAGAATGTATCTATCAATACCCTAAACACAAAGACTTAGGGGCATATCTGGGGGGAGGGGGAAGGAGGAGAAAAGAGAATGGGTCTTGGCTTGCCAGTAACACTCTAAAAAGACAGGAGTGAATAAAATAACAAAATTGAGAATCATTTGAAATTCATTATCTGAGATCATGGCTCTGTTACATTTGTGCAACACCTGAAACTTAGTAAGGAACACTCACAGCTCTGGGGACCAGTGAAGCACAGCAGAAGGTGGCCAGGGCAACACTGAAACCCAGAAGCTCTTGTAAGTTATGGGGTACTGCAGAAATTCAGTTTCTCTGTCTGATTGTATGCTCCATCCACATCCTCATTCCTTGATGAGAAAGGATCTGTCATAAAAGAACCCTTCTTCCCCTGCCTCTTCTGGGTTGTTTGGGGAAGAATTTGGGTGATTCCTGGAAGAGAGCTGGGATGCACTTTGGCTTTCAGGTGGAACATAACTGCAGGATGGAAGCAAGGAGATACAGACACCTTCATTTCCTTGGTAACACAGAATATCCAGCCAAGGCGGCCATGGTCTGTCATGGGCCTAAAGGAAAGTGAATTTCACAATTGATTTCTAAAAATCTGGCAGTAATTGTTGTATTTTTACCCCCCCTCTCCTTTTTCTCCACCTGAAGAGAGGTATCTGCTCAATGGTATTTAAATGACAGGTACATTAAAAGTTCTGTGTTTCACAATACAGCCACCTCAGGTTCATATTGATCTCACAGTTACCAGTTGCACTTCTCCTTTCCTGGATGTGTAGCAGGGCTATGCAAAGTAAAAGCTCAAAAGAAATGGGCACAATGGAAGGATTCTTGCATCTGTCATTGTTTGGGGAACTGAAATCAGCAGTGGGGTGGGTTCTCTGACACTCACCACACTGATTAAGGTTGATTTTTCCAGTCTTGAGTGACAATAGACATGAGTAAGACATGCTCTGTGTGTCTGCTGTTTTTCCCTCCACTGCCTTCATCTTCCTGATATTTCTTTTGCAGAGGCTGAAGGAAGAGATTGCTGAGGTGTTTGCAGAGATCGAGCGTTTCCAACATGCAGAGGAGAAGCAAGAGGCAGACAATAATCCTGGAGAGCAGAAGAGGCAAGTGGAATAAGATGAGTATTCCTTTGCCTACAAAGTCTCTCTTTTGAAGTTGAGAAAACAAAAACATTGCTGGGATTCGGTTCACAATGAGGACAGGGAAATGAGGCCACGAATACCCTTCTCTCCTCTTTGTTTTTTTTTTTATTCCTGGATAGTCAGACACCTGTCCTTGAGATACCTAAGTTACCTTGTGAGTGAAGTGACATGGTCCTTTATTCCAAGTTTGACTTTCCCTTCTTTTTTGCATTTGCAGCAAGCTGTCAGAGAGGGATAAAATTCTGTCCCTGGGCCGGAAGAAATTCAACATGGATCCTGAAAAGGTAGGATTTGTTCATTCCACCTGTGAGGATAAAGCTGGGAGGAAGAGCCTCTGCTGGCTGCTGTTCCAGTTGCAGCCACTGATGTCAAAGGAGCTGTGGCAGGGGACTGTGGGGATGGCTTCCTACCTCACCAAGGCCCCCCTTAGGAGCAGCCTCCACCCTGCCCCTGAGTGAGGTCTCCTGATGTGATCAAGCTGTGTTGCCTCCCCCCATCATGTGCTTAGAGGCCACGCCATACAATTCAACCCAAACCTAAGAGAAGTAAAGGAAGGATGGCTTAACATTGCCAGCATGCCATGAGAGCCAGGTTTCCTTCAGCACAGCCCTTCCTAAGTGTGAGAGGCTAGGAGTTTGCTATAATGTGATAGGGGAGGATGAACTAAGAAGAAGGTGAGAGGTTCTGAGAGTGTGTCAGGTTCCTTGGCTCATTCAGAGCAGAAGAGGACAAGCTGCCTCTGTCATTTTGGAAACACTTTTGGTTTTGGTTGAACTGTGGAGTCAACATAGCTTTTCCACTTTCTGGGGCTCTGACCAGTGGTGTCAAGACTCCATAGCCTTCAGCCCTCTGCAGAAAGCTCTAAAGCCATCATGATTAAGTAGAGAAGATGTGAGAAAGACAGTTCGGTCTTCCTTCCTCCTGACTGGAGGAGCACTTTTTGAGCTCTTCAAGGGAAACCACAAGCTGTGATCAAATGATAGCTGATCATCAGCTAACCACCACAGCTAACATCTCGGGTGGCTGCTGCTCTGCGTGACAGCTTTTCATGCCTCCTCTGTGCCCTGCTGAGAGCGTCAAGATGCCTTTCCCAGTGTCCACACCCCAGCTGGAGTGCTTGGCAGTCCCCTGGACATCCCTCTGCCAGTGGGAGCTGTCCAGAGCAGCGATATCAGCACTTAAGCCTGCGTGAGAGTAGGTTTTATTTTGCCTTTCTGTCTGACCTTGGTTCGAAGCCCCCGAGGCATCTCTCTGTCTGTGGCACCGTGCCACGCTGTGCAGGAATACCCAAACTAGTTCTAACCCCAAACCAGTTTAGCTTTGTGAGTTCAGTGCCAGTCAGAGTGGTCAAAATGTTACCTACTGTGTGCCTGTATAATGCAGATCTCTGATCGTTGCCTCCCTCTTGCTACACGCCATAGAGTGGGAGGTGCTGCAATGCAAGGACATTTCTTTGCCCCTCCTTTCTAAGTTTACCCTCCATCCATGCAATGCTGATACTTATAAATGAGTTCCTATCTCCAAGATCCCATGGAAAGTTCCTGAGGCTAGAGGAGGTAAGCACTAGGAATCTGGCTGATAAAAACCTTTGGGGAGAAACATTTTCTTCTGGAAAATGGGGCCCCATCATCACTGCGATGCTTTTCAAAATTAAATTGATCTTACTAAAAATCCATCTGGGGAAAAAGAAAGAAAAATAGAGTGGAAAAAATCTCACCAAAATTTCAATTTCTTCTTTTAAAACTGCTTTTTCTTTGGGGCATTTTAAAAATAGTTTCATATATATTGCAAGAGAAAGTGAAATGATTCTGTTGAAGTAGACCATTTTGATGGATCTAAAACAATTTTCATTCCTTTATTGTATATTGCAAGGAGAATTGCAATGTGGTCTGGAGAGCTGCACAGTTGTTAGATATTGTCAAGAATCTTTTGAAAAAAGCCTCAGCTTTTTCTCTGGCTTTGAAAATCATGAAATTCTCTCTAAAATAGGATATTGACTCTGCACAACCCAACTCACACCCTCTGTATTCCTTAAAAAGCATATTCCGTCCTTATTGTCTAGGAGGGACAGAGCTGAAAAGATTGCAGACTTCTCTGTTCTGTGGCATAGAAGAAAAATGTAGGAAAAAATTGTTTCAAGCTGTCTCAAGCCCATATTTTTGTCTGAGTACATTTTATTTTATTATACCTTCTTTTAAACAAGCAATTTTTCTTTTAAGTTAAGCTAATTTAGAAAAAAAAAAAGACATTTAGAACATTTAGACATTTAGAAACAGAACACTAAGACACTTTGATTGAAAATATTAAAATTAATTCTTTTGACTTTTCCTTTTTGCACTTTTAATCTACATTGCCCTATTTTGTTTGTTTGAGTTTCCATCCCAGTGAAACATTTAGCCAAATCTAGGGATGAAATGAAAATGGGACTGACAACCCAGAGTGGATGAAAAGGGATTGAATAAAGATGAGAACGTGGCTGTGGTCTCCCATGAAGGGGCTGGGAGGGGAGGCAAGTCTGTCAAAGCTAAGGAGGGCTGATATCAAAGTGTTGGGATCCTACTTTCTCGTTAGACCACAGAGCTGTTTTACTTCCCTGTCCTGCTTCTCCTTCCCAGGGGATCCAGTACCTGATTGAGCACCAGGTATTGTCCTCAGACCTGCAGGAGATCGCCAGATTCCTCCACAAGGGTGAAGGCCTGAACAAGACAGCCATTGGGGATTACCTGGGTGGGAGGTGAGCAACCCAGGATGAGGAGACCCCTTGGAGGGGCCCTGCCCTGCCTGGCCCCTCTGAATTCCCATTTTGGATTACCCGTGGCAGACTCAGCCAGGTGCCAAGACTGAACACATCCCCAGCCGCAGTGGGCTGGGTGGGCAGGACACCCCGGGAGGGTCGTTGGAGTGTGACTAAGGCTGGCCATATGGGCTGCCTTTCCTCCTGGCCAGTGCTGGGATCGGTCTTCCCAGACTGGAGTGTGCACCTTGGCTTCTTCTTGGTCAGAGGGGAAGTGAGACTGAGATGGAGCCAGGTGCATGTTGTCACACCAAGGGACATCCAAACTGAGCAGGGTCAAAGCTCTCTTCTGACCTTTTCCCTCCGTCCTCTCCCAGGGACCCCACGAACATTCAGATCCTCCAGACCTTTGTGGCATGTCACCAGTTTGCCAACCTCAACCTGGTGCAGGCGCTGAGGTGAGTGAGCGTGCTGGGTGCAGGGCACAGTGCTGGAACCTGCTCAGCCACTGGGTCTTGCCACCCAGGAAGGTCAGGAAGCCCTCTTGGGCTGAAATGGGAGCTTCCCAAGGCCCTGCTGTGTGTGTGTTGGCTGCAGGGCTGTTGCTCTGTGAGGTGTCAACAACTTCTGGGGGGGGGAGGGTGGGAAACACTTTCGTGGCCCGTTGATTGGACTGGCCACATGCAGAAAAGTGGGTCACTGTGGCTTCAGTGTCTGGGGGGATGGAAAAAGTTATTTTTTGCAGCAGGAAACATGTCTGTCCTCAGTGCCTGTTACATCAATAGCAGAGTGACTCTGTTTTAGGGCACCTTGTTTTATTACAGGCCGCCTCCTGGCAGAACTCTTTCTCCCGAGGTCTCTGCTGCCTTGCAGGGCTCTCATTAGGGAAGCAGAGCCATGATTTCTGGGAAGGCTTAGTTCTGCTTCCCGCATTTGGGGTGTTTGGGGCTGATGTGTCCAGGCAATTTGTAGAGAGGAGCAGAGCTCCTGGCTCCGTGCACTGTGTTGTCTCCCCAGTGTGATGGGATGACTTCTCCTATTTTCATGGTGTTGGATGGGTTGAGGGGAGGCATCAATGTCCCTTGGACCCAATCTGACTAACTCTCTGGCACTCTGCTCCTGACAGACAGTTCCTCTGGAGCTTCCGGCTGCCTGGGGAGGCGCAGAAGATCGACCGGATGATGGAGGCCTTTGCCAACTGGTACTGCAAGTGTAACCCAGGAGTTTTCCAGTCCACAGGTACTTGTGGGGAGAAGGCCTGGAAAACTGAGCTATGCTGTTTGCCAGGGAGAGGAGCCCCCCTTTTCCATTCACAAGCACAGGCAGCATCACTTGGAAGTGTGCTTCCCCTTAAGCTAAAGGAGGCAGCCCAGTTCCTGTGAAGCTTTCCTGAGCTTCTTCAGTCCTGAGCATCTTCAGTCCGCCTTTTGCTACTGTGCTCCAGGCCCTCCCGATGGGCAAGAGACTGGAGAAGGGCTCCCAGCCTCACATGAGGTATAACCTCATCACAGCAAGGATAGCACTGACTGATGTGGGTCTGCAGAAACCTTCCTGCTAGCAGAGACATTGTTAGACTACATCTGCCCGACTTGCCCCATTATCCTGAGGGTATGGAATCACCTCCATCACAGGAGATCAACTCTGTCCCTCTCTCTCCTAGCAGAGGGAACATCTCCCTTCTTTTCCTACAAATGAGAGGATGACTCTCTTCTTCAGTGACTAGAAACTAAGCCACCTGAGGTGTGGATTGATCTGCCCTCTAAGACAAGTGCCACCCATCCTGATTTTCTTTCTCATTGCTAGATACCTGTTATGTACTCTCCTTCTCTATCATCATGCTTAACACCAGCCTGCACAACCCCAATGTGAAAGAGAAACCCCACTTTGAAAGGTTTGTGTCCATCAACAGAGGCATTGACGATGGAGGGGACCTGCCAGAAGAGCTTTTAAAGGTAAGAAGAATTCCCATTTTCTCACCCCCTGGGGTCCACTGAGAAGCAAAGGTGCAGAGATAGGGGATGCATCCATTAGCAAAGCTGCAGCTGGCTTTTTCCCTAAGGGTCAGCAGGCATGGGACCTGCCCTGAGAGGCAGGGTAGAGGTGGGCAGCCTGGCTATGCGTGCCTGGCTTCACCCAGCCCGCCTGGGCAGAATAACTTCTGTCTTGTGCCACAGACGCTGCCTGCATCCCACACCTGGCTTTGGTGAGCAGCATTCCCTCAGGGTAGAGGCTTTAGGTCTTTCTCCAGAGTGTCATTTCTTGCAGGCAATTTGAGGAAAGTTGCAGGAGCCTGTAGTCTCTTTTTTTCTTTTTCCTTGGCTTGGGCTTTGTGTAATAAATGATGGCAAGTACAATGATGTGAGCAGCATTTCAGTATCCTTTGAAAGCCAGTAACCTGCCTCCCTGTCACTCTGCTGTTACAAATGCCACCCTTTGTGTCCCTCAGTGCCAAAGCTTTGGCTCTGTGAAACGAGCCTCCTTGTGGCCATGTAACTCTACGTGCTGGTCTCTACATTCCACTGCCCGGCAGTGTTTGGCACTACCAACCCAGGGACTAAGTGGGGCTGCACCTCTGCAGCGTTGAGTCCCATCCTAGTGCCTTAATACTACTCAGAGCAGCACTTGTGACAGGCTGGGTTTGGTCACTGCAGCCTGTCTTGCTGTGGGAGCACCATTTTGTGTCTGTGATTTTCCAAACGGAGACTCTTTTTATGACATGAGATGCAGAAAAGAGCTGGTGACCCCCCTAGAGACCCTGTGAGGTGCAGACTGAGGGCTGTTTTACCCCCAGTGCTCACTGTGTGCTCCCCAGCCCTTCACCCAGCCTCCCTTGTAAAAATAGTGATGGGCCAGATGGACCTAGGATAGTTGTGAACAAGCTTTGTCAGAAATCAATCTTTCTTCCTCCCTCCCTCTCTCCTTCTTTCCCTCTCTCCTTCCCCACCAATGCTCTGGGGCAGAATCTGTTTGAGAGCATAAAGAACGAGCCGTTCTCCATACCAGAGGACGATGGCAATGACCTCACCCACACTTTCTTCAACCCTAACCGTGAAGGCTGGCTGCTGAAACTAGGTAAGGGGGAAGACTCCCCTACCTTCTCTGACCCTCCGGTTTGCCTGCCTCCCACCACAAATCTCCCCCGGGAACCTACCATCATCTCCGCTGTATTTCACTCCTGTCTGCTGCGGTGGGCTGAGACTGACACCTACTGTTGAAACCAGCTGCCTGCTCCCTCGTCCCAGCTCCTGCAGGCTCTGTCTGCTCAAAAAGGGACTAAAAAACATATCCCTCCCCATTCCCAGCCCCATCATAGCAAAACTGGCTCCATGTGTGAGTGTCCATCACACGGCATCGCATGGATGATACTGGGGTGTCTCCTTGGGGCTCACCTGCAGGGAGAGCTGGGAGGGTGTGACTCTGTGTGCATGTCTGGCACTTGGGGGAAGGACAGAAAAATGTGTGACTAATGGCTGCTGAACCTCACTGCCTTTAGGAGGACGCGTGAAAACCTGGAAACGCCGTTGGTTCATTCTGACCGATAACTGCCTGTATTACTTCGAATATACCACGGTAAAGGTTTAAATCATGGCTGGGAAACTGTCCTGGGTGGTTATGAGCCTCTGAGGGGCCAGGGAGGAGCAGAGGGTAGCGGGCAATTCTCCCCCTTTTGCCTTGTGCTCCCAGACTGAACTCACAGCTCCACTCTCTCTTACGCTGTTTCCTCACCTCCGGTCTGGAGGCGAGGGGCTGGACACTGCAGCTGTGATCTCCTGTTGACTAAACTGCCCACTGTGTCAATGGAAGGGGTCTCCCCAGCCATACTCTGCCCTTGTCACCTCCTTGTCACCCACAAAGGCCCACACAGGGGAAATCAGAGAGGCTCTAAACAGTGGCATAGATTTGGGGAGCATGTTGGGTGTTAATTTGTGTTTCCTTGCCTTCAGGACAAGGAGCCTCTGGGCATTATCCCCTTGGAGAACCTATCAGTCCGGAAGGTGGATGATCCCAAAAAGCCAGTAAGTCTCCATTGGTTGGCACTCTGCCAACACAGGCTATCAGATGGTTGGAGGCAAGAGAAGATGCCCACAAATTACTCCTACTCTACTTGCTTCTCAGAGGGAAAGTGCTATTCCAAACTGCCTTGTGCCCCCATCTAAACACAGCTCTATTTTTAATGTATGCTTTTGGTGTGAGTAGAGACCTGTCCTTTGGATGACTGTATTGTATGTTTTCACATGTGTACGTGTGTGTAGGGGGGCAGAGATGAACACACACAGCTGACTTCCTACTTACTTTGCACCAGGAGATGTGGGTTTCATTTCTCTCCTCGGGGCTCTCCATAATGAGTTACAGCACATGTAGACCAAGCAGAACTGTTGGTGTTAGGGAACTTGCCCAGGAAGTGACACATTTGTTCTGTGTGTCTGTTGTGGATACCCGCTCTTCGATGTGTCATGGCTCTGGGAAAAGTGCCTTCTATCTGTGTGGTGGCAGGCAGAAAAGAGGATGTTGCATCTGCTTAAAAGGGGGAGGGATTTTCACGAGTGTAGCGGAGTGAGAGATCCCAGAAGCTGTGTTTTGATAAGTGCTGATGCTCCATCTCTCCATAAAGCCTGTTGGAGTGTCCAGTCCTTCACAGGAGGGGTGTATTTACCTAAGAAGGAAGGTCATCTAACTCATAGGGAAGTTCTTGGGGTGGGGAAGGATGGGGTCTGTTGCATTTCGGAGACAGACTCCTCCCTGTTAGAAGCTCTCTGAGCCTGTCACCCATGGTTGAAGGCAGCAGTCTCCTTGGTCCCCGCTGTCTTATCCTACTGCTCCATTTAATTTCCTTTCTGACAGAACTGCTTTGAACTCTTCAATCCCAACTGCAAAGGGCAGAAGATCAAAGCCTGCAAAACGGATGGGGATGGGAAGGTGGTTGAAGGCAAACATCAGTCCTACAAGATCTCAGCAGCCACTCCAGCAGACCGTGATGAGTGGATTGAGGCAATACGGTGAGGAGAACTTGAAGCCCAAGTTGTCTTTTTTCAGCCCCAGGGACAAATGGTCACACAATTTATTTGGCTATCAGAGCTTGAAAAGGGGGGAGATGGAAAGAAATGTTTGCAGTCTAATAACTATGGTACCCCTTGACTTTAAAGAGTTTCAAAGTCCCTTCTGGAGAATCTCTAGCCACAGCTAAATTCTCTGCTGTGAGTCTGCAGATCTCCAGTCCTACATTTTGATAAGTGGTGTCTCTGTGCAAGTTCGGTTAGGTTGTCTGTGTTGCTCTCCATCATTAAATCTCTTAATTTTCCTCCCATTTCCTCTTATTTCCAGGACCAGCATCACACAGGATCCTTTCTATGATCTGGTGTCTGCCCGTAAGAAAAAGATTGCCAGCAAGAACTGAACCATGACCTGGTCACTGGCATCAGGAAGGTGTAGGTTACTGGACAGCTTCCCTCTCCTGCTGGGCTCTTCCAGTGAAGAGGTCTGGGAGCTTTGGTTCCCTCTGCCTCCCACTTGGCAGGCAGATGACTGACAGGGCAGCTCGCCCTCTCTGCTTCTTCCCCTTCCAAACTGAAGGCAGAGGCGCAGGGTGCGATCCACTGAGGACTGTCACAACTGTGGGCATGGGGTTGCCCATCTCTGAACGTAAAGACTCAGCAGCACCTGGCCTTTGGGTTCTCCCATGTAGCCCCAGACACGTGGGAGAGGATCGGAGAGAAAGACAGGAATGTCTGCACAGTGTCTCCATCTCCTCCTGTCGTCACACCAGGCCAGGGTATTTTTCTGTGAGGGACCATGTAGGTTCTCTTGGAGCAGCTGAGCACGGTCCAGTCAGTTGCAGAGCGGAAAGGCCCCGGTGGTTTCTCTTCCAAGAACAGATGTGTAGTGGTTGTGGGGTGGAGGCCACCGATATTTAGAAACTCACTGTGAAACTGTAGGTCAAGGTAAGATAAGAAGTCCTCAGTTCAGAAGAAATCCCTCTCTCCCCCTTCCTAAAGCCTATAGTGAGGGCTGTAATCCTGTGAAGTCCCCTCTCTGTGACTGAGTCATGGATTTTAAAAAGTTAAAGATACTGGATTCCTATCTAACTGAGCTTAGAGGTGCTGTACAACCAGGGAAGCAGCTCTGGGTGTTTTGTCTCTCTTTTTTGAGACTCGTGGACCACCACAGATTTCCTTAGTGAAGAAACCCAAACACTAGCTCTCCTTCTGGCTGATGGCTCCCCAACAAAGGTTGGTTCCTTGAGCAGCTCAGAGGCTTGGGTTTTGTATCTGAAAGTTTTGCAGCCAGATGGCATGAAAAAATTGAGGTACATATGCCTCCCCCACGCCAGCACACACACACAGAGGCATTCATTCCCATCTTCACACAATGGTATCATCTGGAGTCCTGGGGGGTTTTGTCTCTTGTGTAAAGGAAGAAATAAAAATGCTTAAAACAAGCCCAAAACTCAGGGTAACGTGATCATTTTTGTGACAAAGTCAGAGGATGTGAGATAAGAGTATCATGTTCCTGTGCCCAGCAGAGCAGCCTGAGCACCGCTGCAGTCTCTTGGCTTTTTCCTTCCTGCAGGGGGCTGTATCTACCAGGCAATCTGCAGCAGGGCCAGCACAGCCCCATTATTCATTCGGGTTATTTTCGCCCAAGCCACAGGAATGTTGAATTAATTTCAAGAGGCAGGGAGCGTATCTCAGAGTTGAAGCACGCGCTCAGCCTGGAGAAGGAACGTGAAGGTTTTCTTCTGCTCGTGCCTGCAAACATCTCCTGTGCTGAATCTCTTTGTTACTGATGTGATACAGGGTGAGTTTGCTGCCCACTGCTCTGGAGCACACGTGCTTACACACACACATTCACTCCTGCTTTGGGTTCAGTGCAGGGAGGCAGGCTCGTGTCCAGAGGTGGAAGAGAAGTCAGAATATGGCCCCTTATCTTGGCAACATCTCCCATATATTGTTGGCAAGAGATGCCTCAGAGCCTAGGATTGGGTGAGAAATGTCTGTTCTAGGTGCTTCTCAGGCTTATATCCTGTGTGAAAAAAGCCATCAAAATGAAGTCTGGAGTCTCTATTCTACCCACAGTCTGCTGTTGTGTAAGGGAATCCAGGCTAAGCCCTCCCTACAGTTTACCTGGACCATTCCTACGACAGCAGGGTCTATCCAAGCTCTTCCCCATTCCCCCTCATCCCCAACCCTTCTAATTCTCTTCAGACTGCATGTGTCCTTTCTCCTCCCTTCTTCCCCAGGATACCCACACACTGCAGTGAAAAATTACTCCTAGCGGGGACAGGGTGGGAAGTACAACTTGAGAGAGGCAAAACAACGCACAGAGACAGGCAATTGTGTCATTTCCATCCATCAAACTAACCACAAGAGTCAGGAAGGGTTGGACCATGTTTCGTCTCTCCTGGAAACTGAGGTAGGGAGACAGACAGTAAGTCTGAGTTTCCATTGCCTTTCCTTGGCTCCAGCACAGAAAATGCATTTCTAAACTCCTTACTATAGGATCGCCCCCATCTCCTCAGTGTCACAAACACAATGGTACGTGGTGTCGCCCACCAGCAATGCTCTCTCTGGGTGGTGTGCTAGACCTCATGCCTGCTGAGTACCCATGTGTTTGGTACTGGCCTGGGTGCCTCAGGACAGGTCTCTAAAACTGACCACCCACTCATGTCTGTGTGCTTTGACAGACTCTCTTGGAGCCCTTAGAAATTTATGACGGGAACGGCTCGTGCAACTCGAACGGCACCACGAGGGAACGTGTTGCTGACCACCACCACACGTTCCCTTTGCTGCAGCAGCTCACACAGGTGCAGACACACAGACAGGCACACACAGAGCCCCTCAGGTGCTCAGTCTGACAGATTGCTGTCTGGATGGAAGAGGCATTTCTCTTTCTCAGAGGCAGCGTGTGCAGCTCACGCAGACATACACACAGAAGACTGACACTTATTCCCTTTCCCTGCCTGCCTAAGGATTAGTGCACACACCCAGCCGTTCTTTTTCATAATAAATGTCCATCTATTTTCATAAAAGGGCTGGGAGGACAATGCTGCAGATGTGTGGAATAGACCACATCGCTGCATCCTGCCTCCTGCCCACCCTTTCCTGTCTTCTTGTCCCCTGTTTATCAGCTGCTTTTTGGAAGACTAATACATTTTAAAAAGGCATTCTAGAAATTGTTTGCAGCAACAGAGACGGAGCAGCTGTGAGGAGAGCCAGCAGCCTCATGCACTACAGCTTAGGTAGAGAAAATCTCTGTGAGGTGGAGGGGAAGGACAGTGTACAAATAGAGGCACACTGGACTGAATTATGGATTGAGAGCGATCAAAGGACATCCATTAAACCTGTCCTTTGCCAGGGGGTGAATGCTTTTGGTGATGGGGGCTCAGGAACAAATGGAGGCAAGACTCTGCATGGAAGTTGGCCAGGAGTGGTGTTCAGTAGCAAGGTGAGAGCACCCATTAGAGACACTATTCCTGTCAGGCCTGAAACAGCTCAGCTGTGCATCACACAGCCTTCAGCACAACAGGAAAATCAAGGAGCTCTTTTCTGCCAGCTAAACAGGGTTATATGCATGAGGACTGCCAGCCTTTTAACTCCCTCTGTGTGGGCACTTGTACCTCATCCCTCCACAGCAGGGCGGGGACTGACACCAAGAGGGGACAACAGTTTCATCAGCTCGTACCATAAATCCATAGGAATGGAAGGCTATTGCAATGGCCTCAGAGGACTGGGAGCTAGTCTTCTCCCTCCAAGATGAGTCATTTGTATGGGAAGAAGCACAGCCCCGCTGTACCGGAGCTGGTTGGAATGGCGTGGTCAGATTTGTGAGCCCAACAGGGGCAGGTCCTCCTGTCTCCCACCCCTTATGTTTGGTGGTTGGAAAGCAACTGGATACTTGAGGGTGGGGGCCCATTGAGGGACTTCTTCCTTCTTAAAATTTTTTTGAGTATGGATTTCACACAGAAAGGCCAGAGCACAAAGGTAGAGAGCAGTACAGCTCTCAAAGGTGCCATAGCCGCTCTGCTGCACCTTGCTCTGGATCACTTCTGCCTCCAGCCTGGCAGAGGGCCCACCTGGGGGGCTGGAGGAAGCCCAGGAAGACAGGGGTTGAGACCTGACCAGGATTTCTTGGAGTGTCACTGCTGTCACATCTGCAGTGTCTCTGCTCTAAGTGCCTGTGACAGGGGTGTGCAGCAGTCTCATCTTGCCATGCCATTTCCAATCCTGCTGCCTCTCTGCAATGAAGATGAATGTTGCCTGTCCCAGGTTATCACACTCCCATGTGTGTGAGCCTGTACACAGACAGCAGTTTGCTGCTGAAGGCTGGTGCTACTGGGCCGAGTTCAAGGAGGGTTTGCATGGTGGGGCAGAGGGATGCAAGGAATGAGTCAGGGAGGGTGGAGGAGTCTGGGTCTGTGTGGGTCGTCAGTGAAGAAGGGCTGGCACTGACAACAACAGGGCTTCCACCTCAGCTCCAGAGCAGGGGCAGCACAGATGTCAGGAAGACGCAAGGTACGAACATCCTTTGAGCAGCCTGCAACCTCTGCCACAGCCGCTGTCACACCACCGAGGGCCACCTCGTGTCCGACAGCTGTCCTCTTCCGCGGGGACGGAGAGTCGCGTCACCAGGCATGCCAGCCCAACACTTCAGGGAGACAGCGGAGATGGTGCAAGGTGGCCATCGCATATGGGCCCTCAAAGGCACAGCCTGTGCACGGAGAGGACCATATGTCCTGCCAGCACAGCACACTTCGCTCATGTACCTTACGGAAGGGACGTGGCAAAACTGTCTGTGTGGGAAGAACAGAGATCGCAGAGGAGCAGGGAAGGGCAGTCCTTGTGGGGTGGGACAGCAGGCAGTGTGTGGGGAGAGGGGGGCAGGACAGACTGCAGAGGTGTCTGCAGAAACCACAGGGCTCCTGAGCCCTGGGGGCTATGCTAGCAGGAGCACAGCCCTTGGCCTGGGGCAGAGCTGGGGAAGGGCTGCTGTGGCTGTGTTAAGGGACGTGGCAAGGTGAGTCATTCAACCTCCTCCATCTGAGGCACCAGACTGACCTTAAGGGACCTACAGAAGAGACGTTTTCTGCTGCCTCTTTAACTATGGTGGGTGGCAGCAAGGTTCCTGGGGTTGGCTGAAGAGGTGGTGATTTGTGCAATTAACATCTAATCAGTTCTATGAATATTTATTGCTAGTCAGCAAGCTTCTGAGTGACAGTGAAGCCCCATCTGATTGGGATCACATTCACAGGTAAGGCAGAGCCTCCTTTGGGGGTCACAGACCTCCCAGTGGGGCAAAAGGTCACAAAGGTATAACCATCCAGCAGCACATGGGAGGCACATGTGCAATGTGAACATGGAAAATTGTGTTCAATCCTTTTTTGGAGAGGTGGAAAAACTGAGGTTTTAAAATCGACTTGTTGGGAAGAGACACCTTGAAACAGTCTGAATATATTAAACAACGCATGGCTGAGTTTGAGCTTGGGTATTTGCTTTTGGTTTTGTTGGATTTGGTTGTTTGCTTTTCTGTTTGTTGGGGTATTTGTGTGTGTGTGCTCTCTCATTTATCTTCTATTGCAATGTGGGAGAGAAAATAAAAGGGAGAGAAATATAAACCCCTGCAATTGTGTGAAAACTCACGTAAGTCAGGGATTTTTTCAAGCTTGTAATTGACCCTTCCCCCAATATGGAATAAAGTGTGCAGAAAGCCAGCATTTTGTTTCCTCCAAAAATACTACTTTGGGGACTTTCTGTCATCATCAGAAATTTTGACCCTTCACAACTTTGTCCAGATTTATGCTGCTTTCCAGAATCCTCCATTCTCTTCCTTTAGTTTCTCTCTGCTCTAATCCTTTCACCTCACCTCTGCCTCTGGCTTCTCTTTCCCATGGTACTTTCCACCTTCTGGGCTTTGCTCATCCTCTCCACAAACTTGCCTTAACAAATCCCCTTTTTCCTGATGCTGCCTCTCCTGCCCTCCTGCTCCCTGGACAGACTCAGCCTGCCTTGGCAGAGCTCTGGGAAAACCCCCTATTACCAGTGGAATGTGAGCTATTAAACCTCAGCCAAACTCTTCTGCTCCTGCTGCTCACCTGCAGCTTGGGTTTGCGCTGGAGGTGCTGCCAAAAGCCTGTTATTACCTAAATGAAAAAGACACACAGCTCTCCCTGAAAAGGAAGACACACAGATAACAGTGATTTGCCTGTTGCCTGCTGCCTTCTGGCTGAGAAAAACACCCCAAATTCCGGCAGGGCTTCCACAACCAGCCCTCAGTGGAGATAGAGGGACAGAGACAGCTCTGCAGATTTTCACTTCCTGCATGGAAAGGATCCTGTGCATTTTTTGTGCCTGGGTGGGAGAAGATCCTCAGAATTTGCACCACAGATATCCCCTTCCTCTCGTGGTATTATGCTTGGTCTTGAGGCAATACAGGATGGGAAGAAAACCCCTCTCCAAAAGGCGTCCAGCAGAAGAAAGCGTGCTTTGCACACAGGGAGGCTAGAGAGACTTCAAGGGAGAGAGTAGAGAGGGACAGACAGGAGCAAGCAGCTCAGAGCCACGTGCTGTGGGGAAGAAGTGCACTGTCTTCCAGGTTCCTGGGAATGCCAGTTGATCCTAAACCCCAGACATGCCCAGCCTCACGTCTCATGGCTTGGTGTCCCTGCAGTGATGCCTTTACTCTGATGCAGTTAGAATGCAGGTAATGGTAGGCAACACATTGGGGGGTGTGGACCGTCAGTAGTCAACCAGTCTGGAGTAGACAACCAGTAGACACCCAGTATGGAGTGGTGTCCCTGTCCTGGGACCCACAATGTTTAATATCTTCATTCATGTCAGACAGAGCAGCATTAAGTATAGGGTCAGCAAGTTTGCAGGTGACACTGAGCTGAGTGGTGCATTTGACACGCTCGTGGGAAGGCGTGACATCCAGAGGGATCTTTGGAGGTGGCAGATTTAAATGGAAAGAAGGTAGATTTAGATCGGACATAAGGAAGAAACTTCTTGCAATGAGGGTGGTGAGACACTGGAACAGGTTTCCCAGAGAAGTTGGGGATGCGCCATCACTGGAATTGTTCAAGGCCAGGTGGGATAGGGCTTTCAGCAACGTGGTCTAATGGAAGACGATAGCAGGGGATGCATTAGATGATCTCCAAAGATCTCTTTCAAACCAAAACATTCTATGAACAGATGCACATACACACACATTCTTTTTCCACTACAGTACTTTGTTATATCCATTTACCATTTGACCATCATCTTTCCCAAGTTAGATCAAAATATCATCAATTTCCCCAAACGTAAGTCTGGACTTTAAAAAAAACCACAAGATTTTATTTCAATGTTGCCTAGTTATAGTTTGAGAGTATTTGTTTGTCTGGAGAAGAGAAAGAATCTTACTTCTCTCATTCCTTTTCATATTTCGTCTGAGAATTGAAATTACGTCTTCATTACCTTGAATCCAGGTGCCGGGGCTTTAAGGAAATTATTAATTTTATGATGCTTAGGACAAAAGGGTGAGAATCTGTATAATTTCCATGCACTCCTTTCATCAGACAGCTCTACTCCTGCTGTTAGGTGTGCCCTTACGCTCACATCTCCCAAGTGTTTGCCCTCCAATGCCCCTCTGCACCTGACCCAAACATCTCCGCACCATATGCAGCTCTGCTTAGTCCTTTGCAGTCACACACAGAAATACCTTCTTGTTTCGGTCTGGTTCGTGCTTTTTTCAAGGAAAGGCCAATGTTTGTCTTGCCCCATGGCGACATTTATCTTGCACCCTTCAGAGCCAGGTTTTTTGTCCAGAGCAGCCAGAACAGCAGGTGAATCCATGAGGCACTGGGAACCCTCTGCAAACCCAGGGGGTCGTTGCCATGAGGGAAGAAGGAGAAGAGGAAAACCTCTGTCCTCCGGGCAGGCTTGGGAGCTGTTGCCTATTTCCCCTCCTCAGAGCACACAGGCTGCTCCTATGAGAAGGGAATTGCTGAGAGATTGAAAACTTGTTGCTGTGAATTTCAGAGATGCCTGGCAGGGGCAGCTGGAGCGAGGAAGGGTTCAGTGTATTAAACTCACCATAGTAAAGCCATAATGTGATTTTGCATGCTGCTGTGACCAGAATACCCAAACCAGCTCAGCACCTCACCTCATCAGGGATGCACTCAATACCTCCTTGTTGCTCCAGCCACTCTCCCTGCTCCTGCAGTGCATGTCCCAGCCACTGAAGCTTTGGAAGACTGTCAGTCTGTACAGAAGGAAGGGGGGACTTTACCCCTCAACACCACCCAAGTCTCATAGGCTTGTTGGCTTCTTCATCTGCTGCTTTTAGTAATGTGCAAAGCATCATTTATAGGAGGAAATACATCAGGAGAGATGAGGGCACACAGAGGAGAGAGGGCAGATTGCTTCCTGGGAAGAGGAGCAAGAAAGTGAGGTTTTGGGCAGGTGCATGAGCTGTATGAGGAAAAGATACTTGGGAAGAGACAGGTCAAGTGTCAAATGGGACAAGAACGAAGGGCATGGAGGAAAACCAGGAAGAGGGATACTCCAGGGAAAGAGCTGGGAATGGTTTGGGGGAGGGATGCCTTCAGAATAGGCAGGATGTGGACAGAGACCTTGGAGGAAAAGTACCCAGGAGATGGGGCTGTGGGAGGGCAGGCACTGGGCTTGTACAAGGGTTTGCAGTCAGGTGAGCACGAGGAGGGTGATGGGTGTTTAGAGGGGATATGTGCACCACTTCCCGCAAGGTATATTCCCGTTACAAAAATCCACTTTGTAATCTGGAATCTGGGATTTGCTCTGTTGGATCTGCTTCTCCTCTGCAAAGCATCTAAGAGAGTTCATCTTGTTAAATCCTTCACCCTGGAGGAGGTGAGGAGGTCAAATGCCTTCTGAGGGACAAACACTTAGCAACGCTGTTTCCCTACTGTTGCAGAGACCTTAATCCCTTGCCTCCTTCCCCTGTTCAGCCTCTAATACCTAGAAGGAAGAAAAGATGAGACATACAGGTAGATGCAAGAGTGAGCCCTCCCTCCATCTTGCATGGGACTCCAAGTCTGTGTGCTACAGTCCCAGGTGGACTGCGCTACCTGCCCGGCTCTGCAGCTGCTCTGAAGGAGCGAGGGCAGGGAAGGCCTGGGGCTCCCTCCCAAACATGTGTCCTGACTAACTCACAGCCACCCAAACCTACAGGTGAGACACAGACTTTGCAACAGGGGAACACACAGGGCAAATGCCTGAGAACCTGTGCATCAGGAGACAAAAGCTGGTGTCGGGGTTTGCATGACTGAGGAGAAGCCCAAATAATACATCTGTTTCCGCCTTACTCTCTGTGGTTTTGATCAGAAGACCTCAGGCATTGCAGCGGTCTCTGTCACACACAGAGCTGACTTTGGGGTACAGCTCAGGTGCGGAGGAGCCTGACTGGAAGTGAAAGAGATGTGAACTAAATAAAGGAAGGTCTGTCAGTGGCAATTATTTAGTAACTTAGAGGTTTTAGGGTGTCTACCTCTGACACAGTGTGCATTAGCACAAGGAAGTTGTGAGACATCTCTACGCACATTGTTCCTTTCTAGCCTGGAGGAAGCCAGGAAGGGACCTGAGGGTTTGCTCTTCAGCTGTGAGTAAGCCTGCAAAAAAACCTGCATTACTTGGGTCACTGACAACTTGTCTGCCCCAGGGGCACTGCTCCCCGCTGGCTGGGTAACAAGGTCTTCCATCTCCAGTGCTGGCAGTGTGGCAGTCAGCCACCTGAGGAAAAGATGGATCAAATCAGAATGCAGCCAAGGAAAACCAGAGAGGGAGATGGAGTCCAGTTCTGTGATGAAAGTCCAGACTCAGTCCAGGCTGAATCTGCTAAGCAGTAGGACAAAACTCAGTTTCTTCAGCACTCTGGAGGGTGAGGCAGGACTATGGACAAATGGGAGTGAAACCTAGTGTTCCTATGAGCAGGAAAGGGTTGGGGCATCATATTTACCCCTTCCTTATCCTTTTCCATCCCAGCGCCCAAATTTAGACACCAGTTGCCACCACTGCTGTGCCAAAGAAAGACCCACAGAGCAGATTAACGGGAGCGCATGGAAATAACAAAGGCTACATTCCTCTACCTCTTCCCAAATGCTCTTGTCTTTCCTTTTTTCCTTTTGGTGCCCCATGTGCAGTGGTTTCCCATCTGCTCAGTGAGGAAAGGCAGGTGAATCCCTTCCTCTCACCACCTCTCCACTCAGGGTCTCCAAGGGCTGGGGAATGGCAGTGTCTTTTTTGCCAGAGTTCTGCCACAGAGCAGACAGGCAAGTCATACCTGACTGAGGATGGTGCTGCCACCAGAACAGGCTGGAAACACCCAAAAGGGCTCCAGCCAGCAGCCAGGCACTCCTGCCAGGGGAGATGGCTCCATACACAAGCTTCCTCCTTCCCTTTGAAGGACGGACATGTCTGCCTTTGTTCTTCTCAAGGGAAAGGCACCACTGGGCATAGAGGAGGGGAGCAGACCTGTGTGGGTGTTGGACAGTGGCTCCCCACGTAGAAACAGGCATGCTGTTAGCAAACAGCACCACACAGCGTTGTCATCATGAGGTGTGGAGTCACAGGAGTAAGGTCCCTGACAAGAGGAAAGGGCAACCTTGTGCTCAGTACATACAGCCTGTTGGCCCTAATTTCTCCTCTGCTCTGGGCTCTATGTGCCAGGATGAGATGCATCAGGAGAGGTACCATTTTGCTAAATCTTGAAGCTGACACTTTTAATATCCATTAGCGCTGCTACTCTGCCAGAGAGCATTAGCCAAGATACATGGACTGTTCCATCCCTGATCCCCAGCCTCAGCCCGTACTATCCCTCCTTTTGTCTCCCCAGCCCAGCCTAACTGCTCTTCCCAGGACTGACAACATCAGTCATCTCAGGTCCAACCCCCTCGTTCAACAAATCTGTCACGTCCATCTTTCACTCTGCTCATTTTCAAGGATTTTTGTACCTTGAGGAGAGCATCTCTCCGCGCAATGCACATAGACCAACACCCAGACACACACCTAGGAAAGGACAGAAGGCGAAACTTCCTTCTGCCTCCAAGAAACAGATATGAAGCACTAAATGGAGCAAAGGAAGGAGAAAGTTTGAAATACAAATGCTGGCATTCCCTCTTGGCTGCATTGCAGGAGTCAGCAGAATCCTGTGCCAAGATTTGGTTTTGAGGCACTGAGCAAATGAGTTGTCAAAGCCACCCCTGTCATGCCTCCACTAGCTTGGGCTACTGAGCATCCAAAAGCAGGACCACAGAATTACAGAAACACAGAATGGATTGGGTGGGACGGGACCTTGCAGATCACCTAATTCCAAGCCCTCTGCCATGGGCATTGACATTTTCTACTAGATCTGAGTGGATTGCTCAGAGTCCTTTCCAGCCTGGTCTTGAACACTGCCAGGGATGAGGCATCCACTGCTTTCTCTGGGCAACACGTTCCAGTTCCTCACCATCCTCACAGCAGAGGAATTCTTCCTAATATCTGATGAAGACCCGCCCTCTTTCAGTTTACCACCATTCCCCCTTGTCCTATCACTACAAGCCCTTGTAAAAAGTCCCTCTACAGCTCTCTTGTAGTCCCTGCTTCGGTACTGAAAGGCTGCAATAAGGCCTCCCTGGAGCTTTCTCTTCTCCCGGCTGAACAACAGCCCATGAAAAGGATGGATCAGGAGCCAAGAGTAACATAAGCACGGGCAGGGCCGTGACCTCACACTACCCAAGCGAGGGTGGTGATAGCAACAAGAACTATTAACGACCTCCAGCAAACAAAGAGGGTGAAGCAGACCTCAGATCCATTCAGGAGCCACACAACTACAGTGCACCAGAAGTGGGTGCTTTTGGCATGAGATTCAACAGACCTCTGGGGCCTGGGCAGAGGACGCCTGACTGGAAGCCACAGGTAAGACTGACCAGAGCAGTTAAGGCTTATTAGTGCACTTAGGGCCCTGGCCCTATTTAATACCCCTGAATGCCATGCCCTGGGTGTGTTGGTGACTGCAAGTGTCACTGGGGGTAGCTGGGCAGCTGTTACACTTTTATATTCAAGTCTGTGTTTATGATGAAGAGGTTTGTACATGCCCAGTGAACCTGTGCATACTGATATGAAGCTGTGTGACTACTGAACCCAAAGCAAAAAAAAAGTTGCAGCTGACAGAGCTGCTCAATCTACTCCCCCACTAACCTGGTCTGCTCTCCAAAGCATGGGTGAGTTATTTTTACCACTCCTATTGTCCCAGTTTAAATAAATTAATGACGGGAAAATATTTTTCAGCAAGACAAGCCTTAGCATTTTAATTTCTTGCTCTCAATTGCTGTATTTGGCTGAGTTTGATTCAAAGCAGCTGTCAACCACTGTACCTAGACAAGTAGTAGAATGTACAAATATGCTTGAGTGACCCCTGTTTAGAAGGATGCTGGGAAGATGGTTAAAGAGTTTGTAGCCATGCTAGAAAGTGGGAAAAGAAGATTGGGTTTTCTTGAAGATGGGGAGACTTTTTTTTGTCTGAGACCTACTTAAATAGGATATACTAGGGAGTTCTCACAGCGAGAAATAGAGGAAATAAAAATTTCCTCCCTGCAGGCAGAGGACATTGTCACCTTGTCCCTATGTAGATCAGAGGTAAAAGAAAGAGGTAGAAATGAAGAGAAGAAATGAATGTGTGTTAAGGTACCAAGCACACACACAGATGTCTGAAAGGACAACAGTCACAGAAGAACTGACTGGAAGTTGCACACAGGAAATAAGCACCTAGACAGACAAAGCCTCTCAAACGTGTCGTTATTCAGAAATAATTCCACGGCAAGGCACAGGTGTGAAATATCAGTGCCTCATACAGAAATTTCTTGGCAGGACAGGTAGTGCTTTGGCAGCTCCATCCCAGCCCCAATACCCTGGCAGCTCTAGGCTGGCTCTTGTTATGAACCCTGGCCTTACTCTCTGGCTCAGACTGAGACTAAGATCCCACCTCCAACCCACACCACAAACTCCCACCCAGCATGACTCTCTTAGCAGTGGACATTTGGTTTTGGCTCCCCTGCTTTAAACCTACTCCTCTAGTTTTTATCTTTATACCTTCTCTGATGGCTTTTATCCTCTCTACAGGATGTAATGGATTTTTATAGACAAGACTCTTAGCCATGGTCTTTGCTGTACTAACTTCATCTTGAATCCTCAGATAGCTTTCTTGAAACATTTGAAATTGCAATTCAATGTCTTCATTTTACCCTTTCTACTGTTTTTAAAGGCAGAATCCAGCTATCTATCTTAGGAGCATGAGACAGTATTTGCAATGTCTCCTATCAACATGGTGTTCAGGCACCAAGCAGAAAAATCCCTGGGATTACAAAAATTCTGGAACTGCTTCTTCTGCATATGGGTATGCTCAAGCCCCCTGGGACAGACCAAAAATTTTCCTCTCCCAAGGTTCTTCACCCAGAGGGTGGTTGGGCACTGGAACAGCTCCCCAGGGAAGTGGTCACCTGACAGAGTTCAAGAAGCATTTGGACAATGCTCTCAGGTACATGGTGTGACTCTTGGGGTGTCCTGTGCAGGGCCAGGAGCTGGACCTGACGTTCAGAATCAGCATATTCTGTGATTCTGTGAGTGCCTAATTCCTCTTTAGGCACTTGAATTCCCATTGATTGGAAGGGACTGTAACCGTGAACTAAAGTAATTTGTCATTCCTTCACTCTGGTTTGCAAGGGCCGGAGTAGCACAGAGACAGACGGACAGACAGAATGAATTAGGCAGCTCTGAGTTAATCTCGAGTTTAGCAACATGTTCCTTTAGTCCTCGGGAAGGATTAGACAGGCAACACCTCGGAGCTGACCTCTAAGCTCTACCTGCTGCTGCTCCAGACAGCCCAAGGCTGATTTGCCTTGGATTTGAAGCAACTGCTGTCAATAATATAAAAGTCAAGAGGTGAATAACAGGCACCCTCATGAGATCTTTTTTTTTTTCCCAGACACCCTCTCTGCTCCTGCAGCTTTAAACCCAATGAAGGAATGAGTAATTTTTTCCCTAATGATTGAAAGAAGGCAGATAAGAGGTAGGTCTTCAAATTAAGAATTCAAGACTTGATTGCAGCTCTTATCATATTTTTCCATTTTTTCCCCTTCTTCCCAACAGAAAATAAATTGCTTCAGTAAATTATATCTTTAATCTGCATAGAGGACCAGCAGACTGGGCTCTCCTTTTAATATTTTCTATTGCGAGATAATCAACCCGTTCCTCTCACTGCATGGAACAAACTAATAGATTTTAAACAATTCCATTATTTGATGATTTCTACCATTATTAATACAAATTGTCTCTACTTGCTTTCAATTAGGGCATTTTTATTTTCTAATAAATCCCAATCAGGTTCTCTCAAAGGCCACCTAAATATGGAGAGATTACTGCACTTTTCATTTAAACAAAAAACTCATTACACTTGCATGCCTCACCTCCCTCTGCTTCTCATGACTTTCCTTCTTCCCAACTCTCTCCATTTTCCCCTCTTGTCACTGTCAGCAGACTTCACTTATTTTCTTCTCCTACTGCCTTCTTCCAAATCTAATTCTGTATCTGTGGGGTGTGGTTTGCCCCACAGGCAGAGCTAAGATCTTGGTGGATTTTTGTTGGGGATGGGAGGTTGTGGGGTTTGGGGTTTTGGAGGGGGAAAATATCCTTTATAAAGGCCCCGAGTCACACAAATAAGGCCACTGAAATGTTTGTGAGAAGGTGCACCAGGACATAACCACACAGTAAAAATGTAGCAATGATCCACCCTGAAAAAGCCAAAGATCTAGAATTTTGTCCTAAGGAACAAATGCTGAAAGACATATAAATATAAAATATTATCCTCAAAATGGAATGTCATCTTTTCAGTACCAGCTCTTGTACAAACAGGTCTCCTACTGCTATCAATCGAGTGCATTCCCTAAATGGTGCTGCTTAGAGCAGACATTCAGCCCACTTTCTAATGCAGCTGCTTCTGGGGTGGAACCTGCTGCCCTGTGCTCCTGCAGTGCAGCAGCATGTCTGGGTGGCATGAGATGCCTGAAGAGGTACGATTCAGTGTGGAGGATGCCTGCACTGCCAGCTTGGAGCAGTCTGGAGACCCATTCTATATTCAGTGCTATGGTAGCACAGTTTAGCTTTCAGAAGGGGCACCACGAAATCCAACCCAGCAGCTGCACGAGACTGGTTGTGGATGAGGAGCTCCATGCACACCCAGCACGGCAGCAGCTCTCCCCCAGCATGGCAGCTGGATGCTCTCCCCCAGCATGGCAGCTGGATGCTCTGAGGTAACCACCAGCCTCAGAAGGTTACCAAAGGCATCCCAGCTGCCTTTCCCGGGAGACAGGAACACAAACAGGCCACAGGTTTCTTCATACAACTCGTCTGTTTTACTGCTGCTGCCTGTCCCCCTGAGAGGTAGGAGAGTGCAAGTTGTCAGCTGCTATGGCAACCCTGCCTTGTCTGGCAAGGAGCAGGGAAGGATGAGAATGAGGGCAGGGGTGGGAAAGGGTGTGGTGATAGAAGACCTCCACAGCCTGGTTCAAGATAATCAATATGCATTCATCATGCTTCATCACTGCAAAACAAATGAGGCTGCAAGGCAGAAGGGGAGGAGGCTGCTGTGGGATGGACAGGCACACGCACAGGACAGCTGGGTTGCGGCACAGTGATGGGCTGGCCACGAGCTCCGCATGCATGGGCTCCATCTCCTTCTGCACTTCGGCCACACATCGCAGTGTGTGCCACACATCCTCTCCCACTGGGTCGCACCTCCACCTCACCTGCCTCAGCCTCCTGGGCTCCGTGCTGCTGGTGCCCACCTGCATATGTTCTCTGTGAGCGTCACTTCACAGCCCCTCCTTGCCGTGCACAAAGACACACCTTTGCCCCCCACCTTCGGGCGGGTTTGCGATTCACAGCCGCAGAGCTCTGGTTCCTTATCCCGATGCAAAGCTCCACTCTGCTCCTGTGATTCCGGACCCCCGGCCGCACGTACACACACCTAGTGGCACGCAGAAGGCACAGCCACACATACCCGCTCCCAGGCTTGGCCTCTGCCACATATGTTTGCATACACTGTCACAGCCAACTTCCCTCCTCCCCTCCCAAGCGAATTTGCTTGAAGCATTTGAGTTCCCCGGCACACACACATCCTCCCCTCCGCCCCGATACTCCCTCCTGCCACGCCAGCCAGCACCAGCCACCCCCGCAAAAACACACGCATGCAGATCGAGAGCGGCGGCAGAGCCCTCAGTGAGCTGCTGGAGCAGAACAGATGGCTTAGCAACCAAAAAAACAGTCATTTGCTCCACAAGTTTCTTCCTCAACGTTCTGTTTGTTTTCAGAACACGTTCATCACCAGAATAAAATCCAGGCAAGATGGGCTGATATAAACACCCCAGCCTTGATCCCTTGAGGTGTGAAGTCCCACCTGCTTTTTGCACCTCTTTTTTTTTTTTTCTCACTGATTTCAACTCACTCTTCCTGAGGCATCCCCCTCCCCCTTTCCCACTTGCAAATGCCCCCCCTCATCAGCATACAGATTAACTTCATCTTCCTTGGGAGACAATACCCCCACAGCTTGCCTGGTTCTTGTCCTCAGCTGGAAGGCACACTCCATATCTTCCAATGCTCATTTTTCCATTTCAGGTGTGCACCTGACTCAAAAGAGCACTTTGCCTTTTGCCTCATGCTGGAGTCACTTCCCTGAAAACATTTACTATGGATTTGAGAAAGCTAAGTAGTGGATCTGCCACGGTGGGCATAGTATCCATCAGGTAGCACTTGCTGCTAAAACGGAGGTTTGGGGGTATGTTGCAGCTTCTTCTTCCCACAGGGAATTCCTGTCTGGGACTTGGGAGAGCAGATAAAGGGGCACTTGTATGAGTGGGGGGAAACGCTGTCTCTCACAAGCAGGAAGGAAGCTGTCATAATCTTTTTATGTGCTGCATCACAGCCGAGTGGGAGCTTTATCTCACACAGGTTACTCAGGTCGGTTATGAGGGCTGTCCTTATCCAGTACCGACTGCAAGGGACAGGAGAGTCTTAAACCCTGCCCTGCTACAGCTTTCTGCCATCTGTGGGGGTTGGGGTTTCCATACCTGCTGTACATCAGCGCCTGAGCAGTTCTGTCTATCACTAGAAGCTTCTGGTCAAGCTGAGGTGCAGCAGGAGGCAAGTCTGACTCCTGCCAGTGATGTATCTGGAACTGGGCCTCACAGACCCACTCACCCCATAACTTTACCAAAATTCAGGGCTGGGCACTCAAGTTGCAGGATCCAACCTCCCCTGCCAGCTGAAACCAAGCTATTTTTACAAGCAAGCCAATTAACAGCTCTCTGTTCCCTCTCACACTGACACTTAATGATGATGCCTCCTGGGAGAATTCACCAGATGCATGGGGTGGACGGGGGAAAGTCCCAGGAAGGCAAACAGCTGGTTCCAATGAAACAGGAGGACAGGAGAGCTGGGTTTGTCTGGGGTCACTCCATGTCTTCTGGACAAGTTGTCTCAAACCCTGTCTCCCCCCACTTAAACAGGAAACTCTGCCTTTGCAGTGTTCTCCACTGTAAGGGAGCTGCACATCTCTGTTTCATCACTGAGGACAGGCCCCAAAGCCCCAGAGTACAGCCAATTAAGAGCCAGGCTGTGCACAAGCTGCCTTTGTATTTCTAGCAGCGGTTGGAGTAGTGCCCTCCCTGCACACCTCTTTCCCTACTCCCCTCCCCGTGAAGAAAAGAAAACATAAAAAGCTTCTGCGAGATGAAAAAGAATTTTTCAAAGATGAAGAGGTAATTGCCAAACACAGTCAGCATGAGGAGAGGCAGTGAGAGGTGTGAGGAGTCCACAGGTACGTGAAGGCAAGGATTTGTGTCGATAATTCACGAGGAGGAAGCACTCCTGTGCTGTGAAGGCTGCTGTCCTCAGCCAGTGGTGAATGGCTGGCTGAGCAGGGCAGCAGGCAGGGGAAGGCGTCAGACCTTGCTTCAAAAGCATGGTCCAGGCAGGCAGAGTTTGATGAGGTGGGGATCTGGGCAAAGGAGGGATGCAGAGGTTGAAAAGAGAAACCGGTCCTTTATGGGAGGTAAATGGGGAGTGCAAAGTACACAAGTGACACCCTTTAACCCTAGAGGAAAGTTGTGCTCCCACATAATCATGGTAGGTCATGCTTACCTTGCAAGTACAGGCTGCACCATGCCTTGGTAACCCCATCCCACCTGGATGGAGCCAGGGACTGCAGCTTGCCACAGCTGCCTGCCCACCTGCACCCCTGCCCTGCCACGTCAGGCAGGCACTGCGGATGGGGTCTCACTGCACATGGGCTCAGCACAGGACATTGCAGAGTGGAGCTGAGACGTGTTCTGGCGTGTTGAAGCTCACATGTAGCCTAGAGAGCTTTTCCTTTGTCCCCAAGGGCCCTTCCAGGGGAGGAGGGCATGAGCATCAGCCTTGCCACCACCATGAAATTGTGAGCAGTTGTGCTACGCGGCACAGCAACAACTGTGAAATCCCGAGGGGAGTCACGGATTCGCTACACTGTAATGTATCTGGGTCAAAACAGGGCAGCAAGGGGAAGTGACAGGACAAGGAGAGCTGAAACCCATCCTCCCAGGCTGCCTCCCCCGTGAGCAAGAACAAGCACCCACAATGTTGAGCAGGCTGTTGTGATGGCTGCTGGAGCCATCCAGGGCTTTTCCCAGAGATGGGGAGAGGTGTTGTCCTTGTCCCGGCACCTGCTGGGTAGAGTGGTTTTTTTGCTGAGTATCCTCACCGAGTGCCAGGCTGAAAGACCGGGGAGAAGCAGGAGTTCCCTTGCAAAATCAGCAGGTGCCCAACACACCAGGAAGGCTCCTGGCCCTTTTGCATCTGGTTCCATGCACACCCTCTCATCTAGTGACATACGTCCCTCTCATCTAGTGACAACCACAATTTCTCCTGCCTCCTGCTTACACTGGGAGTTGTCCCCCAGCCTTCCAGCCCTGCTCCCTCCTGTCCTCCATCACTGTGCAAGACACCAGCAGGTTGTGAGAGTGGGTCTGGGGGATAAAGGCTGCACTTCCTGACAAAGTCAGTCAAGGTTTGTCTTGATCAGCAGATAAACCCTTGGGCCTTCCATGTGTTTCACTCACCCTTACTCTCGTGCTCTTTCTCCCAGAAAGCTCCCCCACAGACATCACCCGATGCAGTAATTTCTACCACCATGGGCCCATCTTCATTTTTGTTGCCTTTTCTTCCTCGGTGCACCCATAAACAAAAATTTATTATCTCAGAGGGCCATTATGGATAAATGGTCTTGTGACAGGTCCATTCAGCAGGGGATGGGGAGGAAGCAGGAGCCTGTGTGAGCAGAGGTGGGGGAGGCTGGAGCTGCTCTCCCGCTGACAGCAGCGTTCATCTGCAGAACTGTGCAGGACCTAATTAACGTGCAGCGATGCTGCCCGTGGCAGGTAGTGCCATGGGAGGACACCAGCAGGGAGTGAACAGACAGGGAACAAAAAGAGAAGAGGGTAGAGAGATGAGAGTGAGAATAAGGAGGGCAGGAGAGGAGGGGAAAGGGGAAGGCAGGCAGGGCGATGGGGGGAGCCCACTGCTTCCCTGTCACCCTATAGGTGCATCCTCCCTCTGGCTTCCCTAACAAATTCATAATTGCAGCATCTTTTTGTTTTTCGACTTACTGCTGTGAAGTGACAGCCCTTTTTGTAATGTTAGTAACATCTTCAAGCCCAGGGCAGCAGCCGGACCCCATGAGGGGCAGTGAGAAATGCAGGGGTGTGGGGTGGGGAGAGAAGTGGAGCACGTAAGGATTTTTTTGCCCTTTCAGATGAATTCAGGAATTGGGCTTTTGGTTGACAAAGAATAAACAACCCCATCCGGGTCTGGAGAGCCAGGTCTTCTCATCCATGGGCACACACCTGGCCGAAGGTAAGAGGATGGGGATGAGGAGTGTGGAAGGGGAACAGAGATGTGCATGGGCAGACAGAGGTGGCATGAAGTTTTGGTGTGAGACGGCCAAATCAACCCATTTCGTATAGCTGAGAGAGTAGATGGTAAAAACCGTCCTGCAGCCAGGGGAGACACGTTGTCACAGCACACAAAACAAGCTTTACTTACAGTGACTGGGTGGAGGGGCAGGGAAGACGCTTTGTGGTGTGCCCATGCACGTTTGTTCACTGTGTGCACCAGGCTCTGTGCCCATGTGCCATGTGCCCCTATACACTCAGACCTCTCATCGCCCATGTGCTCAGGCTCTCTGCATGCGTCTGTCTACGTCCACCCTCCCCGTGTGCCCATTTGCTCAGTGTGAGCCTGTCAAAGTCTAAGTGGCAACTTGGGTTTGTGCCTGCGAGGTGCTGGCCCGGGCTGCCGTAGCACAGTTGTGCGGCTGAAGCGTGTGCGTGTCCCCGAGTGCGCGCACACACGTGCACACAAATGTCTCCTGCTCCCCTTCTGCACCAGCTGAGTGCCCGGGGAGCTGCAGGGCACGCGATGTCCGGACAGCAGCTCCATGCTCATGGATGCTGTGAATGATACAGGCTAGCTGTGGCAGTTCTCAGCAACTCAGGGGAAGGCTCCTAACTTGCACAGACAGCCGGTGCTGGGAGCAGCTGGCAAGGGGCTGGAAGCCAATCTACTTTGACAGCTGCTCTGCCAGGGGTGGTTGGGGGCTTCTCTCTTCATGTTTTCACCACAAACTGGTTACCTAGTGTGAGGCTAACAGGGCTGCTGCTAGATCCGACCGAAATGGGATCTAAGGGGACAAGCAGAGAGTGCATTAAGCAGAAGAGCGTCAGGAAAGCAAAGCACTGGAGAGCTGCACGCTTCTTGGTTCATGCGCTACTGATACACACTCATTTCATGCTTACTGCTTTTCTCAGGGCCCCTCTTCCTGTCTGTCTTCCATTGCTCCTCCTCTTTCTCCCCACCTCCACCACATCCTTTTCCAAAGTACCTTCCCTCCGTGACCCTACTGAGCACCCAGTCAGGATACTGTGAAAGCTGGAGCTTCCAGTGTCATTGGGACTGGCTCTCTGGATATCTTTTGGCAAAGAAACCTGAAAGGCAACTACAGTCATCCTCAGCTGATGCCACGCTTTGATTGGCATGCATGGCCTTAGCCATCCTGGGAGACCCAGAGCCAGGCAGGTTGCCAGCTATCACAGAAAACTTGGAGCCAGCAGGCTCCTGACAGCACTGGTGAGCCTCCTGCTATGAATAAGGGAGAAAACTCTAACAGCTTTGAGCCTACTGAGGAGATCCAAAAGGGTTGTGATGTCTCAGCATAAAGTTCATCCTCGTAGATGAGTATTGGCTATAGAGGCCTTAGGAGCAAGCAAAGAAGAAGAGAAAAAAAAAAAAAAGTGCTCTGGATTACTCTTGAAAACTGTCCTGAGTCTATTCTGAGTCTTTCTGGCCCCATCATGCCCCACACTGATCCATTTTCCACAGCCTCCCTTTTTTCCTTCAATCCACTGCAGAAAGGCTGGTTCTTTCTCCCGTCTCACAAATGAGTTTGAGGAGTCAGTGAGGACCTAATTTTCTAGCTCCACGAGTATTGGGAAGGAAAGAAAAAGAGCAAAACGTGTGACTTGGCAGAGGAAGCAGCTTTGTGGCACATCACCGTATAAATCTCATGCCTGACAGAGTTTCTAATGCTGTGAATGATACAGGCTAGCTGTGGCAGTTCTCAGCAACTCAGGGGAAGTTGGATGAATGCTGGAGTCACTTAAAACCGTGGCATCGTATTGGGTTAAATTGATGGATGGCACTGAGAGAGGGACAGCCTAAAGCGCTGAGCGGGGACCCTGCCTGATGGCAGGCCTCTCACTCTCCTCCACATTCTGCTCCCTCTCTCCACTAATGGAGCCTCATCGCTCTAATCAGAAAGCAAGTGCTCTCCAGGTTACTGCCTGAAACGTTCAGGGGCACTCTTCAGGGAGACCTGCAGGCAGCAACGCTCAGCTTGTGAACTCTTCAATCAGGAGGGGACAAAAGAAGGGAAAGCACAAGGTTGTTCAGCCTTCATACATGAAGGGTTGTACTTCCTCAGCTGTCAGTGGTGTCAATGACAGCCCGTCAAGTTGTTGGAGAAGCCCAGTACCAAGCCAGCCTTGGCCAGAAGACAAACGAGTATAGAGGTTCTCAGAAAAGGGCACCTCTAAAATGAATGAAGAGAACAATGTTCTCTCCTTCGAGAGAAAGGAATGGGCTCCTGGGGTAGCACAGTGGAGATTGTGGGAGATTATTCCAAGGCAGGGCTCTGACCTCACTGCAGCCAGTGCCTGGGATGAGGTTAGGCCTTTCTCAGAACCGTTCTCTGACTCTCTGTTTTCATCCCTTCTCAGCCTAATTTACTGAGAAAGGGTTTCTATAGGTACCTGCCTGGTTTGGTGTTATTTCCTATCCTGTGGTGATCTAAGTGCAAAACAGTGTCAGAACATCCCACAATCCTGTGAACATCAATTTTTTACTTCCACTCTGGGATCAGACCCTTTGGCATTCAGACTGCACTGCTTCCTATGTCAGCACAGCACCAAACACGAACACTGTGAATTGCCTCACACCCACTGTTGCTTTGAACCTCTGTCTTCCACTCCTCCCATCAGCCCCATCCACCTTTTCTTGCAGTCCCAGAACCCTGTCCCCTGCTCTGCCACTGCTTCTCAAGGGCTGCCTTCCCCCTCTACCTTACATTCCCCACCTTCTCAAACTCCCCTGCCAGGCACTGTATTTTTCCCAGTTTGTTCCCATTACGTTTTTTTCCTCTTGATATTTCCCAGGGAAATCCTCTTCTGTTCTTCACATCACTTTTCCTGCAGGTGCAGGACTCATAAGGTACCAAGTTTACTCTGTAACTGTCAAAATCTGTCAATCAAATGCCCCTTTCAGAGCTGCAGAAGTGTTTTGACTGAGGCTTTGAAAAGAAGCCTGCTGTGATTTTGGTATCCAGCTCCCAACGTGGCTGCCAGTCCCCTCTCCTTTTACCTTCAGCATCTGACTCAGCATCAGCCTTGTCCTGTGCCACAGGAGCTCTGCGTGGCCATTCCCGCTCCCTCTTTTGCCCTCTGAGGGAAACACAAAGTTGGAGTTCAGCATCCTTAACCATGTGGCTCCCACTGTCACAGGGATGCAAACATGAGGGTGGAAGGGAGACTCCTCGTGTGCCAGGGAGGCACTGGAATATAACTTGCACTTCAGGTGCTTCAAGGGAGCTCTGCTGAAATAAAAGAAATGCATAAGACTGCTAGAGACCTCACAGAAGGTAGACTAAAAAGAGCAGTGAGATGTGCTAGATACCAAAAGGCTGAGGTCTGGAGGTGGGAAGGAAGTGGAAGTGGTCCTGCGGAGGGCACCTTCCCTGCTTGGCTGCTGGAAGACACAGTGATATCAGCCCATCCTCCCATGAAGGGACCTGAGCACAAGGTAATTTCAGCTGTGGTATTTTCTAAATGCTGCCTTTGTTGACGAGCAGAGCTGCTCCGACGAGCTTACCCTCTGAACAGACTGTGCATGGGGCTGGAAAGGGGGAAGGGAAGGAGAGCCACAGTTTGGGACAGGAGAAAGAGGAATTGATTTTGAAACACTGCAGACTTTGATCTTCTGTGCTTGGGTGGCTGCTCTGAGGGATGGGGGAACAGGGAGGAACCGCACATGGTCCCTGCAGGTAGCGAGATCAGCAGATCTTCTCAGCCAAATGTCTCCCTCTCAGAGCTGGGACTGCTCCCTGAGGCAAGGGAAGCCTTTCCATCCAAGGCCAAACCATCTGTGACGAGTCTGCCACTACACCATGCTGCACCTTCTCTGACAGTTTCCAAGCACCCCAGCCTTCCTAAGGTGTTGGACCCCATGTCCTCCTTTTCACTCTATTTTTGTTGGATATTCTCCCTTCTTTACATCAGCATGAGCCCTGCCTGGTTCTTAAGCAGGAAGGGACGCCTGGAGTCTCCTGATGCCACATTTGCCTTGCCCAGAGGCTCCTTAGGTGGCTTCTGTGTTCTGAGGTGCAGAGAGCAGGACGGGAGCACTGCCTCTGTGTGTGCTTCAGGGCGGCTGCTGTAAGAAACAGGGCAGGAGCAGGGGAGAGGGCTGGATGGAGAGAGATAACAAGCGGCCCTTGCTTCCCCCGGCTATCAGAGATGCTGCCACACTTGCCCCCGCTATGTGTGGGAACTCTGTGTCCTCCCAAGACGTTGCCTCCTGATGCCCTTTGGCCGTGTGTAATCAGTGCCACAGTCAGATGGGACGGCCTGCTTCACCTCTCTGCCTCTCAAGGCTCTGCCTGCCCAGACTGCGCTCCACTCTAATCCCAGTGAAGAGGGGAGCAGGGCAGGAAGACACCACCCCTTCCCAAAACCAAGACAATTTTTCCTGCTGACAGTGAGAGTATTTGCCTTGCACCTCCCTTCCCCCCTCTGTCCTGTTCTCCTTTTCTATGTGTTACATTTTCTCTTCTAATGAGGGCAACATCTGCTTCTCAGCCTCATCTGAATCCCTGAGCATCCCCCCTCCAGGGAATGCAACAGGAGCTTGGCAAAGAAGGGCAGGTAGCCACCCATAGAAGATTGTTCTCCTCTCAAGATGTTGGGTGCAGAGGATGAATCACTGCCAAGGCTCTCTTGGCTATGGGTGGGAGCAGGGCTGCTTGTGCCGGACACTTGGAAAACTCTGGCCCCCAGTCTCTGGGTGTTTGAGATCTAATGCTCAGGTTGTCATACTAATCCTCCAGAGGTTATTCCAAAGCCTGTACACTTCAAAGGCCCATGGAAGTATGGGCCTGCTTGGCCTATTCAGTCTGGGGGACACATATTTAGCACACATGCCGCATCTACACTCTTGGAGTCTCTCGGGGGATCCTCTGCTCTTCCAGTTGCCCAGCCAGCCAGCCCAAGCAAGGGACACCAAATGGGTCACCTTGTATCTGTGTAGGACAGTTTTTTTGGAGGGAGCTGTGAATAGGGATGTGGGGGTCACTCTGCCATCCCCTAGGAGCCTGGGCTGTGACTTCTTCCCTGCAAGGCAAGGCCAAAGGCTGAGTTTTCGTAAGAGCAGCCTCAGGTACCGGAGAGCCTGCATGTGGCTTGGCTCTGAAGCAGAAATCCCCATCTTTTCCCCGTGCAGCCTTGGATGCACCAGCTGCCTGGCTAAACCTGGTGACTGTGCTAATTGGGAGCACAGGGAGAGGGGCCGAGACATGTCAGGGAAAGATGGAGCGACTGAAGGAGCAGGCGTCAGTGGCGGCATTGGGGGACGGTTGGAGGGAGAGGGGAAGATTGCATGGCGGGATGAGGAATGGCAAAGAGGCTGAGGAGAACGAGCGGCTGAGCCAAGCAGAGCATTTGGGAGAGCGGGAAATCATGCGTCAGAGCTGCAGGGACTCGGGGACGGTGTCAGAGGCAAGGCTGAAATATAAATGGAAATTCTCACCGAGCCGCATCAAAGCCATATTGGTGAATGACAAAAAGGGAGGCTGAAGGAATGAAGGAAAACCACACAGCCAGGGCAGCCCATCCAGCACCTTCTGAGGCATCCTCAGGGGCACTGTCCCACCCCATCAGTGGAGGCTGCTGAGCAGAGGGCACGCCTGTCAGCGGGGTGGGAGAGTGGCATGAAGTCATTAGTTTGTCATTAATAAAGCAGTAAGAAGAGTGAACAAAGACACACAGCCTTTTTTTTGTTGTTTCTGTCTTGCCTTTTTCCCTATCACACATGTACACACACACACACACCCTTCCTCCCTGGCCCCTGCCTGGACAGCTCTGGTACCCTCAGCAACCAGCTAGCCCTCCTTTTCCTACCACCCCTACCCCCAGCCTCCATCTCCTACAGGAGGTGTTTTGTGTGCTGGTATTTCTCATTAGGACCCCAGGAATCCATCAAACACGTGACTTTCACTTAGCCACAGGTGCTAACACACCTTATAACTTAACAACATAGTTGCTCCTTCCCTCAGTCTGGTCCTACAAGAGCTGGGGGGGCTTGGGCTGATGAAACGTGCTGCTCTCGGAAGAGCTGGGCAGCACCTGTCCAACAGCTATAGGCAGTGCAGTTAAGGTGAGAGGAAGGTAGGGGAGCAAGGAGAATGATCTCTTAAGTCAATAGAACTGTGGTCTCCCTTGCAGGACAGGCTTGTCTCTAACTCCCATAGTTTTTGCCCCTGTGGCTCCCTCATGGCCATGTTCCATTCAATTCTGTTTTCTGCTTGGCCACACACATACCAGCCCAAGTCCCACAGTCACCCCTGGCCCCAGTCAGATCTGCCTTCTATCTACCTCTTTTAGTTATGCTGCCTTCTACTCTCAGATTCCTCTTTATCTAACACCTTTGTTCTTCTCCCACCTCTCTGTACAGTTAATTTCATGGCACTGGAGAGGAGCATTAGAAAAGTCCAGGTGGAACAGTGCAGATTAGCCCGAAGGTCTGCCTGTTCCTACCATCTGTCTTTACCCACTGCTCGTTCCCCTGTGTCCCAGGAAGAAAGCTCCCTCCAGAGCAAAGGGGAATGCCTTCTCAGACAGAAATAGAAGTGCTGAGAGTCTAAGGGCCACCACGGCATTGGGGCCTGCAGGTTGATGACTCCAAGGACTGAGCTGCCAAGGACAAAAAGACAGCTGGGTGGGCCAGTGGCATCTTTCAGTCTGGAGCTGCTGTGGTTTCCTAATGCCACAGACCTGACTCTTCCCGTTCCCCAACAGCAAGATGGTGAATATCTGGCTTTGAAAGTACAAAAGCCTAAAAGCAGAAGGGATACCCCTGTGGGAGAAACAAGCACACTTCACCTCAGTGGGTAAGTTCACACTGAGAACTTTGCAGTTTCCTGGTGACTCCACATGGGCTACACGAATAGAGAAGCAAGCAGAAGTGTTTCCATTTGATGGTGCTGAGGCTCTCTGTGGTATACCAGCAAACCTAGATCTTCTGTCTGAGAGAGCCCCAGTGTCATGGCCATGGCTGCTTTTGTGAGCACCACTGTGCTCTGAGACACAGAGTTCCCTCCTGTGTAAACAGCACTGACTCAGCTCCCGAAAGGCAGAAGGAAGGATCATTCTGCATCCAGCCATTTCCCCAGAGGGAGTGGTCATGAGCTTGATGGGAGGGCAACCCTGACAAAGCCGGTTCAGTGAACACAAACCACTGCCCACATCAGAACTACTCACACAAGTGCTAAGAGGTTGCTGGTGTTCTGTGGAAGGGATGTCACCTGCGTGATGACATCTTAGCAGGCCAGTGGTCCACACAGCTGGGATGAGCAAGGCCTCTTCAAATGCTTGCTTCAACACGGTGTACCAGCAACACCGAGGTGGGGCTCTGCCCTAGCACTCTCTGGGCACGTTAGCTGAAGCTGGAGCCAGCAATACGGACACAGTCTGCCCCACACCTCTCAATGCAGTCAAACCCCTACACCGTTCTAACACCCTTCCTCCTCAACTTGAAGGTCAAAACCCAGTTTTCCTTGTGAGGTCAGAGCTCAGGAAACACATTTGGTTTTTGCTCACTTGGATCAAAGTTGCCTGAGGAAGAAATTTCCCGTGTGCCCTAGATATGTTCAGCAACCGTGTCACCCCCCTGGTCCACCCTCCCATGCTGTGAAGGGAAAGAAGAATGTCTCCCTGCCCTGCACAGCACCCTCCCACCCCTCACCCTGCCTGCCATCGGTCCTCATGAACATCACAGCCAGTTCCTGTGCCACTGGAGCAGCTGGCTTCTCTCTTGATTTTTCACAAGTGATTATCCAAGTCAGAACTTGTCACCCACAGAATGAAATGAAAATGAACCTTCAATCACAGATGCAGATCTACCTGCTGAAAAAGAAGCGGGTGGAGGGGCGGGGGGAGAGAGAAATGGGCAAAGGTAGGGAAAAACAAGGAGAAGAAGGGCATGTGCGACAGAGAGAAGAAACTATGAACAAAGTGAGCAAGAATGAAGATAGGAAACACAAAGAAAAGAGGGGAGTGAGGAGTGTGAAGAATCTGAGGTGAGGAGATTGAGGCAGAGCAACTAAAGGGTAGTTTTTCATGATACCATGAGAAATGGAGGGGCAGGGCAGGAGAGATCATTGTACCTGGAGATGGAGCAGCAAGATGTCCTTATTTTCCTTCCCATCCCATCCCATCTCCCACCTGATTCAAACCCACCTCTTCACCTCTTCTGACTCCCAGCATGACTGGTCCCTCTTTGGTGCTGAGGGAATTCTGCCTGCCCTTGAGCCACTGAGCAGGGACAAGGTAACCACTGGGGTCTGGCTCTTTGAAATGCCTTGCCCCTGTCACCACCCTAAATCATGCCCACACACACACTTGCACATAGTTATTCATGTCTCTCAGATGGCAAGATGGTTATCACACGTCCTCTTAGTCATCACTTAGCAAAGATAAACACATTTAGTGCTTAATCTTCCCTCATCAGTCAGGCCTTCCTTTGTCCCTGTGTCTGCTGCTCTGCCCTGAATCTTCTCCATTTTCTTTCCATTTCAGTTAATAAGCTGCCCAGCCAAGCAGAGCCCTCGAGAGAGGGGCCAGCAGCTCCCTGACTCTATGCTTCTTTAAGGACAACCATTTCCCTCTCCCCGCTCCCCCCTGCTCCCTCCATCTCCTCCAAGTAGCAGCTATGGATTTTGTTCTGTAATCCTCTCTACCCTTCCCCTCTCTACCACCCTAGCTAAGCCTAGCAATTTGCCTCCGGGTCTCTCAGCAGCTATTCTCCTTTAAAGAACCACTTGCTGGTGTCGGATGAAGAGGGGACAATTTTGAGTTTGGAGACTTATGTATGAAAGTTTATGTGCTTCTGTAAAATAAAAGGAAGGTTGTGGCTGAATTAAGAAGCCCATATACAAACAAAGCTCAAAGACAAAAACCACCAAGTATTCCAAATTTAATTTAAAATTCATTATGATAACCATATCTCAGTTGTGTTAACCCAAAGACTTTTCATTCCACTGCAGTGTGTGGGATGCCACAAGCTTCCCAAGATATTTATCTGTGCTTTCCAGTAGCTCCCAGAAATCTGGTATTTTACAGCAGTGCTTCCAAACCCCTCCGGCTATCCAGGCTGTGGCCCTGAAGTACCAAAGCTGAGCAGTGCCTGCCCTATTGATCGACTGGCCACATACCCACAACACAGTCAGATGTGGTCTTCTTGCAGCCTGAATGTGCCCAGAGCGACCTGTAAGACAGGGGCAGAAGGGTGAGGCAGCTCACTCTACACCTTGCCTCCAAAGCTGTAACAGGACCAGGCTCTGCCAGGTATCCCAGAGAAATGAGAGGGAGGGCCATGGAAAGAAATCAGTCATGCACCGTGTTGCATACAGCAATATAATGATCACTTCAAAGGCTCCTGTACACAAGCACAAATGGATGCTGGACTGTGCAGCCACACACACATCCCCACTGGGAAGGCAGGCAGGAATCCAGGACAGGGCTGTGAGTGTCTGACAGCGCTGAATAAAAGAGATGCTGCAGGTGTAATGATTGCTTGGGAGATTGCATTTGCTTGTGGATGAGGATGGAGGATCTGACTGGATTTTGAATAAGTTCTGCAACAAACCGATCGAATGTCCTTTAATCAGTTGAATTTAGCTTCTGTCTTTCTTTAAGATGGTTCCAGGACACAATCAACCTCCTGTTTGCAGCATTAATGATCATCATCTAAACATAGGCATGCACCATTTCCCAAAAGTAGGAGGTACGGGACAAAAGAGCTGTGTTTGAGAGAGGAAAGAAAGCGGTGTTTTCTGATAAAACAATGAAACTGCAGGCAGGAAGTAAAAGACCACTAAAAAAGTCTGAAAAGGGGGGTTTGGGCAGCAAAGAAATCACCTCCTAGTTTTTGACTTACCAAAGCAGCACTTTACAGACACAGAGGGTGTCCCCAGAGATCTTCCTAGATCTGCTGTTAATATGTCTCCTTAAGGGAAAACAAAACACAGGAGCTTGAACATCAGCCAACCACTCGAATCAAAAGAGTGCAGCACCTTATTGGTGGAGAAGTCTGAAGCAGGGATCCTGTAATCTACGTTTTCTCACTCTAGAGTTCATCTCCCATTGGGTTCACCTCTTCTCAGCACTTAGCTAACCCCAAGTGAGTGGCCTGGGGGAATCTCTGTCCTTTCTCTCACACAAAGCAGCATGCGTGTGCCCCACAGGTCAGTGGTAGCCAGGGAGCTGACACAGAGCTGCCTACACATCCGTCCCTGTCTTTGGATGAGCAGAGGAAAGAGAGAAAAAGGGACAACAGTAATATTTGAGGAGGATGGGAAGGGACTCACACAGACCCTTGCCATTTCTCTGTATGCTGACTTTCCCATCCCCTACCTCCTGCTCCACTGCAGCCAGAGGGAGGTTTTCCCTGTTGACTTCAGAAGCAGCAGGAGACAGCCACTAATTAGGATCCAGTATGACAAAGCACAGAGTAGCCTGACACTGCTGGACCACAGTTGCCTAGAGGCAGAGGAGACAGTGCCTGCCGGAGGATCACTTTCATTAAGATGAAGAACATCAAACAGCTTTCCCGAACTGACATCCGTCTGTCAAAGGAGCCTGCAAAGAAAGGCAGAGCTGACAGGGGCCCTAAGGAGAATCTCATTAGGATGGTTTTAGAGGGGCTTCTTGATGAGAGAGCTGTGGGGACTATCTTCCTCTTTCCATCAGGAGTGGCTGTCAGTTTGTCGTCTCAGTTCTCAGAGGCTGATGGGGATGGACAGGTAATACCAATGGAGGTCACGGGCATGGGAATGTGACCAAGGAGGGGGCAGTGGACTGAAGGAGAGGTAGTGGAACAGGACACCACAGAGCAAGAGCACACAGGGAACACTCGAAGCACACCTCGCTTCTTGGCTCTGAGGACAGGAAGCTGCTGTGGAAGGCAGACTACTCCAGTATGCACCCCAGGCAGTGCTGGGCTGCCCAAGGGGAGCCTGGTGGGAGTGTGAATAGCATCTCACCTCCCTGTGCACACTGTGCAGAACTGAATACAGACAGCCCACTTTTTGTGCACAGGATATGGGCATAGCTTTCACTGCAGACGCATCTGCACATCCCTAGAGCCTCTTCAAGTTCTCAGCCCAGCTGAATCCCCCCACAGCCCAGCTGGAGAGGTTAAGGATTCGTCCATTGTCATGGAAGCAGTGATGAAGAAAGACTCCTTTCTTCAGAAAGAACAGCAACATGAATGTTTGGATGAAGAGGTATAACCCCAGAGACATGGTTCTCTGGGCCTGAGCTACAGCCACATGGCTCTAACATAGACCAGTGATTTCTGGAAGGCTTTAAACAGGCATTTATCCAGGACTGTAACTCCGTCCCGAGGCACTCCTGCTGCTAAGTGCATTCAGACACTTGCCCTACAGTCCAGTGAGAAGGCTGTGCTCAAATTTCCCAGCCAGCTCTGATTCAGTAATCACAACAAGTGGTTATCAGTGCCTGCAGGGACATGCTACTCATTAGGAGTGGTCAGCTGGGCATTACAGTGTGCTCTAGCATTTAGAGTCTAGAACTGACCTTGCAATTTACTGCTACACAAGTTGGTGACATCATCCAGTCTCTTTAGAGGCTCACCGTGGGCAATATTACTGCCTTTTGTTAAAAGTTGCTACTCACAGTCTCTCGATGTAGAAGGAAAGCATGATTGTTTCCATTTCCTTAGACTGTCTTTGCAGTCACCCTTAGGGCTGCCACACATAATCTCGTTGTTTTGTCTAAGGCCAGGGTGGGAGTCCTTAAGCCCTCGGGCTGTAAATAACCTGCAAGGGCTCATGAGCCTGGGACAGACACTTGGCTTGTTCTGAAGCCCTGCACCAGGCCAACACAAAAGATGTCTCTGGTGCAGACCAGTGTCTCTGAATGTGTCATCACAGTCTCAGTCAAAGCTCACAAAACACATTCCCAGCTAGCACTGAAAGACACTTTGTGCTGTTGCTGTGCAGCACTAAGGTACGTGGGAATTTGCAGCCAGCTGAAAGGTGCTGGGAAGACCTGCTCTCTCACCAGCAAAGAACGGGCTCAACAGCCCTGCATCGGGACCTTGCAGTGATGACATCACCCGGGCTTTGAAGAGCTCTGCCAGATGATTTCTCATGGTACCTCTGAAAAACTGCAGTGCTGATGCTGTCCTGGGTTTTAAGGGTTAGCACAAATTGTGTCAGTCGAGGAGTGAATCAGAGGTCTGAACACTGGTGTATGGTGCAAGGTCACCCACCTGTCTTAGCTTCTCCTCCAGAATGTCTCCCACAGGTCCTGTTTAGTATTCACCAGCACTCAGCTAATGTCTTGGATAACCCAGGGCACTACAAATGGCTCTGGAAACCAGAATCTCTCTCTTTAGAGCCCTGAGGACCTGCAGCAGTGGTGCCATTTCCCATCTGCAGAGTTTTGCTGGGATGCCTTTCTCCTAGATTTTCCTCTCTCTAAGGAGAGCCACTCAAACACACAAGGCTGTTCCCAGCACCCGGCTCACACTGCTGTCCCTCCAGCTGACAGAGAGCTGAGCTGCATTTCACACTGGATGAGCACTGCAGAAACCCTTGTTTTGCCACCACACTTATGTTTCCCTCAGTCTTGCAGGGCTTGGAAAGGCCTGAGCCCTGACCAAAACTAAGAGGTCTTTGAGCACTTGGATGGCAAGCAAACCCCTCTGCAGAGGCAGCAGGAGCAGGGCATGTGTTCAAGCCAAACAGGTGCAGGGAAGGAACACTATGTTCCCTTCTTTCCAGGACTGGGAGTTTGTGGCGAGACAGGACTGGGTCTGGCCAGCTGCAGGACCTGGCTGTGCTGTGCTGGCCATTTGGCTAGATGGAAGAGCCTCCTGCAAGCAAGAGGAAAGCTGTCTGCCTCCTGCTCTGCTTTCAAACAGCACAAACACAAAGGCAGCAGGACAGGCTGTGGGAGCAGGACAGCAGCTACCATCTGCCGGGGCATTTTTACTAGTCCTTCTTGGCTTCCTAGTGTACATGGAAGGGAAAAGGTTTATTCAACCAGTCTCCTTCACTTCCACCCTCACCCCTGCAGACCAGCCAGGTGGCATTTCAGGTTTGGTGGGGATGGAGGGCGAGCACCACAACAGGGAAGGCATTGTACAGACAGGAGGTTGCGGTGACTCCCACAACGGTGTGGCGACATCATTGACTTGAGCCAGAAGGGTTGGTGCACAGCTCTTACAACTCCCCATCCTCACCTGAAATGTGTCAACCCACTGCAACTGCAAGCCCCTTAAGTGGCTTCCCAGGCAGGGAGGAGGTTGGAGAGGCTCCACTTTGTCTCACCCCTCCTTGTGCCTGGCTCTCACACCCCAACTCACACGCACGTGGGAGCTGTCTCGGGCTCTCTCACACAGGCGGTCTCACACACTCACGAGCTCTAACACAAACACAAAGGCTACGGGACCTATGTCTCTCAAGCATTGTATAGGATCCCTCTCCCTCAGTGTCTGTTTCACACGCTCGCTCTCTCTCCCTCACACTCGCAGACATCTCCTTTTCTTCTGTCTGTTTCTTTTTGGCACTGGTGCGAGTCTCAGGGAACAAGGCTCTGTCTTATTCACTCTGTTTGCAGTGTCTCATTCCCTGCTAGTCTGTACCATTTGTTTTGCTATATTACCATTTGGTTTGCTTTATTACTATTTGCTTTGCTCAGGACTCAGTTCCCTCCCCTCAAGGAGGAGCTCAAACCCTTATGGCTTATCAGAAAGATAAGAACATGCCCCAGTTCCTAGGATCCATCAAGATGTGCCTTCATTGGCAAATCCATGAGGGTTTTGCTTTAGACCCTGCTCTGTCTGGTTCTAGTACCTGTCAGAAAGTGATGCTTCCAGCGTGTGGCAGGTTCATGAGTCAACCTGAACACCCTGTGAGCTTAATGTGAGAACAAGCTATACCGTAGCAGAGATCAGCTCTGAAAGATTAACTGTTGAACTGCAGTTCAGCTACCTGGAGGAACAGCTGCTCCTCCTCTTCCTTACCGCAGGTGTGGATTATCACAGTGGCTACTCATATGCAAAGAGATCATCATACAAATCCTTAATCTTTGGCTTCTTTTTCTCCCCAGCGCACCAATGAGTGTAGGGTATGGTGCTTTTACAGCTTGGTCCTTGTGAAAATAGGAATTCATATTTTAAGCTCAGGGCTTAATCTTTTCTAAGTGTGATATCTGAAGATGGTAGGAGTGGCAAGGTTTGTGTGAAGGACCAGCTAGGATACAAGCAGAAATAAATGGACAGGGTGTCGGGTCCACAGGAGGAGGTAAATGCAGCAAGTCCAAAAATGAGCTTGTCCATTTTTACATTTAATTTGGCTTGTCCAAAAAAAGTAATTTATCTCCCTCTATAAACCTTGCCTCACCAACACTGTTCCAACTTGGCAGGAATCAGAAATGCATGGATTCCTCACAGCAGCATCACCCCTCTGCTCTAACATGCCGTTAGAACACAGAGGGATTTCAGTTCCACCCTTTCCAGCTGGCACAGTCCTTCCCATGACTTCCTATAAACTGAGACTTCCATAGTGACATTTACATTCCTCCAGTCCTCAGGCACTTCTCCTACTCACCATGAGTGTTCAAAGATTATTTGGATTGACCTTGAAATGACACCAGCCAGATCCCTTAGCACTGCTGGATGCATCCCATCAGGGCCCATGGACCTACACATCTCCAGTTTACTTAAGTAATTTCTGATCCTCTTTCACACAGGTTAAGTTGCTCCATATTTTCCCTCCAGTCTCTGGGGCCTGGCATTTCTGAAGACCAGTATTGCTACTAAAGACTGAGCTGGAGAAGCCACTCAATACCTCAGTGCTTTCCATGCCCTGTCTCACCAGGGCACCTGCCCCATTTAGCAGTCAGCCAGCATTTCCCAAGTCTTCTCCTTGCCTTCCATACTTTTATATTTTTGTGATTTTTAAGCTTCTGGACAGTCATGGGGAACTCACCTGGAGGTTAACTCAGAGACACTCAGCACTGTGTCCCACAGGCAGATAGTGCGGAGCGTTCCTACCATCTGCTCCAGAGAGGACATGAAGCCAACTGCAAACAAGGTCATTAGCACATCTAGTACAGCCCTATACCTCCCAGGATCAGTCCCACTGGGACTTTCCTGTCTCAAGACCTATCCTGGTTCAGAAGGGACTTTGGGTCATGAAGCCGTATGTTTCAACTTTTTCCTTGTCTGTTTTCACCGATAAAACCCTGGGTTTTTTCTATCCTACCACTTCCCATACACACTCCTGTGTCAGCAATCACTGACATCAGCATTCTTTTGCAAATTTTGCTGGTTTGAGGATTCCACTGCCCTGGTGCCACGACTCTCCCTCTCTCATGCCATCTGATGTGCCTGCGCTTGGTCACAACACCCGCCTATGTGGGCACTCTGCTCCCCAAGGTAAGCATGTCTCCAGGGGCGTCCTGCCTTACATGTTTTCATTTGATGAGAAACCCAAGCAAAACATAGTTCCTTCTCCTATTCATTTGTCTGACTGCTGCTGAGTACATTTAAGCTTTTTTCTACCTGCACATCCCACTTGCCCTTTCTGTCCACGCCAAATGGTCATAAGACCTGAATTTTATGCAAGTGCTCACTGTGTGCTGGGAGAACTGGACACAGCAGCTGCAGAAACTCTGTTCTGAGTCTCACTGCTGCAATGCTGGGAAGTTTCAGATGCAGCTCTTTTCCCATCAGGTCTGTCAGATGATCTTAGTCTCAGGCTAAGAGTTACCTGGCATTTCAGACCATTGCAGCAGCCGTGCTGGGCAGACCTTGGCACAAGGCTGACAGAGGTTGGATAAGATGTGCAATAATGCAGAAGAATGGATGTACTGGATCGTCATGAAGGTCCATCTGTCCCAGTGTTCTGTCTCTCTCCTTAATACTGACCAACAGCAGCTTAAAGACTCTCAGAAATTTGGGTTAAACCTTTTGGCAAGGAATTTCATCAGCTATTTCTTTACTATGGTATTTTTTCTTGAATTTTCTCTTAAACCAGATGCTTAATCATTTCAAGGGTACTCAATGTTCTCACTTTGAAAGGAATAGCCAGTACTTTTGCCCTGCTTGCCTTCTTCAGACCATTCGTAATTTTAGAATCCTCAGTGGAGGAGAAGATGCAAACAGCTTTGATTCACGCTGATACAGCAGATTTTCTGCTGCTTTCCCACAAAATATTTCCTTCATTTGGAAGAAAGGCCATGATCCCTGAGAAGATAAATTTGCTGCTTCTGCCTGGTGGTCATCTGAAGACAATCATACAGAGACCAGAAAATGCGTGCCTTCTTCCAGTGGGCCTTTTTCCTGCATGAGATCCCAGCAAAGGAGGAGTTAGCTGTGAGGGCTGCCCCATCTGGAGGATAAGAAACCCTGATGCCATGGCTGTCTGCAGGGAATGTTTCTGGCAAGAGCCTTCTGGATGTGTGCTGTCCAAGGAACCCTGGTGCAGATCCAAGGAATCTCTTCTGTCCAGATGGTCCCAGGTGGTGTCAGTAGAAGGAGCTTACCCATAAGGGGAATCCTTTCCTGCCCACCAAATCCTCTCCTTTATAACAGCAGGTGGGCAGCACATGCTCCACATCACACAGCAGAGGAGCCCGGCTGCAGCTACAGAGCCTGGTCATGGTACAGATCATCACAAACTGGCAGCACCATCACAGCCTCTGCACTGCTTAGAGACTCTGCCCCACACCAGAACACTCAGCTTTGTGATAAACCAGGAAAGGGGAGAGACCTGGTGCCCTGCAGGGCAACACCACACACTCCCAAGGTCTCTGTCAGAAGGCGTATCTAATTGCTACCACTCTGCCACAGTCCCTTTCCCAGTCTCCCGTCCGTATGCAGCCTCACTGTGCATCGAGATCCAGCACTGCCCCACCACTCCTGCACAATGTGCTGATGCCTGCCTCTCCAACCTCTCCCCATCTTCATGGATCCCAACAGGGTCACACAGCGAATTAGCCAAAGACCCAGCTGTAGAACAGCTGGTTCAGCTAGATGCCAAGACATTTTTCTTGTAATCAAACATCTTGTGTCTCTCACTGCAGTACTTACAGACCTGGATTTTCATCCGAGATCTACCTATTTACTAGGAATCTTTGGAGTCTGGCTTCAGGGCTCCTGTAACTGAAGCAAAAAGTCCCAGTTACCCTATCCATAAGCAAGCTGCTAAAAATATCAGGATCACATGGGATTAAGCCTGTACTTGCTGTACACAGAGATATGGTTTGTTTAATAAATCGCTGAAACAGAAAGGTCTGTGGAATTCATTGAGATTTTCTTTCTCTGCCCACCAAAGCTGCTCTCTGAGTCGTTACATGTGGTGCTGAGCCTGTCCCCTGCTTGCAAGAACAGTATGTTACTTTCTGTCCTTCAGTCACTTCTGAGGTGATGCCCCTGCCCAAATCTATTTGACTTCCTCTGTACTGTGGTCTTTGTTAAGAAATTCCAGCCTGTGGGTGATGCTCAGGCACTGCAGTAGGTCATCTCTGGGGTCAAGGTGTGGAAGAAGGTGGTCACAGCTGAAAACATTCAATAAGGAGCCAGGAGAGATCTGGGGATCTGGCAGGGAAATGTGTCTGTAGGACAAGGTGCTTGATCCCTCCTGGATGTACTTTCCAGGGATGCTTTGAGTGTTCACCAGGTTGCTACGTCTGATGGTGTGGCACTGTGTTAGAAGATGCCCCCTGCCCTTCCTACCCCTCAATCACAGCCGTTTCTGGAAGTCACAGCTGGAGTAATTTGGGCAGAGACATCATCTCAGAGATGACTGCATAGAGAACATCCAACTGACTCACACACTAAGTTTGTTTTGCACACTGACTGTATCTCAGCTTCCCCCCAGATTCCATCTTCTGTCTGTCCCTGTGCAGTCCTTGTCTGCCTGAGAACCTTAGCAGGACTTTCACTGCACACTGATGCAGAAATGCTCTAAACCCAGTGGCGAATATTGCTTGGACAAGTTTTGCTTTTCCTAATCCCTTTCTGAGCAATGAGCTGGCCTTTTTTTTTTTTTTTTTTTTTTCCCTACTTTGTTGGCTTTTTTCCCACCCCATATGGTCAATATTTAATTTTTGGTGAACAAAGATATTTTTCACATTCTGTTTCCCTGTGGGAAACCACTTCCTTGCAGGTTTGGATGACTCAACATGTGAGGAATTATATTAGACATTATGTGAGAGGGGAAAATATGTGGGCATGGGAGTAGACAGAAGGGGTTGAATGGAAGGAGAGAAATGGAGAAATGGGACAAGGATAACAGATGGAAGATGGTGAGAGAAAATATCAAGAAAGCGAAGGGGAGGAGAGATAGAGTAAACCATTATTCCCCAGGGAACAGAGAAGTGAGGGTCAGTAAAGGAAAGTGGAGAACAGAGAACACAGGAAAAAAGGAGAGTGTGAAGGGAGTGGTCAAAAATTGTGAGGAAAGCACAATCTGCAGGAAAGGCTGATGGCCCAGAAGGTAAAGCAGAGGTAAGAGGAGAACCTGTGTCCTGTTCTGACAGTGCTTGGGTGACTGGTTGGTTCTCACAGGTAGCCAGGCAGAAGTAGCCCAGAGGTTTGGCTGCCGTCATGTGCTGCTTCCTTCCATCCACCACACTGACCAGACTTGGGATTTAGTGATGTGAAGAGAAACTGAGGGAGACAAATCTCTTCCATTTCCCAAAGGTGTTTCATGGACTCTATCCGGGGGACAAGGGATGTCATTTTCCAAGAGACCCAGGCAAGTCCATTCCTCCTCCAGAGCCAGAAGGCAGAAACTGAAGTTCTTCAGTTTCTTCAGACCCAGGACAGTGTGTTTTGCTGTAACTGTGTGAATTCACAGATGTAATGACCTTGCAGCTTATACTTTTCAGTGGAAAGACTCCCTAATATGCCAAAGTGATCGCTCCAAGGCCTTCAAGCAACGAGTTTCTTATTCCTCTGAGAAGGCATGGGGGTGTAGAGAGGGTGTGCTGGCAAATCCAACTGCTTCAAAGCATAGCAACAATTGAAAGCAGGAAGGAGATCTGTCATCTAAATCTTCTCTTTGGGCTGGCTAACGTGCCTCAGGCAGTCTTACCTTCAACCACGCACACTGCACAACAGGGCTGGAGAAATTAGTGCCCCGTTGTCTGTACAGGATCTAGGTGGGGGTAAGGGAGCAGTGTCTCCTCATCAACCCCAAAGTCAAACAACCCAGCACAGGCAGAGTGAAGGCAGGTGTAGACAGAGCTGTGAGACAATAGGAACAAAACCTGGAGGATCCCCTCTCTCCCTCTTACACTCCACCACTGGACTGGTGCTCTCTCCCAGCTGCACACTCAGTCACAGGCAGGACAACCTTCTTAGAGAGGCAGGATGGGCCCCTGATGCCTCCTTAGAGAAGCAAGCTACTCAACCAAGAGCAGAGTTGTCACCTGGCACTCATGGGTGGCTGAGGGCTTTTCAAAGGTCACTCAAACCTTGGTTTCTCTGGACATTGCCCTGGCAAGTTCTACCTTCCAGTTCAGCTCCCTGCAGCAGTGGAGAGAGGAATGAGGACCAGTGAAGGATCTGGCACCCAGCCACCCCCCCAACATCAGACCACAGCCCTATAGGAATTTAAAAACCCTTCACCTCCACCCCATCAGTCTGTGTCCAACCTTGCTTCTCACTCTCCTGAGTTGTGTGCTCCACCCCAGCACCTCTAGTGCTGCTAAGGAGCCAGAACATACTTTTCCTGGCCACCACAACCAGCATCAATGTCACTGACACCTCCTTGCTCCTCTCCCCCATAGGCACCATTTCCTACAATGGCCCAAAAAAGGAGGGCACCATCCTCATGGATTATGGTAATATCCTGAAAAGCCTCTAATTAACCCTTATTATATAATTCACAGCTTCATCTGGCAGCTCCTGCCACAAAGGGCTCAACAGACAGTGTCAAAAATACCAATTATCTCCCTGGCTGCCACTTGAGAAGCAGAGAGAAAGAGAAACAGGTGTCACAGGTAGGAAATCTTGTGGATGACAGTGACACAAGACAGAAAATGTACAGCAGAGAAACAGAGGCAGCAGCTCTCTCCCCACCTTATCGTAAAGGGATGAGAAGCTGGGATCTCGTGTCTTCTGGCCCAATGCCCAATTTGAGCAAAGCCCAAAATGAAACCCCTTTTCCTGCAGACAAGCAGGTATCATGACATTAAGCAGCCACTTTCTTTATCTGAAGGCGCTCATACACAACACGTACAGCCACTCCAGCCTTTATAGATTTACCCTGCACCTTCTTGTCCTGATGAATCCACCCTATGACACAGTTTGGTTTGGCTTGGCCACTTTTGTCAGCTGCATCACCATCTAATAGCTCAGGATCTCGGTCCAGCAATGCCATTTTCGGACATTAGGAATCCCCAGTCATCAACTCCAGATGTTCAGGAAGGGAAAGAACAGATTAGAAAGAAATCCCCAGGCCCGTGTTGTGAGCTGGCAGCAGCAGGCAGCTGGGGCAGGTTTGTGCCTATTTGCTTGCAAATCTGTGGGCAAGTCTGGCTCTTCCTCATGCTTCTTGCCCGGTTGTGCTTTTCCCCCTTCAGCCACTTCAGCCCAGAGGTCCCTAGATCCCCCCACCCATTCTTCAAGTTTCATCTTATTATTCAGGTCCCGTTTGTCCCTCGATACTCATGGCAGAGCCTCCACTGTCTTTGGAGCTGGAGCAAGACAAGTGGGACAAGGCACTGGGCCGGAAAATTGGGTGCAGAAGTTGCAATGAATTCTTAATGATGCCCTTTCTGGCAATGTATACAGAGGGATGGAGCAGAATACTTTTCTTTTTTGAAGTGTTTCTTATTTAAAAAGTGATGAGGCTTTTGATTCATTTTCCATAGCAGCGTTGGCTGGGCACCTGCTTACTTCTGCCTTGCTTAGCAGGAGTCACCAATTCAGCTCCTCAGACTCATCTGAGATGCCATTCCTTTCCCCTTTGGGAATGCTTGTTAACTGCCAGTCCCTGAGGAGCCTGGCAATCCTACTGTAAGAGGTATCATATCACCATGTTGTGAGAGACAGACCTGTCCCAAGGAGCCTGACAAGGGAAGGGAAGACACAGATCCCTGCTGAATATTTTGGAAGCCAAGGAATGGAGCAGTTCTACGCCCTGCCATAGTCCCACCAAACCTGTGGCAGAACCTCGAGTTTGTCCCTATAGGGGAGCACCAGTGACAGTGATCTATCCATTATTGTAACAGTGTATTTGAACCTGTATAAAAGTTTGTGAGTCCGAGTTTCATCTCTCTTATCCTTTCACTCCTAAATACTTCACTTGCAGGCTGTTTGAGTTTTATTTCTCTCTGTTTGTGTTTCCTTCAAGGGTCAGAAAGGAGACGTAGAGGTTGCTCAGTGACATCTGAGCAGTTACTCTGCTCCCCTGTTACGGGTGAGCATGGCCTGTGCACTTAAAATCCTCAGTCCCCTTGGGCTCTGTGTAGCTCTCAGTCTGTCCTCCAGCTCTGTGCAATACACACAATTTTGTTTTAATTGAAAGAGCACCCAAGATGTGGGGAAAGACATTAGCCTGACCATTCCCTAGCCTGCACTGCTCCCATCCCATTGAGAGCCCTCAGGACAAAGGTCAGCAGCATGACCCTCACACCCTCCACCATTTGTTCATTGCCCTTCAGAGCTGCTGGTCACTGGTTCCATTGGAGCCAACGCGATCTGGAGAGGAGAGATTCCTCACTCTGCTCTCTCAGGCTCGGCCTGGCCCTGAGGAGTCACAATTGCCTAGGATGCCTGGGCACCTAGTGCTGCAGAGAAGTATCCTCTAATCCAAGCTGGCTATAGTAAAAGCCACCAAGATCTGGATGGGAAATCAAGACCCAGAAAGGTTGTTACCTTTGCAGTGGAAACATGATTCATCTGCCATTCCATCAGAGATGCTCTTCCAGTGCTTACAGTCAGTCCAGAAGAGGGCAATGTTGCCTACTTGCCTGTCGGTACCACAACACAGAGGCACTTCCACATGCATACATAGGCAAAGAGATGACAACTGTCCCGTACGACTTCCAGCAAGAGGCTCTGTGGCTAAGTCAGGTCTTTCTGTGCTGCAGCAAATTATGGCTTGGATAAGTCACTGAACTTCATAAGGGTGGAAAAGAACCACGTCAGCACAAACCAACCACAAGAAAACACAAGATGGTCTTCCCGAGTCTGCAGCCAGCCAAACATGAAGCTGTGCAAAGAACCACTGTTCTTCTCCAGGGTGGGTTTGATTTCCAGGCCAAGTCAGTCTGGCCACCCTCACACTGCCCACTGCAGCCACTTCACTGTCCACAGCACAGCCCTGGCCCCTTCTCTCACTCCATGATGCAGACATCACGGTCCACCAAGCAGGTTCTGGAGGCAGAGGTCAGCGTGGTTTGCTGCAGGAACTGCAGTCTGTTGGACACAGTTACGTCCAGAGGCACTTGAGAGAATAATATAGACTCACAGACACAGCTCACACCTCACCCCTTCCCTGGACACACACCAGCTCACACAGCAGTGTGCAGAGCAGAAGACTCTAAGGTCTCTGACTGGAATCAGCCAAAGGCTGCTCAAATGCAAGCACTGCTTAACTCTTTCACCACAAATCATTTTGGCCTGGAGACTACAGTGCCTTCACGTCTCCTCAGCCCAACAGTCCTCACCTGGCTTCAGGACATTTATGATGACTTCAGCCCTGACAGTCTTCCCTTCCCAAAGCTTTCTGCTCCCCCTAGACAGCATTTGCAAATACATCTTGTCCTTTCTCATCCCTGTGGCAGAGCAACAAAATGAAATGCAAGGACTGTGGAGACAAAATCGAATTTAGCAACAAAATAAACAGCATGGGGGCTCTCTACTGATTAGATTATGCCTCTTTATAATTTATGCATTAATTCCTCCCAAGGTCTGAAATTCCCTGTCTCAGAAGGCCTGTGTCCCTGCACTGCAGAGATGCAGATGCCAGGAGCATCACTTTGACTGAAACATCCAGCTTTCCACCAAGCAGATGAAGCTCTGATTAACCCCAGAAGAGCTCCTCTTTGTTATGCACCATTGTCCATCCTCCAGAGATACACAGCCCAGCACCATTCCTTCCCACACTCAATCATTCTTCCCAAGTCCAATGGAGAACGTCAGACTGTGAAGCATCTGCCTGTAGTAGCATCTGCTCCTAGGTCTGCTCTCAAATCAATTCAAGCATTAATAAGAGTAATCAGCTACTGCAGCATATATATCCAGGAGCTGCTGTGTCCATATTCTCAACTCCCTAGAAGCATTTATTCCTGTCCTTTGCTACACAAGGAGCAGAGACTGTGAGCTCAGCACACTCAGTAAGGAAGCCTAGAAGCCATGGCTAGATCTGACTAATCAAAGCTGCATGTGCGAGAGCAAAAAAAAAAGAAACCCTCTGAGCCAAGGAGCCATGCCACTCTCAGGAGAAACTAGAAACATTAAGAAACAGGAAGCAGAGAAGAGACAAGACGTGCAAGGGAATGGCTGCTATGTCACCATACACAAATTGGCCTAATTATGTGTATAAATGCACCAATAGGCATGGATTTGCTGGCTGTATTTTGGCTTTAAATATTGATGCTTAGGAAGAGCTGAGATCAGGATATCTGCTGGTGGATTAGGCTACAGATTGCTCAGTCATTACCCACGGCTGGATCGCCTGCCTTGGATTGCCTTTCTCCAGAGAGCTCTGGAGCTCAAGCAGAGGATTTGTTGTGTAGGTAATGGGCAAGGAAGCTCTGCCTTACACCCAGGCAGTGCTGTCTGCCTGCCCTGGGTAGGGCAGAACCTGGGTGCTGATTGGTGCAGGAAAGGGCTGGTATCACGACAGACCTGATAACATTTTTACCCACAACTGGGTAAAAATGAGGATGTGTCCAAAACAGGCAATAGCTAAGGGCAGAGAAACAGTGTGTTTGGGGGAAGCAGGTGACCACTGGGTGCATGGGAGAATCTCCCCATGCCCTGACCCAACTTTCTCTGTTTTGCCCATACCCAGATTCCT
>VZRQ01009562.1:1010681-1031266 GCA_013397975.1 Machaerirhynchus nigripectus
CATCCCATCCCATCCCATCCCATCCCATCCCATCCCATCCCATCCCATGCCCATTCCACCTCCTCTACCAGACAAGGCTGGAACAAACGGACCCAGAAGCAGCTTTTCATAGTTTTTGCTTGTTGTTTTTTTTTTTTTTAGGTTTTTTGTTGGTTTTTTTTTTCTTTTTTTTAAATAAGAAATTTATTGCAAATATAGAAATTGATTTTCTCCATACAGGAATCTCCGAGTTGAGGAAAAACGATTTCGTGCCATTCAGTTTTTAAACAGGAAAAGAAGGAAAGAGAAAAAAAAAGAAAGAAAAGAACAAAGAAGAAATACAAATCTAAAAGAAGAGAAGAAAGGAAATTTAAAAAAAAGAAGAAAGTAAAGAACGTAACTCCAACTTAAATTTGTCCATACACAACCAGGGGGGTCACAGGGTTGTTACGGAAGGAGGAACACCAAAGAGGCCACAAGGAGCCAGTCCCAGCAGCTGCCTCCCAGGCCCTTCCTTACATTCAAGGGCTGACACCCCCTTCTCTGTGCCTGGCAGCTGCCCGCCCCTTCCCACCCCCTCACCCCAGACGCTGTGCTTGTGGATGGACCAGGCGCNAGCCGTACCAGCCCTGGAGGGTCTGGCCTGACCCGGACAGACTCTTCCTCTTCCCCCCAGGGAAGGCGGAGAGCAGGCGGTGGGGACAGGCCACCCAAGAGCAAGGCCTCACAGTGGCGGTGGTAGTTATGGGGGAGGCAAAGGCCAAGCCGAACGCGCGAGGATGGGGCATACGGAGGGGGACCGTAAAGGGGGGAAGAGGGAGTTTACCCCTTGGTGGGGCAGGGAGGAGAAGGAGCGGGAAAAGAGGGAGAAGGAGAAGCCAGGCAGAGGATGCCCTCTCTCCACTCAGGGACAGGGTGGGTTGGGGCGGCCCTGCAGAGAGCTGCCCTAGTAGGATGGCCGGGGAGAGGTATGGAGACACCTCCCCAGGGCACGCGGGGGGACAGTCAAGGGGAGGCAGACCGAGAACGCCCCTCACAGTACAAGGCCAAAGCGGCTGAGGGACAGGGTTGGGAATGCGTGCGTGTGTAGGGGGGACGCAACAGATGCTCCCCTCTGCCCCTTCTTCAGGGAAGGACTCAAAAACACCTGCTCAGACAGGGTGGGCAGGACGTGGCTGAGGTGGGGCAGGCTCTGCCAGCCCTACAAGAAACCCCCATACCCTGGTGGGGGGTGGCACAAAGTGTCTGTCCCACACCAAGCCACCCTGAGGAGGCTGCCTCCTGCTCAGATGGTGGGACAGAAGCCGGCTGGCTCCATCAAGAGGACACGGCTCCATGAGGCTCTTCTTGACTGCAGCTTGTGCAGAAGGAGGTGGTGATGGTGGAAGGGATGTTCTCCAAGCTCCTGGAGGCTGTGTGTCCCTCCCGACACAGCTGAGCTTTCTGGTCAGCAACAAGCATGGTAAATGTGCTTTTGGGGCTCTGGGTCCAGCTCCTACCCATGTGGCAGCTGCCCACCTGGAGCACTGAGCTCTGCCCTACAGAGAGGGGTCACAGCTCATCATGAAGTCTGCCCAGATTTTTTTCTCCAGGCACTGCTGACTTACTCCCCACCTCCTCTCAGAGGGCCTTCACCCCTGCATTCAAGCCTTTTCTTTGCTGTTCCCTTTGTCCCTTTATCATCCCATTCTTTCCACTGTGGTCATCTCTTCTCCAGGTCTTTCCAGCCTGTCCCTTTTCTGCACCTTGTCCAGCTCCCTCTATCTGTTACCTCCTTGCCTCACCACTCCTTGGTCCCACCATACCTTATTCACCCCTACTGTGTCTGCCCCTCCTCTCTCTTTCTCAGCTCCTTTTCCACCTTCCTTCTGCATCTTCCCCTCCTTCCTTCAAGCCTGCCAGGCAGAGCCTCCTCCAGCAAGGCAGGCTAATTAGCATTGCAAACACACAGAGGCCTCCTCAGCCTGACATAATTCTTCATTTGTCAGTCATGAATATTTCACACCTGCCTCAAGAGGGATTTATTCAGCATGGAAGAGTGGGGAGGGGGAGAAGGGAACATGGTACTGCAGCATAAACTGGGGCAGCACCAGCAGATATGGGAAAGAGCTCTGCCTCATGGGAACAGCATGCCCAGAGTCTCACCTTCACTCTCCTGGGTGCAGGACCTCAGCCCAGGCTTCTACCCAAGGCTGTCCTGGAGCTAGAGGGCAGGTCTGCGCCCAACCTCATTCCTCACCCTCCACAATTTCCAATGAGGTCAACCAAACCCCTGTTTTCTCTGCCAATAGTCACCAAGCCAGAAATAAATTGTGAAGGGGTCTGGTCCTGGTTCAGACCCAGAAGTCCACTTTGCCCTGGGAGAAGGCAGCATTGAGGGACTTGCCAAAGCCAAGCCACAGAGGCCTTAGAAACTTCAGGCAGTCCCTCCACACTTTTTCCCAACAAAGAGGCTTTTGAGGTTTCATCATGTCCTGCCCTCTGCAGGGCCAGCCAGGGGAGAGAATGAGTAGGACAGACCTAATCCAGAGGTCTACGCAATCAGTGAGAGGAAGGTGGTGGGAGATCTTCTAAGTGGTTGTAACCAGCTCCACATCAAGTTTTCACTGTATCAGAGGTTTCCCTTCAGCTAAAGCACTCCATGTTTCCTCAAGAATAACCTCGCCTTTTGGGAAAGAGCAACCAGGGCAAAGGGAGGGTAGTGACCATTTCTCTTACAAGATCTATCTGACAGGCCTCACTCCTGTTCCTCAGTAGCTAGGAGAAATGATGGCCACTAGAAAGAGCAGGCCTTTGGTATATAACACATACCCCTTCACACGCGTGACTGTGAAAAGCAGCTGAGAGACCACATTGGGAGCAAGGGCAAGGGGGACACTGGAAAGAAGAAGGAATGAGATTTATGGGGTGATTGGTTTGGGTTCTCTTTGGGGTATGTTCCCTCTCAAACTGGTAGGAGTCTCTCATAAAATCACATCAGGGATGAATGAAAGCAGCAGAGAAAACAGGGACAAGGACAGGAAAGACTTTGAGGGAGGAGGTTAAATTCCAACAAACTGGCACATACACAACAGGTGTTTGCTCAGAAAAATACAGTAAAATTGTCATGCAAATAGAACGTTAAATCTGCTTTCCTCCGACAGGGCTGGCATCACTTTGTGAGCCCTCATCCTGAGGGAGGGGGCAGGACAAAGAAGAAGGGAGGAGGAAGGAAGGTGAGACACTTTGTTCCTCTTCCTTGCCCTCTTCCTCCCACAGAACAGTCCATCTTGTGCAAACTTCATCCAGTGGTTTCGAGTGGGGGGCTACAGCTGGGAGAGAAATGGCTTTTCCCTCCTATCCAGCCTTACCCCCATCACAGAAAAAAGAAGGGCCTGATGACAGCTGTATCCCTGACCTTTCTTTTCTGCCTCATTGAGGTGTTGAGGGGAGAAAGCAGAAACCTTTACAGGTTAATGCTCCTCCTTAAAGTATTGACTGAGCAGAACTGTTTACAAGACCATACAGCAGAGAAGCACGGGGAGGGAAGAGCTGGGGAGAGGAACAAGACTCCATCCCCCCTTGCCTGTCATCCCCTTTTTCCTGTTCAATTCTGTGCCCCAGCCATTAGTCTTTTCTGCTTGGATGGTTGCCATGCTGGAAGACGACTGAGCCTGCTCCATGTGGTACCTGGGGAGGTCTTTGTTGTGCCTAAGCATCTCTCACAGCATTTACCTGCCTTGGTTTGCTGCATGGTCCCAACATGGAGGGACGCCTGCCAGCAGTGATGTGTGACTTGTCCCCTTGTGACTTCTCTTCATCCTCCTGCAGACGTGTGCACACACACCCCTTCCTATGGGTTGAGCTGGCTCTCACCTTGAGGAGTCAGTCCCATGAAAACCTCTGGACTCAAGGCAAACAATGCTTTGACTGTGGGAAAGGAGGCTGACAGTGAAAAGTCTGAGGCAATGGGGTCATGACCTGGCTTGGGATTGTTACCATCAGCATCCCTTACAAGGAAGAAACTCCACAGATCTTCACAGGTTTACATTTTGGGTATACCTGCTCTGGTTTTCATGCACCAGACTCTGCCTACTGCTCCCCCTCACTCACAGAAGGTGAAATTGTCATCTGTGGCATAGAAGCCAGCTCTCACAGCTGGCAGTGCTACTACCTGGCAGATAACAGGTAAGTTCTCTGCATGCAGCATATAAATCCCTCCCAGAGAAGCTCCTACACCCTCATCTTCTCCCAGGGCCCCCAAAAACTCTGGGTCTTCTGAGGAGAACCGCAAAGAGGAAATAACTACTTAGGGAAAGCCAACACAACATAGGCCTTCACCCTCATCCTGATAGAAGTTAAGTTTTGGGCAGATCATGGAGAGAAGGCTCACTGTGCTGCATAAAGACACGTTCAGCAGGTAGCACTCCTGCCTGACAGAAAAACTTTGGGGGAGACGGTGCCAAGATTGTGCTTTGTTGGGCTGCTCAGAAATGGGACTAGGTGGAGAAGGCAGTAGGCTCATTCCCAACTCTGTGACAGATCTCCTACCCAAGAGGCAGATGTTGGGACCTAGCAAGTGCAACTGGAATCTTCCCAACACATGAAAGGATCCCTAAGAAAAGTTTGTCACACCTGTGAGGAGGTGGAGGACTTAGGAGGTGATATGTTGCTCTGACTCTCATGAGGGCCTCTAAGTAGTCAAAGGAACACTGCCATCCGGAGGCTGGTGTCCTCTTCTATCCCAGCACGCACAGTGCGTCTGCGTGCACAAATGGAGCTTCTTCCTGGCCATCCTTCTTGGGCTACTCCCAGGCCCCATTCTCATACCCCGTTTGTTCCCTGTGCTCCTGTCTTCACCCTAGGCTGTCCCCTATCCATGCCAGAATGTCCATGGCCTATTCAAGATAAAGACTCTTTGTGAGACCAACACAGTGAGATGAGCAACTGAAACCCTGTTCTTCACATCTGCATGGAAGTGAGGAGGTTGGGTGATGCTCTTCTCATGGACACCCACCCCACAGCCCACAGTGGAGTCAGTTGGGAAGAGCTGCAGAAGCGTCATGGAGAACTTGTTCTGCTGAGGTCCTCTCCAGGTCCCTTCCTCATAGTAAGTGGGACATGAACAGGGAGTATTAAACTGACTACTCAAGGGCAGCCTGAGTGTAGGCATGTGTGGTGGGGAGGACCTCTGACCTGTTACACTCACAGAGAGATGGGAACCCTAGACACCTCTGAGAGACCAGATCTTCCTGTCTTTTCCTCCACCACTCCTTGAGGACCTGGCTTGCCATGACAAAGAGAACATTCACAACCCATTTCTCCCCAGCTGGCAGAAAACTGGCTCTGAGAAGGCCTGGAGAATGCCTGTCACTCCAGAATTGCTGGTGTTCATCAGCAGCAACATGGCAGGAGAAGGGAAGGAGGAAAAGCAGCAAGGGCACAGAGCCTGTTATATGGCAGGTCCTACCCGCCTTGGTCCTTCACATCTCCTCTCCTTCCTCTGAGGAGGGTGGAGGTTCATGAAGTATCTAGACAGGAAGTTCAAACCTAGGGACCCTTAACAGAGAGGGAAAGGGAAGGGCAAAGGAAAAGAACTTCTTCCAGCAATTCCCACCTCTCCTGGAAGGGGACGGGAGAGAGAGAAAAGCCTCCACTGCTAAAGAAAATGAGGGAAAACGTTAGTGATGGAAGATTTGGCATAGCAGGTATACAAGGTGGACAAGGAAGCTTTCTAAATCAAAGTCCTTCCCTCCCACCCGAAAGAAAAATCAGCCTTCAACAGGAACAGAAAGATGAATAGTTCACAGCTGAGTTTCATGCCCAGTGAGTGTCCATCCCTGCCCTTCTCCTGCCACCACTGCCACCCACTCCCAAGCCATTCCCACCCACCCACACTCCAACGTTGTTACCACAGTGTCAGAGCAGGGCACTCCTCCCAACCATTTGCGGGCAGAACAATGGTCCCCGTAACACAGTAGAGACAATTCGGCGTGTGTGTGTGTGTGTGTGTGTGTGTGTCAGTGTGTGTGTCTGTGTGTGTAAGAGTTGTTGTAAACTTTAAGAAAAGGTTTTGTCAGTTTCGTATTTGTCAGGAGTATTTTGTTGGTTTATTTTTCACAGTCAAGTGGCTTTTTTTTTTCTAGTTGTTGGAGGGGGGGTCTTGGTTTGTATTGTTTCCTTGTGAGAAAGAGTCACAGCTTTTGCTGAGCAGAGACTCCTTTCCAGTAATCCAGGATGTCATGCAGATCCTCGTCCTTGGCAAATTGAACTTTCTTCCGCAGGGCATGCCCAGCTGCCATGTAAACCTCCTCCCTGTGATGCTTCTTGTAAGGCCGGAATCGCTCCCAGATCTTGTGGGTGCTCTCTGAGGAGTACTCGGGGCTGGAGGAGTAGCCCGAGAAGTAGTGTCTGGGGGAGAGCTGGGAGTACGTGGAGTCTCGCTTGGACCGGGACAGTGGCTTGAGGAATGACACCCGCTGGCTCAAGGTGTCAGCACTTTCCTCATAGTACAGGGCCGGGAAGGAGTGACGGTGCTCACTGCAATGGTAAGAAGGCTTGACCTCCAGGTGGTGGATGGCGCTCGGAGACACCAAGGGAAGACGATCCAAAGGGCTGTTAAGTGGGCTGCCCTTCTCAATGTATTTGGAGTCAGACTTGCTGAGTGGTGGGTGGTCAGGCACATCCAAGCTGAAGACCTTGGCGCTCTTGATGGAGCCACTAGAGGAGACGCTGCAGGTCTTTCTGGCCATAGCAGCATCAGCACTGAGCTGGCGCTGCAAAGGGTGGTGGGAGCTTTCCTTGTAGGGTGGGGAAAGAAAGCTGGGCCTCTCTAGCCCACTCGATGAACCAGCTGGGATGGACTGGCACTCAAAGGCCATATCTGAGTCAACACCAGTCCCACCACCCAGGAAGGATGCTGTGTCCAGCTTGAGGGCATCAATACAGTTGTTGATGATCTGGTTGACCTTGTCAACCTCCTTGGCTATAGTAGAGATCTCAGCAGCTGAGCCTTGCCCATTGTCAAGCTCCCTCAGGTCCTCATCCCGCTGGGTTCTCTCCAGCCCATCCCCACCACCAGTCCGCACTTCAATGTAGTTACCTTTAGTGGTGACTTTAGGAGTCTCCATCCCTGCTTCCATTGACTTTGATGAGGGCAACTTCTCCCCAATCATGGAAGGGATGGAGGACATCCGTGAGACAGGAATGACAGGTGGCTCACCCAGCTTCTGGGAAGGATGGACCATGGTACTGGTATCAATATCTGATCCATAACGCATTTCCAGAATGGTCTTTTTGACATTGAGTGACTTCTGTTTCTCCTCCTGCATCCTCCGCTTCCGCAGGCAGTAGTACACCACCCCCAGGACAATGACCATCCCAAAGAGGCAACCCAGGGTGGTCATAATATAGTGTGTAGTGGTGGAAGTACTGGAAATAGGGTCCTCCCTGCCTTTGCTCCGGGTTGCAAAGGTCAGGCAAGTATGGTTGTAACGCCTGTTGTTGCGGATAGAGGCCACACAGAACGTATAATCAGTGTGGGCCTTCAGCTTGTTGACAGTGACATATTCCTTCTTGCTCTTCAGGGTTGCTATGTCAGAAACATAGCTGTTGTTGTATTGGACCAGCACATACATCTTACTGTAGGGCATGGGTATGGTGACCATCAGGATGGCTGAAGTGATGGTGACATCATGTAGCTTGATGCTGGGACTGAAGGAAGAGTCAGTGGTGGAAGAGGCTGGAGGCTTGACTGAGAGGAAATCCCCAGGGCTGATGGCTGAGCCCTCATCCAGGTCTCGCTGGGAGTCAGGGGTGTAAGGAGTCGGGTTGACCCTGGAGAGGGAGGGGATGGTGCCTCCTCTGCACATGGACTGGAAGATGGTGATGGCATTGCGGTTGTGGTGAGGCCGAGGCACCAGAAGCGGATACCCAGCAAACTCCCGTGGAGTCTCACACTGGAGGCGGTCATAGTTCTTGGTGACGTTGTTGAAGAGAGCCAGCCAGTTGAGAAAGCCGTAGAGGCTACAGTCACAGTTGAAGGGGTTGCCAGCCAGCTCGCACACCATCAGGTTGCTCAAGCTGGTGAAAGTGTTGCCCTCCAGACGGCTGAGGCGGTTGGACGACAGGTCAATGCTAATCAAGCTGGGGCACTCGGAGAAGGCAGTAGGGGTGACCAGCTCAATTAGGTTATGCTGCACAAAGAGGAACTGGAGACGGGCCATGCCCCGCAGCATGCCCTCTGTCAGGTTGGTGAGTTTGTTGTAGCCCAGCTGTAAGACCTGGAGGTTTGACTGACCCATGAAAGCCCCATCCTCAATGTAGGAGATCTCATTCTTGGTCAGGTTCAAATCAGTCAGGTTGCCGAAGCGGTTGAGGGAGGAGTACAGCACCACTTTGAGCTTATTCTCGTTCAGACGCAAGTCGTGCACCGTGCTGTTGATATGCTGGGGGATGGTCTCATACGGGGGCTGGTTCTGGCTGCAGATGGCCAGCCACACATACCCTTTGTCCCCCTCAATCAGCCAGCAGTCACCTCGCACGGTGCCAGGGGAAAACAAGCAGAGCAGGGCAGCTGCCCACAACCCCAGGCACAGCATGGTCTGCAGTGGTGCCCTCATCAGAATGGGGGAAAAAAATCCCCAGTAAAAACCAACGCCAAATCTCAGGACAACAGCAAAAAGAAACCAGGGGGCAGGAACTGGGGTTTAGCAATGGAAGGGAATGAGCACCCCAGTCCTATCGGGTGTCATCACCATTGTTTCTTCTTGCCCTCTGGGTCAAGCCAGGAGCATGGAGGAAGGGGAACACATGCAATCTTCTTCCAGAACACGCAAAAACTATGACCATGGATGTTTGGTCTGGAAGGGAACTACCTTGTGCTTCTTTTCTGAACAAAAATTCAGGCCGAGGATAATGAATCTTCTTTGANAGGGCTGCCTCCTGCGTCGCTCACGCTCCCTTGGTTTCTACTCCTTCTCTTTCTTCTTCCCTGGGTTCCCTCTGAGAAGCTTCAGAGCTTCGGATCAAACATGTCGAAAACAAAGACACAGAGAGGGAAAGAGCAAGTGTGCATGAGAGAGATCCATCTGTCACTGGAATCTGGAAAAGAAAACATAGGAGACAAGAAGAGGCATCATTTGGAAGGGTCTTTGAGATAAGAGTATAGACAGCAATGTTTCATGAGAAGATGGAGATGGGGAAGAGACACATTAAGGGGGGTGCAAGCAAGAGAGGTGTGGTACTGCCTGCCGTGCTGATAAGCCTTTGAGGGGGGAACCCTCACGATGTATAATGTCTTATCAGGGATATGCAGAAGGGTATCTGGGCTCCCTTAAGTAGTGTGATCACAGCCAGGGACCTGGGGGAAGGCAGTGGCGTGGGAGTAGAAGGGGAAGGGAAAGGGGAGTGGGAAATATAAAGCTGTTATTGCGGGGGCTCAAAACCCCTAGTGTAAACAAAAGCAAGCCCCAAGCACAGACAAAGCCATGAATTTTCAGCTGCCCGAAAATGATGTACACAGTATGCATGAAGCAGGGAAATTTCAGACAAGTTTCTCCCCACCCCACCCCCAAAAAAAAAGCCAAACTTTTTTTTCCCCTTTCTTTCCCTCCTTGATGCAAGAAGGATAAATAATTCAAGCCACGTGTAACCACTTCTGCTCTAAAAATTGTTCCTGACTCTTGGTGCATGGACAAGGCTGTTGAGGTGAACCAGTCTGGCTTGAGCCCAGTGGGGGGGTGGGGAGCAGGCAGTGTGTCACATACCAGCCTCCAGTCTCTCACCCAATAACGCCAGCATCCTGATCTGAAGCACATCACCCATCTACCCCCCAACAAAGAGAGCTGCATAGTTTCCACCTTCGTACCCTACTACCTCTCCTTGGGGGCTATGAACACTGCCCCTTTGTATGAAAACACACCTTGCAGGCAAAGTGACATTTGCTTGCTAAACCACAACAAATGTATTTCTGGGCTCTGGGAGAGCTCCTGGTTCTGACTGCAGAGCGCAGCCTGGAGCACCTTTCTCTCCAGCTACAGCTTCAACCCTTCTCCCACTGTGCTGAGACAGGAGCCTGGCAGGGGTGTCCTCAGGCAGCGCAGAGGAAATAATTTCATACAGCAGATAAAACATGTGGGCACTGTGCTATCTCTTTTTTTTTTTTTTTTTTTAATTTTGAGTAGAAAGGAACCACTAAAAAAAACAGAGAAAAGAGTTCTCAGTTAATGAAAAATAAAGATCCCCTCTTGCCCCTTTTATTTTGGGGGAAAGCTGCTCACTAAAGATATCACTGAAGTTTTTGCTGCAAAAGCTGAACCAATTTCTAGCACAGAGACACAAAGGGCAGAAATAAAATGAGGGAAGATAAATTAAGGAGGAGTGAACCCTTGAGGAACAAGGCTTATGTCTGTGGAGAAATCTGAGCTGATTTGGGTCTGTGGAATTACCAGGCCAGCTGGATTAAGGGATCAGAGATAGTGTCACAGAGAAACACTTAAATATTCAATAATCCAAAAAGTAAAGCCAAGATGGATAAGGAAAGGGGGAGAAGAGCTAGACCAATGGAAAAGAGAGACAGAAAGCCTCCTTTCCCCACAGCTCATTGTCTGAGGCCACCAAACTCATGTCACTTATGGCTGTCATACGATAGCCTTCAGCTGATGCCTCAGCTTTGCCTCAGCCAGCAATAAAACAGAAGGCAGAGGTTTTTTAAGTCTGTTGCTTTTGTTTCTAAGCCTTGTAATCCAATGAGAAATAATTTCCTGACACTGTTTCCCCAGATGCATTAGATAGGAGGCACATCTGGCTCTCCACAGGTTGGGACCCACAAGCCTCTGATACTCCTCAGTGCCAGTCCCCTGCCTTGTTCCACCATTTCCAGAGGTGACTCCATGCAGAGACACAGCCAATTCCCCATGCCATCTCTGTCCCTTTACCTTCCTCTCTAACGCTTCTTCACTTAGCCTGATTTCTTTCACTGAACAAAGGACTGGCAGATACTATCATGCTCTTTGCACACTGGTGCCCAAAGTATGTCCACCCCAGGCAGAGGCCAGGGGCAGCCCCTGAGCAAGCAGTGGAAAGGTTTAGGGATTAGAGATTTAAACAGCATCCTTCTCTGAGCATTATGTTCTGGCCTGCCTGTCTCACCTCACCAAATACTCTGCACAATTCCCAACTCCATACAGGAACATCCCAGCCCCCTTGCTTTGACCCCTTCTGGTAGGGCAGGCCGTTCCAAAAGGTGTGCTGAAGTCACCATTGCCTGCTGTAGCTTGTTCATGGTGCACAGAGAGAAATTCTGAGGCCAGGGCCATGTATCTCTGCAGCAGCCCCAGCAACTGCTGAGAGCCACCCCATCCCACTCAAGGAGCTGCACTCAGGCAGGACAGAGAGGGTTTGGAAGGGCAAATATCCTAGTAGCCTGGAAAGGAAAGAGGTGGGTAGGAAAGGAAAGAGGTGGGTGGGTTAGGGGTGGATGGAAATGAAGGTGGTGTTCATTATCATTGCTATTTGTCAAAACCAAGGGGACCATGCAGAAATTCCTGCTCCCTGTCTACCTGCCACCAGGGATGTGTAGCCTTGCCTCAGCCACAGGCCACAGGAAGGGTCAAGCCACTCCTCAAGCCAAACTCATTGGTCCCCTTGGGTCCCCAAGGTAAACATGCATGAGAAATACACAAACCTTGACATTCTTCCCCCAATGGTTCCTGTCTCCCCACCATCATGATGGTTTTAAGGGCCCTGAGTCCAGCCCCATCCATGGCCTACTCCACCCCATCTGCCCATGGCCCAGCACCCCATTTCAGCTCAGCCATCAGTCCCTGCAGCAGCAATGTTGTAGGAGTGCTGGTCTCCAGCTCTACCACAGCCATGCCCTGCCCTTTAGGGAACAGCTGCTCCCTGACCCTGGCAATTCATAGTCAAAGGGAGACCAGGAATGAGGGGCAGCACTATGCCCTCCTTTAACTGTCCAGAGCCAAAAGAGCATAAACCATACAGCACTAGAGTCCAACAGCACAAGGAAGCAACACTCTGTCCTTTCTGCTGGCCTGAAAGGTGCTGACAATGGAGTTGGCTGTTTCCCTCTCTTGCTTCTCAGGCAACAGAGCAAGAAGGCACAGGGATGGCGTGTGGGCAGGGAAAGCAAGGATGAGCAAGTCCAGCACAGCAGAGAGCCAAGGAAGGGGGATGCAAGAGTTGTGGAGAGCTTACGGGTTAGAGATAAAGTTAGGACATGGGATATGTTTTATGTTGCTGGGCTTACCCAGCTATAGGGTTCCAACACTCTTCAGTGTCACCCAAGGTTTACAACAAGCCCCTGGCTCCTGGCCATACTCACGTACGTGTGAACATCAAGGAGCAGTAGTGATACTGCACCCGTGAAAGGCTGTGCTCTCCTTGGCTGGCACAAAGTCAGCCTATCAGCTCCCAAGCGATTTCCCTCTGGTTTATTCTCTGTTAATGGATGCCTCAATGTTATTGGCATTCATTTGCACCACTTTGTCTGCAGAAGAGCAGAAGGCCACAGGAATGGTTCCATTGTTCAGAGGAAGGAAAAGAGAAGGGAAGGTGAAACAGGGCAGAGAGTCCCAAACTGAGTCAGGAGGTAGGTGTCGATGGCCACAGACATCCCTTTGACTTGGAGCTCAAGGTAGCACAGGGGATGACACAGGACTGAGGCCACTAGTGAGATGGCAGGATAAAATACAGCCAGTGAGAGTATGGACAGGCAACAGAGCAAGATAGGAGGGATAGAGGCAAACTGGGGTCTGAGGGAGCAGAAGGACCAAAACTGAGAGAGAATACAAGGCAACCAGAAAAGCCACATACAGCAGCAATGTGGGCCTAAAATTCTGACCTTGTCAACCTTCTCCTTCTGGGGCCCCATGCACTGGAAAAACCAGCACTTAATTCTACCATTGCTTAAACGGTGCTAAGAGCCTCCCATTAGAAATGCATGCATTAAAAACCTGCCAAACACTCTTGACTCCTCTGGGGACACCCCGAAATCAGGCCAAAGCTCCTGCTGCTTTCTTAAGCTTCATGCTGCAGCTGAGCATCATCCCTCTTCCCAGCTCAGTGTGTTGCCTGCTCCTGGCAGGCCTCAGGGCACAAACACCATCTCCAAGGGACTCAGCCTCCTCTTCTTGGCTTTAAGGTCCTTCCAGGATTTCTCTAACTACTTTCTGAAAGAGGAGCCTTTCCCAGGGGTGCTTGGCACTAGGAATTGGTGCCTTATTTGAAGGCGCTCTCCCTATCTGCTGGGTAGTTTCTGTAATTCACAGTGCTCTGAGCATCACTGCAGCCCCCTCAAATCACCACCCAGAGACTGTCCCTGCTTTTGCACCTGGCTATAGTGGAAGCACAGTGCCATGGGAGAAGCTTGCAGCACTGCTGTGGCACTTAAACAACAGCAGTCCCTTGCCTCTCAGCCCTGCTTCCAGGGAATTATTGCAGGAGTTACCTTCAAGTCATGCAGCAAAGAACCTGTGACTCTGCCCAGAGGTGCTCCAGAAGCTCTGAGAAGTCTGGGACCAAGAGAAGAGGGAGCAGGAAGCCTGATGACCTGTGGTTTTGTGGCATGGAAGACATTTGTACATGCACGAGAGAGAGAGAGAAAGAGAGACAGAATGCCTTCTACTGCAGATTCTCTGATGTTCACCAACAGTTGAGCTCACACAACACTCTTTCCTTTGATGGGTCTCAGTGAAGGTTTCTTTTTCAGGTTCTCTCTTCTCTAATTTATCCTCTATTTTCATGGAACACGTAAGATCTCAACACCTCTCAGTTCCATCCCAATGTTACATCTGTTTGAAATCAGCCCTGTAGCTTCAAAAGTCCAGAGGTCAGAGGAGCTGTACAGACACACTAGAAAGTCATGCAACAAAAGGTGTTCCCATGTCACTAACCAGACAAAGCCTTCATCCCTTACAGGAGCTGAACTGATTTCAGTGAGTCCTGCTGAAGGGTGTCCACTCAACCTTAGAGGCTCTGTGAATTTGGCAGAGTGCTGTTGCAAGAGAAATCTCATGCTTCAGCTCTGGGCAGGTTCATTTCACCCTATACAAATCCACAGTGCCTGCGGGTGGAAAAATCATTCCTCTGAAAGCTGGGCTGGCCCTGCCATAAGTGGGGAGGAAGATTGCAGCTCCCAAACTCCAGCTGTCCCTGACATGGGGAAGCCCAAACCACTGGGATCCCAGCAGGACACTGCAGAGAGGAAGCCCAAAAAACCAAACAAGATCCCAGCTGCTTCTCACAGGACACCACTGCAAGGATACTCACAAAGCTCAAATTCCAGGCAGCGAGGATGGGACCCTGCAGAGAGGAAGGGAAAAGGGCTGAAATACAGGCTGTAGTACTGCCCCAAGGACATGCTGCTCTGCGGTCTTGCCTTTTGGCCAGTTTGGGGCACGGGAAGGAAGAATTCAGAAGGAAAAATTCAGAAGGAAGAATTCACGCACCCAGGCTCAAGCAAACGCACTGCCATTGACTCTAAACCTTTGCTGGGACAAACAGCTTAAAGACTAACCATGAAAAAAACCCAACATGTCGCTGTATATAAAACCCCTGCTCTCCCATCACGCCTCCCCAACAGCGATTAGATGCCTAATTTGTTAGGCAGCAAGAGGGAGAGAATGGGAAGGCTCAAGGGAGAAAAATGAAGCAGCTCAGAAGCATGAAAGCGGGAGCTTTAGAAGCATAAATCTTATTTTAGAGTGATAAATACTGGCAGAAAGGTCTTTCATATGCCTGTGGTTCCCTGGCAGGCCAGAAAGCCACTTTTGTTTTCCAAAGTGAAATGGTTACCTTTTATATTAATATGATTAGTGAAGATTAAGGCGGATTTGCATCAAGCCAGCTCCACCCAGACAGCCTGCAGCAGCAATCTACAGAAGCGTGCACATGGGGGTAGGCCTGGGAAACAGCCTTCTCCAGGTAGAAGAGCATGTCAAGAGATTAGAGGTACCACAAAAAATATTATCAGCACTAAGGCCGCCTTCACTGCTCTCCCTCCAGAGCAGGAAGGGGGTCCTGGGAACCATACTCCCCTTGTCATCCCATGAGCCCAGACATGAGGCAGTAGAAAGGCTTAGAAATAATTCCTGCTGGCCTTGGGGAGGGAGCATGGGCTCTGTGTGACTCTCCGCAGGGACCTGCCACAGGGAGTGTGACAGCAAGCCCGGCTCTGCCTGGTGCACTGGTATGGGTGTGAGTCACTGGAGAGAAAGAGGTGGCACTGTCGGCTCCAGGAGTGCGAAGTGGAGGGGGTGTGTGCGCGGAGGAGTCGCTGTAGGTGATGGGGTGGATGTGTGGGCTGGGGGTGGATGTGGTTTAGTCACTCCGTGAAGCAGAGAATGAGTGCTGGCTCCTGGGGAGGGAGGAATTGCCATGGAGAACCAGGCACGGGCTGTTTGTGAGCGTTTGTGTGTGTGCACGTGTGTTTGCATGAAGCAGGCACCGGGCAGAAAGGGTGGGAGTGTTTGGCGGTGTGAGAGGCGCTGCAGGGGACGGGGTGGGAGTGCAGGCTGCATGTGGGCGTGCAGGGGTCATGGGAGAGAAGCAGTGTGCGTTCGGGAGAAGGGCTGTGGGGAAGGGGGTGGGAACGCTCCTCCTGTGTGTGTCCCCTGATGTGAATCACTAGGGATTCCTGTAGGGAGCAGGGTGTGAGGGCAGGCTCTGTGCATGTGCTTGTGCACGTGGGAAGGAGCTGCTCTAGGGGACAGGGAATGACCTCTGCTGTCTGTGAGCTATTGAGGGGTAAAGGGACAGGAACGGCAGCTCTGCAGGAGCGTGTGTGTGAGCTGCTGCAGGTAACAGGCCAGGAGCGGGGGCTCTGGGAGCATGTAGGGAGCACGGTGGGAGCACTGGCGCTGCTGTGTGCGCCCATGCTGCATGTCCGGCATGAGGCCAGGAGAAATCCTTGGGCTGTATGTGATGTCTTTGTGATGCCTCTGCTGTCCTGTGCTGGCCTTGCTGCCCTATTTCCTTCAACAAGTCCTGGCTTTCACCAGTCTGATATGAACAGCAGGACCACAAGCTATCTGAGAGATGCTCTCATTCAAACCAAGCACACTTTCAGTATTTCTGGATGTTAAATACATCGCCAGCAACCCAGCAGTGCCAGTTCAGAGTGCCCCCAAACACGCTACCCTGCAGATAGGGCAGGAGAAGGGCATGGTCCTTGAGTTACAGCTCACTGCTGTCGCTTACAGGGGGGACTCAGAGCCTAAGGAATCGTTTGCATCCTGCAGCAGCAATCACTTCCTGAGGTGCACTGGCAGCCGTTTGCCCTGGGTAGGACACCTCCAGGCCTGCAAACTCCTGCAGGGCACAGCCATTGGCATTCAAGCACTCTTCAACCTTCTCTCACCTTCCAGCCAACCTTGCCCAGGGCAGCCTCCTGAGAGAAATTCCCTCACTGGCAGTGAGACCCTCAGCCCCTCAAAGCTCTTCCTCTGGTGAGTGCACGCCTGGATTCAGCAAGGGGAGTAGCCCCACACTGGACAGGGCATTATGTTTCCAGATGGATGCTTGCACCTTCGTTCCACCCTCCACCCGCAGGCAATGGCACAGCTCAGCCCCGCTGGGGAGGGACCCTCCTCCCGGCCGGCTCGCCCACCTGTATTTCAAGCTAGCATCTGACATGCATTTTGGCACAACCGTGCCTCCCCTCTCTTTTCCCCACTACCTTGCCTTGTTTAGAGCCTGTTTTTTTCTTCCATTGCCAAAACACAATGACTGTTATAATTAACAGATTATCTCAGTGCGACAGCTGCAGTCCTTTGAAAATTAGGTTGAATAACAGGATCCTGCCGTATGGTAATTTCTTTTCATCTCTCAAATATTTTCTCTCTCTCACTCTCGTTTCTACCTCATTTCTATTTTTCTTTCTTTCTTTTCTCTCTCCCCCCTCCTACATTCCACCAGCTCCCTGACTGCATGAGCAGTATCTTTGCAGTGAGACAGGCTGAAGGGCTCTCTCTGCCTTCATCAGCGGTTTTCATTCCCCTTCTTTTACTACCACACCTCACAGAGGTGCAGTGCTTGCAAGTAGGTTCATAAACATGTCAGAAAAATACATGCCCACCAGCGGCAACAGTCAGGGGCCCTCTCTGAAGCCCCAGCGGTTCAGAAAAGCAGCCCAGGGAATTTTACGGGGAGGGGAGAAACGGGGATGCAGTAGCCTGAACCACTGCATGCAACTTTCGCACAGGGAGCCGAGTGCAACGGTGCAGCTGAGTGGTTTGCACTGAGTTAGCCAGGGTGCGCTACCCACCCACTCCCCGTCCGCCTTCTTGCTGACTCAGTACCTGCCCCTGACTCACCACTTGCTCACTGAATGGGGACTGGCAGTACTTACACGGCATCCTTCCCTCTCGCTCAGGCAATAGCTCTGCCACTTACCACCCCCTTTCCCATTATCCACCTACATCTGTCTCTCTACCGACTCAATCAAGCCAAGACAGCCAGAAAAGCAGCTTGCTGGGAATTCAGGGTTTCAAAACCAAAATAAGAACTGCTCTCAGCTGGACCCAAATTAGAGGCTCTGGAAATCTCCTCCTCCAGGACTAGAGATCCCCTGGCCCTAGCTGTAAACAGGACTGATCCATTCACAGAAGTGGCTGGACTCCTCGGTGTCTGCTTGGGCAGATGCGCTAGGCACACAGCGTTTCAGGCTGTGAGGATGACCAGCCAGACATGTGGGATGGGTCTGTTGGAATGGTGTCCTGGATTTGGCAACTGAAAGGTTTCAAGTTCATTATGTTCTGGACTCAAGAAGTCGGCAACTTTGTTGTTGACTGCACCAGGAGCATTAATTAATTACTCTCAATGCCTGGCGTGAACTCATGCAAAATGCCTTGGTCCTGCACTGGTTATTTCAGCCGTGTCTGTAATCTATACAATATCATCTGTTACACTTAAACACTGATTTTTGCTTTTGAAAAACAGGGAGGGATTCCTCCATATGACGTGTCCATCACAGCCTAACACACCTCTGCAGAAGCCAGTTCCAGCTGGGTCCTGGGCCTCCTCCTGCCTCCTCAGTACAGCCATTTCCTCTCCTCCCATGGAGTTCCACCTCATTTATTTCCTTAATCCCGACTCGGTAGAACAGAAACTCTTTGTCACCATTATTCTGTCAAAAGCCAAGTAGTTTTATAACAAACACTCATCCGTTCCATTGTATTTCAGCAGTCTCCAGTAGTGCTTCTCCTCGTCGTCCATGATCTCTCTCTTTTCATCCTTTGCCATCCTCAACCCCGCATTTTCTCTCTGCTTTCACTCCAGGCCCTGTGATAGCTCATGGCACTTACAGCACATCTCCTCATTCATTCACTGTCACTTACCCAAATGTTACCTTCATTTATTAATTCTTCTTTTTTCTAGTAGCATCCCTCCTCTGAGTGCTTTGTGCAGTCCTACTTACGTATCCAATAATAGTATTTTCCCAATGAGTGAGTCATATACCCCTTTGCTGACATTTAGAATTCTCCTTGTTCTTTGAAACACGTTTATTCATTCCCCATCTCTACAATTATATTTGTCTACTCATGGCGTTGCATTTCCTACAGCAGCTGTGCAGTGAACAGATGATCTGTGCAAATAACCCAGCAAAATAATTTTTCCTCCTGGTACCTTGACATCCTTCATTTTAATTATGTAGGCCAAAGCTAATTCAAGCTATGATGCAATCAAAAATAGGGGACAGCTCAATTTTAAAAAAAACCCACCCTTTCCTTTGTTCTTGCTCAGTCCAGTTTTCCGTATTTTTTCCCCACATATTCTCTGCTCTGCCTCTTTCGATGCTGTCAGTAGCAGAATACATGGAGGCTGCAATTGTTACTGGGCCTCTGATTTCATGGGTGCTGAAAATATTTTCAGTGAGAAACAAACTTTGCTTCACACTGTTTCCAGGCTGAAAGGACCAAAAAAAAAAAGGAGCATCACTCAGCTAATAGGGGCACGTAAATGTCGTACCCACTGACCCAGGTAATACATACCTCATGGCCAGGGAATGATGCTATATCCCCCTAAATCTCTCTCCAGGTAGCCCTAGAAAGCAATTAATCTGGCAGCCCCTCCTTTTTCCTCACCGTGGCCCTATTCCTTCCCCCAGAGTTCTTTGCTTCTCTTCGAGTCCTTAGTCACCCTTGCATTTTCCATATTTTATTTATTCCTTACTACTCCTCTTAATCTGCATAGGCCAAACCCTAAGCTCCGGAGTCACCCTGACTCATTTCCTTCCCAGGAAAAGCAACGATTTATATCAGTGGGAAAGCCTGTGATGTCAATCTGGACAGAGACTGATTCTGCACGGGGACTCCCGCATGATTATTTCTTGTTCTCACTCATTCAGGTCTCCATTTAGCAACACACTTAAGCATGCACCCAACTGTAAACCCATGCAAGTCCCATTCAGCTTCTCAATTGCTTTCTTCTGCAACATCTGTGTTGATGGTTCCCACATCTTCCAAACACAACAGATTCTCCCTCTGAGCTTCCTCTTCCTAACCTCTCTGTTACCCACTCACCAACATCCTTCCTCTTGCTTCGAGAAATTCATTTTTTTTCCTTTTTTTTTCCCTTTGCTTGTTTGGATTTTCTTATTTTCACTGCTGCCCGGGGACTCCAGCTTGTAATTTCACCTCCCTGTTCCTGAGATTGCTATGTTGAATAAAACACTGACTTCCCTCTCTTCTCTCCAGCATTCTGAAATACCGAATTGGGCCACTGAGGAGAAAAGCTATTGGCCAGGACTGCTGTCTCTGATACTGAAACAGAGCTGGCAGTAATATTTACAGGCGACTTTGAAAGCTCCAAGGATGGCTTGTGGCCAAAAATGATGATATCCACCCCCTCTTTTTTTTAATGATGTCTTCCTATGACTCAGTCTGGTCCATAAGTCAAAATAAGATTTTTTTTTTTTTTAAACCCATCCTCCCTTTAAGCAGCGAGAACAAGAGCCTAAGAACAGAACGCTGTAGCATCACGAACAGGACAAGTTACGTCATGAGTAATGCAACTTGGGGTGTCCTTGGTGGCTTTAAAAGAAGCAGAACAAAAGGCATATGTCCTCTTTCCGGAGAAATGAGTTTTGGCAGAGCTCAACTGGCAATTGCCTGAGTTTTCTAAACTTAGTTTTATCTGTAAGCAAAGCAAGAAACACGCGGGAAGCAGAGACACGGCGACCTCAGGGGCTCATGACTTCCCAGGCTCAGCAAGGAGCTGCCGTGCCCTTCATTATCCACCACTGTACGGAGGCAGAGCCTCGAATAAAGGGGACGGGGTCGGGGGAGCTGTGACAGCTGGTTCAAAGTGGGGCTGTGGCGTCCCAGCGCAGCCTGCCCACACACGCGTACCTCTGCCTCCAGCCACGCAGTCTGCAGCCACAAACAGCCATTCAAACGCTTGATAAACGAGCAGTTCAGCCCCAGACCACTTAACTTGCTCCTTGCCTTCTTTGTCTGCCAGTGGCAGGGGAAAAATGCATGTTTAGAATTTGGCAGTGTTGTGTATAGCATTACCAGGCTGGAGTTATACTGACTGCTAGACTGCTACAGGGAAAAAACCAAACCAAACCAAACCAAACAAACCACACTCCACCCCCCACCAAAAAA
>VZRQ01009562.1:1031331-1084790 GCA_013397975.1 Machaerirhynchus nigripectus
CAAAAAAAAAAAAAACCAAAAAAAAAAAAAAAAAACAAAAAAGAAAAAAAAAAAAAATCAGGAAAAATCAAATCAAATCAAAACAAAACAAAACAAAAAAGCCGAAGAGGGGAGCAGGCTCAGAGCTGTGGAGAAGGATGGGGTGTGAGCGGGGGAGAGCCAGGCGAGGAAATAGGGAGAGAAATGAGACAGTACTGTATCCAAGAGTAGATACTATGATGATGGGGACATTAGGAATATGATAGATAGGCAGGGAAGGAAGGCAAACAGACCGAGCTAGGTACAGAGAAAGAGACAGAGGCGAGGGAGGGAGGGAGGGAGGGAGGGAGAAGGAAGAGAGAGAGCCAGAATTAATTTAGGAGGAATATACTGAAAACATAATCTTCTCAACAGAGTTAAAAAAGAGAGCGAGAGAGAGAATTAAACAAACAGCGACAGGAAACTGAGAAAGAATAACTTTTTTTTTATGAGCTTGTTAACATTTGTGAAGTTAAGTAACCCTAAATTTATGCCATTAATTTGCATGTATTACATTTTTTTTTTCTGTGCTGCCAGTTTATAGTCTCTGTGAAACCTTTAAAAAGTGGCTTTTTTTCTCCTTTTCCCTTCGCCTGTGTTAATTAAGGCTTGTGATATATGTATATTTTTACACTGCTTCTGTGCTCTAGCATTTTATCATGAAATGGCCCTTTTTGCCTTTTCTTTGGGCTGCTCCTGCCTTATCCTTTCCCCTCCACAGAAACCTAAGGAGGCCTGTGGGCTCACCCACCCGCACAGATCTGTAAGCATGCCTAGAGCCACGCTGGGATCCCATGATCCCAGGCCAGGATTCTCCCTGTCAAACAAGGCAGCTCTCACAACAGGGAGAGAGAGGATCTTCAGCTGCTGAAGGGGTAGCAGTTCCAATGCACCAGGGCATTCACATTGCCATACTGAAGCACACTGTATTTACATGTCAGCAGTCACTGGGGAGCCATAAATCGGATTCTCGGGGGAAATCCAGCCAAACTACAGAGTGAGATTCCTAATGAAGGCAGTCACGGCCAAAGCTGGGGGAGACACAAGTGACAGACACGCTCTGATCAGCTGCTGGAATGAAAGGGGATGCAGGTCATCCTCCAGGGCTTTAGTAGCACCTAGAATTATTTTAACTAGGATGTGCATGGAAAGAGCTGCTCTAGAAAATGCAAGGCCAGTTTCTCCCCTACTTCCAGGGGACTGCATCACACCAGTTCTCAGGGGCAGTGTCCCTCCTCTCCTCCCAAGGACTCTTCTTTCTGGGCAGACAGATCTCTCTCCTAAGCACACTGCTGACTTTGGAAGTGCCCAAGGCCAACACAAAGTGTAGCTGGTGGAGCCCTTTTGGCAGCTGTCCCAGCGAGCATATTTCTGAGCTCAGCTGGACAGGAGTCCTGGTCCTAAATGTGCTTTGATTGCTTCACTCCTCTCTGAAGGCTCTGTTTCTCCCAGCTGTAAGCAGAGTTTGCTGAAGCAGGAAGCAGGTTGCTAAGCCTGGTTTGGATGCTGTTTGGTCCTTAGTGGAGCTAATGGGACTCATCTTGTTAAAAGCCAGCTGAGCTGAGACCATGAACAGTGAACATTGATTCAGACCTGATCACCCTCCACAGGAGACACAGCAACTGGAGGAGGGAATAAGGGGGATTGCTGCTCACAGCAGAGCTGATGTTCCCTCATCCCCAATGGAGGAGGGATCTCCTTGTGATCTCCTTGGGGTCTGACAGCCATATGAGAGGTCTCTGGAGGGTCTGTGCTGAACTGGAGTTGGGAAGGAGAGGTAGGGGAGACAGACCAGGCTTTCCATGCTGTCATTTATTTTGCCATATGGGGGTGTTGAGCACCAGAGAGGATATTCTGATTTACTCCCTGGCTTACCGTTGCTGTGGCAACGGGAGAAATACAGGCCAAACCAGGCTGCATCTGCAGTGTGGTGGTAATAGGGAGTTTGGATTCCCATGTGTGAGTGTTTGTTTGTTTGTTTGTTTGGCTGCTTGCAGGAGCCACATGGTAAAAAAGCACCGTCGCGATGAAAAGGGAATGAGGTCTGCATTGTACCCAGACAAACACACCCTCCTCTCATGCAGCAGCCAAACAGTCTTGCATGCAGCCCTACTGATAGTGCACAGCCCGAGGAACACCAGCACACACACGTGGCCTCTCTGCCCACCACTAGTACACCCCTGCAGCTGGGGGTCCCCAGTTGCTCTCCTACTCTCAAAAGAAGCCGGACATCTTATTTCATAGGTACAAAGCCCCTGTACTCTAGCCACCAGACGCTTTGTAGCTGGGCTCTGGAATGCAGCTAGGAGTCTAGGGCCCAGCTGGTATCAGAAAGAGAATCTCTTCACATCCCAGTTAGCTGTGATTCTGAGGGATCCCAATCCCCCCACTGCTTACTGAGCAAATACTCCTCCAGCACATTGTAGTGGCAAGTTCTTACCTCTCCCCCACGCACACTCCCCAAGCTGATCAACAAAACAAACTCAGCCCTTTCTCAACTCAGCCCTTTCAGTCATATCCCCAGTTGGGAGAGATGGCGTTCGTTCCTGACATCAGAGTGAGCCCTCAGGTCACATAAATTGGCCTGCTGCAGAGGCCAGCCTCCAACTGTGCAAACCCATGAGCCTGCCAGCACCATTCCCACCCCAGAAAGCAAGCTGTAGAGCACAGTTAAGTACAGCCTCTTTCCTTCCCTCTCCTCCAGCCTGCTGGAACCTGAGTATCCTCAGCCTAAACACTGGAGAAAGGCTCCATGTCCAGTGCACCCAAAATACTGGCCCCAGAGACCTCCTTTAGGTTAAGTAGAAGGAAGGAAATTATTTTTCAACTGTCCCTCATGGCCCCAAAGCTGCTCCCTGGAGAGCTGGAAGCACAGAATAGTCTTGTAGCAAGACAAAATTGCTATTCAGCCATACCATGATCTGTTCTTCCTTACCCCACAGTCCGTAACAGGCTGAAGCTAGCATGGGTGCAGGGAAGAGTGGCCTGGTATCAGGGCAAGGACCTGGTTTGCTCAGGCATAGAGACTTTGGAGTTCCTGGAAATCAGACTCCTGATCGGCTTTGGGGGTCCTGTGTTGCAACTTTTGCAAGGGAGAGACAAAGGCCATGGCAGAGACAGACTGAATTTCCTCAGAGCCTGTGAGGGAGGATGTCTCTGTGAGGACAGCACGCTTGGGGTGAGACACCAGCAAAGACAAGGGGTGCCACTGAAAGGCTGGTGATGCCAGTAACCTGTTGGCTGCTGCTAATAGTGACGCTGAGATGAAACAAAGTGGTGCTGGGGGAAGCAAAGGCACTGAGGCTGAGCTGGAAAAGATGAGGTGATGGAGATGAGAGGCTCTGGAGGTATGAAGAGCTTCTACAGAACATTGTGCAGAGAGATGTCCCATCAATCCCAACGAGGACAGCCACAGGCAATGTGTGGTGGCTGCTGGTGTGCTGCAGGAATGCTGTGAGTTTGCAGAACGCCTGTCCACCCAGGGTGTGCAGGAGAGGTGAGACAGGACACAGATTCACCCCCCTTGACTCCTGGCTGCCTTTTCTCCCATTATTCCCGAGACTCCATCTGGCCTCACTATTTTTACACACATACACATTAAAAAAAAAAGAAAAAAGAAAAAAGAAAAAAAAAGAAAAAAAGAAAAAAGAAAGAAATAAACACTTAATTTCTAACCTAATCAGCCCTTCTCTCACTAATTAGCACCCTCTGAGCACATCCACAGGCTGTGAGAGATACTCTGGGGCTGATAATGACCCCCAACCTGCAGTTGCATATGCTGAAGGGTCAGCAGAGCCAAGAGCAAGCCGTGGGGAGGCAGGGAACAGAGCGACCTCTGTCATTAGGTTTTTTTCTCTGAAATCTGGGATGATGAAAAGGGGACGTCTCTTTTTTGGCACGGTCCCTTGCCTGTGCATGTGTGTGTGTTTTTCTGTGAGAGAGAGTCAATGTGTGTGTGCACGCATGTGTGTCGAGGAGGGGGGAAGCTGGAGAGGTTTGGAGGGAGGGGACTGGAACAAAATTCTGGCACTGAGCCCGAACCTGAAACACATGCCAATTTGTGCCTCTTGCTGGTGGTAATGAAGGGCTCCGTTCAGGACACACGGGACACTAATTAAGGGGCTTCAAAGGCAGCTTTCTGCAGAGTGCTCTCTAAAGGGGGGCTGAGGGGAGGAAGGAGCACAAGAGGGGGGTGTTCTCCACTCAATGGAAGACTTCTGGCTCCTAGTGCTGCTGGGGAAGGCACTTTTTCTTTCTCGCTGTCTCCCATAGCAACTCCTACCCGTGAGAGCTAAGAAGGTGCAAGCATCTGGCAGCTCCGGGCAAGCCCTCAGCAGCCAGCAGGCAAGGCAGGCTCCCGTATGCAAAGGTGGAAAAGCGGCATGGCAGAAAGGAAGAAAAGAAGAAAAAGGTGGAATTGGGGAGGCAAATCGCTGTGATTTGTTTGCAAAGGTAGCAGCTAGAGCAACAGGAGTTGCTGTTAGTCTCCAGGGATTTGCAGGGACGGAGCTCTGGATCACTGCAGATCAAAACTCCGTAGCTGAGCCTTGTCAGCTTCATCCCGTGGGGTTATTTCTTATGAAAGTGTGGGTGGGGCAGGCTTTTCGAATAGCACAATGACTAGGGCTGGGAACGTGCCTCCATTGTGTCAGCCTGGGCACACCGGCTTAGCTGGGCACCAGAGACAAACAAAAACTGCACAGGCACCCAAAGAACTCTAGCCCACTTCCAGGAGCTTCACAGACCTTGGCCCTACAACCTCTAAGCATAGCAAGTCCACTCGTAGCTGAGCGTTCCCGTGTCAAAGGAAAGGAGCCAAGCCACAGAACAGGTGACGTGACTCAGCCATGGTCAGCAAAGGAGGTCTCAGCTCAACTGTCCTGCTTCCTACCTGTTACCTCACCCTCACACTTGCCCACCCTCCCTCCACAGGAGTAAACATGAAACAGCAGCTCTGGAGAAAAACAGGACTGTGCTGAGATTGATTAAACGGGGACAGAGTGTGGGAGGAAAGAGAAGAATAAATTGGCAGGGAGAGCAACAGAGTGTTAGTGAGAGACAGGAAGAAAGGATGAGTGAGAAAGGTGGTGAGGAAGAGAAAAGAGAGAATAGAGGGCTGTCTGTGGATCGTAGTCACTGGGCCATGCACCACACAGAGAGAGAAAGTGGGGGAAAGAAAAGAGAGGTGATATGAGCACATGAAAAGGAGAAGTGAGAAGAGACTCACAAAGAGCAAGAGAAACAGACAGCTTGAGAGATGAGCAGTGCTTCGCTGATCCTGCACGACAGCATGTTGCCTGCCATCACTCACCACCCCACAAGCTGCCAGAATGCCCCACAGCTTCCCTTGGTTTCAGACAGAGCTGTCTTCTCTATGCCAGGCAGTCTCAGCACCACACATGGGTCACCTGGACACAGCTCTTTGGGAGTCAGGACCAGTCCTGCCACAGTGAACCACGAGTACACGTTATTTAACCATGGTGAAGCAGAAGGCTTTCAGTACTACCCTAATGCTTCTCCACAATTGTCCAAACCTTTAGTTTTTCTAACCTTTCTGCCCTCTCCTGTTCACTGTCCTCCTATGCACCAGCCCACATTTAACTGCATATTCCGGATGACCTGCTCCATGTCTCCCATGTTCAGTGTCACCCGGCCAAAGGCACAGCCACCTGCAGCCCAAAGCAGTTCAGCAGGGCTGTGCCTGCCACTGGAAACAAGGAGGGAGGAGGCTCACTCTGGAAGAAGCACCTGGGGTGAAACTGGCTGAGGTGTGACTGAGGCCAGTGACTGCCCAGAGCGAGAAGAAGAGTGCGAGGCAGTTCTTAGCAGCAGATCTTGGGCAACAGTCTTCACATGGATATCCAGCAATTCCCTGGTTTTCCTTACTACTGCCCAATGGTGAATCTTGGTGCCCAGCCCAAGCGGTTTCTGAGAAGAGGTGATCAGGTTCCTAGGCAGATAGAATCAAAAGGGGGTTGGATGCAGAAACATGTTATGGTGCTAGAATCAGCCCTACAGCAGGTCTTGCAGCTGCCTGGGCGGAGGAACATCTGGGGTCTGCTAGGATCTGCAGAGAAAATAGATCAACCTCAAGAAGTTACAGACACAGTCTCAGATGCAGTTGCAAGACACAGTCTTGGAAGGGCTTAGCTCCATCACTGACCCTTGCCTCATTAAAGCATAAAAACCATGGCACAGGCCAGACAAGTCCAGGGCACTCATGTGCTGCCTCCTCCCATCCCACAGACCACCAAACACGTCCCGTCAGCTGCTAACAGCCGCTGAACCTTTACAAAGAAAGCCACAAAAGCTCTAAATCAAATGGGAGAACAGAGCTGATCACCAGCCTCTTCTGACCATAGGGGGAAAACAGCCGAGACATTCAGGTTCTCAGAAAGACACGAGCCTTAGTTTCCATGGAGAGAGGAAACAGGAACACTCTCCAGCTTCCCCCTTCATCTCCCAGTTCTTCCTTCTCCCCCCGCACCTCACCTTTCTGCCCTGTGCAATCCAAATTGGACACCATGCAAAGACAGATAAACAGGCAACTAGTGAATCACTCTTACTAAGTTTGAACTTATTATTTAAAAAAATAGAAAAAAAAATGAAAACCATGAAAAGACGGAGAGAAAATCAAAGCTGGGATTACAGGCTTAGCAAGCATGAGTGCATATTCAGCCTACACTGTTCTCTTTGTGACTCTGTCACACCGGTAGACTGCTAAGAGAGTTATACCATTACTAACATGACAGCATTGTCCTATACAGCCTGGATTAGAAATCCCAGTGGCTGTGCAGAGGGGGAAAGTCCCTTGGCAGTGGCAGGCACTTGGCCTCATAATGCCTTCTACTCGCAGCATGCTGGCCAGGCAGGGAGAAGTATTCAATTATCAGACAGGCTCTGCCTTTTCCAAGGCCAGCTTTCTTTCATTGTCTGACTGCTTTCTCCCTGGCCAGTGATGCCTGAGAAGTCTGTCACGCAAGAGAAACTCAAGATGGTCCAGGCAATTCCTGAATCAGGCAGACTTCTCACAGCTGAACCTCTCCTCCTCCTCACAAATACAAAGTCTTCTCCAAGTATGGGGTAGGATGTTCAGTCTTGAAGGTGGTGAATATCTCATTCACCAACACAGGACCTCCAACAACTGCCCAGAATCCTGGATCTCCTTGTTCTCTGCTGGGCAGGAACATCAGTCAGTTGTGATTCCTTCACATTTCTCTGGCCTAAAAATCATCCTGCTGAGCCGAGACTGATTGCCCTCATTAATTCCACTTCTTAAGCAGGACCACACCAGTTTTTAAACACATCAAAGACATGTGTGTTGCTCTGATGCATTTTTCAAACGCTTCCTTTTCCAAGTAATCCCTATATAAACATCACCCAAAACACCACAGCAATCAGATAATCGTCCATACCCTCATCCACTGTTTGTAGCCTTTGTGATGTCCTTGGGGACTGTATTTCCTCACTGGGACAGTGGTGTTAGAGCATGTCTGTGAACTGGTATGGATTGACCAGAAAAAGGCAGCTGGCAACAATAAATGCATCACCCCAGCCAGGATGCAGAATGAGGAAAGGTCACTGTGTAATGTTGTCTCTCACTGCTCTGGCAGCAGCCAGAATTCCTGCTTACGTGGCCACCAGTGCAGGGGCCCAGCTTTGGTATCACTGAGGGAAGATGGACTGGATGCTGCATGAATTGGCTGTGTCAGTCCCTTGGTCTTCAGAGAGGGAAAGAGGAGCTGAACTTGGAGTGAGAAAGGCAGTGAGCTGAGAGGAGGAGAGAATTGGGTATGCAGTGCCTGGAGGGTGAGGGTCAGGACCAAGAGTAGCAGAAGGAGCTGCCTAGGACAGCTGCTCACCCAGATGGTTCCCAGTCTGTAGCCTTCAGATTTTGCCTTAGCTCCAGCCCCGTGGCTGGTGCTTGTGGCCTCCTCTCCCCACATCTCTGTTCTGCAGCCAGTAAAGCTGCTGGTGAGGCAGGCCCCATACCACTGCAGGAACTGGGGCAGGGACCATTCCTCATTCACGGAACCCCAGTGCTATTTTCTCTGTCCCAACCCGAAGAGACTTAGGAAAAAAAACATAGTTTTTCTTTCCAGAGCTGCCCCAGGGCTAGGATACAATATTTTATGGCCCAGTTCTTAGCCTATTTTCATTTTTTATTTTCACTTCAACTGCTGTTTGTTTCCAGGCATTTGGGATGCCTAATGATTTTCAAAGCACTGTTTATTTTAATCCCTCTAATTTATTAATAAATTAGTTGGCCTCGAAGTGCTTGGGAAAGAAGGGTAAGGAAGTTGTAACCAGTGCTTTGAATAAAGCATCAAACCGTCATATGATCACATCAAAGCAACAGCAAGCAGCTCACTTTGTTGGCTATATCATTATACAGCCTCATGGGTCCTCCAGCTTGGTGTCACGTTTCTTCATACATGTCACCCTGCAACACTACCAGGCTCACCAACTCCGAGGATGAAGTAAAGAAATAGCAGTGCCCAGAGGCAGCTCCCTCTGAAAAGCCTGCCCCTTCTCACCCCCCGCGTGCTGTGAGAATGTAACATGCCACCGTGGTGCAGATAATATAAACCATGCTGACATCCACGTGGATTTGCAGGCACGGTTGTAATCTTCCCATAAATCACAGGTGCACTCAGCCTCCACTACACTCCCTTCAGCCCAGTGCCCTGTGGCGAGGCTACAGCTTCACACACAGGACAGTCCCTGAAAAAATCACGAGCATAAACACTGCTGATCATGCAAATGAAGGACTTGGAATCTCTGCTAGTCAGTCCCAGCAGGAACATGCCAGGTGTTCTCATCACCAGCAAGCAACTGACAGATCCTGAAAATCCTAGGGGCTGTGCTCAAATAACTTTTCCCATCTCCAGGAAGGCTGTGGGTGTGCCCCATCATGTGTTTATGAGCCTGCCCCCATCTAGGGCCTTAAGACCACAGTCTTTTGCAGCTGACAACTTCATCACATCCTCACTGCTGCAAAGCCCATTTGCTCTCAGCGATCCCACTGAGATGAAGATCCCCTTTTTCCCACCTCACGCTGACCTGTCAGCAATGAACACCTTAGTCCTGGACTAGCATTTGCCGGGGACACGCGACTCGCAGGAAACAGCAGCCTCTCTCTTCTGTAGAGGCAGGGCTTGCTGCAAGTGTACATCTTGTGCTAAAGGGCTGAGGTGATTCCACAAACAGCTCTGTGAAAGCAGCCTGAAGTTGCTGCTGGTTGTCATGATGAGTTAGTTGTGCTAGATGTCCTCCAGAAGCACCGTTCTGCCTGGGAATAGACAATGACTACTGTTTAGAGGGGGTGAACACATCCTGCCTGAATGAGCTTATTACAACAGCCAGCATGGCTGTCTGGCACAGGGGGGACACCTGCACTCGTGTTCTCTTTGTACTTGTGGATAAATTGACAGAAACAGAGATGCCTCAGGAAAGGTGATGGTGGGACAGAAGCTCTTTCACCCAGGATGCAGAAAGGACAAAAACATTTTTGCAGTGCTAGGTGCAAAGCAGATTCCGGAGTGGCTGTCCTTGCTGACGTCCACGGCTCCTGTCAACGCCGATGCAGCCTGAGCAGGAGTGAGCCCAGCATGGCTCTGCACCCATCCAAAGGCAGGTGCCTGCATGTCCAGCAGCTCAGATGCAATGCATTTGCAGGACAAGTGGATCATCAGGAGTGCCAGGTCAGGCACCCTCCCGGGATCAGAGGTCACAGCAATAGATTTCTCCTCTCCCCACCACAGATTAGGCCCGCAGCTCCAGGGGCAGCTCCAGTTCCTGCACAAACATTGCTGCTGAGCGCTCACTGCGCACTGCCATAGCCCCAGTCACCATACTATTACTTTTGCTTCTGTTCTTTACTTAAAACCTCCCTTCTCTCCAAGCTGCATCTCCCAGCTTATGAATGGGAGCCCAGGAACAAGGGCTGACTACCACAATGCTTGCTGGCTCCCCACCATTTTGAGGGTGTCAACCTGCCAGCAGAGCATCCCCCCTCCCTGCCTTCCTTCCCTGACTCCCACCACCTCTTGCCAGCACAAGAAGAGCCGCCTGGGGAGGCACTGAGACTGCTCACTCTCTTTCCCAGCTGTTACCTCTCTCCCATCTCTTCTCTGTGTGTGGACACCCTGGGGCACCTACCCGCTCACTGAGAGGAGCACCAGAGACACCGTGTCTGCCCTGCCCCTGGTACTCAACATCTCACACCTTGTTTAGAGGGCAGTGTCCACCACTCCAGCAGCCTTTCCCTCCCACCCAGCCCCCCAGAGTCAACAGGCAGGGTTCCATGCTGTGCAGGAAGAAAAAGGATGGCATGAATCCTGGCACCCTGCTCTGTGTTGTGGACAGGGCATCATCTTTACCCTACAAAGGAAGTGTAACTCTGCTCTTGGCTTGATTGTGGGCACTCAGTTGATAAAGTCAGGTTATTACCTGCCTGCCCTGGCAAGGCACCAGCTCTCCTGCCTGCCCATCTTGCCTGGGGCAGGGAGCTCCCTGCTTTAACAAAGCCTGATCACCCAGCGAGTTCTCCTGTGTGGCAGAAGAAATAGAGATCTCCAAAACAGGATTTGAATTGAGTCCTCAGCTTGATGATGTACCACTTAAAAAGAAGGCCAGGGTGGATGAACCCTGATCTTTGCTCTCAAAAAGGTGCACCAACAAGTGATGAGGACTTTGGAGAGAAATAACAAGGGGAACAGCCTCTCTTGTAGCCTTCCCGAGAGGAGCATAACCAGCTCATGTACTTAAGGCCATAACCTTTCTCGTTCTCCCCATAGGTCTCTTGGTGTCTTTTCTTCTGTTGCCTCTCTGATCCCTGAGCAAAGAGCACAGCCTCAGCAACCCAGCCTCCACAGGGAAGTCCAAGAAAGGCCAAACCCTCCAGGATCATGCCTTACTTATCTAAGGGCACAGGCAAGGACCATCTGCCTCCAGGATGCTTTCTCCAGCAGTGGCAAACACTGAGGCCTGGGAAAAAGGAGCAGAAGTTGGCCAGTATAGAGATGCCTTCCCAGGCCTCCCAGACAAGTTGAAAATGGTGGATTTTGTGAGCTGGCCAAAATTTACTACAAAATTATTAAACCTCACAAAATTATTCCACAAGGATCCTGCCCAGTGTTCACTTTAACTGTGCTTCATTGTTACGCTTCATAGCTACACACCAGGTGCTTTGCTGCTGGGAAGAAAGGGGGCTGTAAAAGGCCTATCCACGAAGGCAGAGACTGCTTTGCACAGTGTGGTGTGTCTGTAGGCAGGGAGGAGGGCAGGTATGTCTTCTCCATGCTCCTCAGCAGGAGTGAACAGTAATGAACATGCTGGGAAAAGCCAGCAGCACTTGAGTAAAGGCATATGGGTCTTTGTGTAAGAGATGCCAGCCAGAATGAAGAGACCATTCCCGCGTTAAATCACGCTCAGTGTGTCTGTGAGACCGGAGAGTGCAAACATGTACTGTGAGCGTTCACACGCGATGTGCCCGCAGCGGGCCCTGGGACGTGCCCCACGGGGTGTGCGTGTGCATTGTCTGGCTGCCAGGGCGCCTGCCACGGGGGAACTTTCCATCTAAACCAGCTGACAGCTGCTCTCCTGAGTTTCCTGGACACCAATAATGTTTTCCCTTTTCTAATCTCCCTGATGTAAATCCATTCACAACGAGTGCCTAGAGACTTTTAATTCCATCGGCATTAAACTCACTAAAACCTCTATTACCAAAAGCTTTTAGGATTTTCCCCAGAATCTACAAGTCAGGTTCATAACATGACAGAACTCTATCTCTCTAGGGTGTCTGAGAAATTAATTCATGCTTTCTAAATGCCAGGATCACTGACCAGACATTCAAACCATCCCCCTTGCCATTAGCAAGCTCGAGTTGCTGGTACAACACGGCCCTTGCCAGGGGCTGAGCTTTCTTCTGAAACACCTCTAACAGTCTGAGAAGGGCCCCCTCCCTGTACCAGGCAAGAACAGATCACCTGCCACAGCAAAGCAGTACCGGAGGTTCACAGATGCTGTGTTGCAGGGAAATGGTTTATTGCAGTGCTTCCTTGCTGCATTCATAGAGCAAAGCTCTGGCAAATGCATCCCAGCACCGGTGCTCCCCAGTACCATAACAGGTGAGAAGATAGTGTGGTCTCACCTCAGTGCTGCACACAGGCAGGCACTGTAAAAGCACAGGGATTATCCAGCTACACCTCGGCAGAGAAGGTGGCTGGGTGCCGAGACAAATTGAAAGTGGTTGTGGTGGAGGGGTCAGACAGCTGTGAGTCAGTGAGTGAGGTTTCTAAATGCTATAATACTCCAGAGATGGTGCATTTATCCTTTGGCCCTGGAGGTTCATTGGCTGCTGTAACAGAGCAAAGAGATGCAATCATCTCTTGATCCCAGAGGTCCTTTTAGGTGCTATAATAGAGTAGTGATGATCAAGCCATCTCCCAAGCCTTGGAGTTGCTGGCACACAGAGTGGGTGACGTCAGTGTCTCTCAGCCCCCACAGTCCCCAGCTCCTGGATTCCAGGAGAGGTGCTGAAGATGTTGCTTCCACCCCAGAGGTTTGCAGGGACTGTGGTGACATCAGCTTTGAAACGCTGCCAAAGTTCCCTCTGGCCTCACAGGAACTTTTAGCCACGTGAAAAGGTGTGATACCGACCCCAGGTCTCTTGGCACTGGGACACAAGCCTGGCTGCTCCCACTCGATCCACACCAGCTGTGGTGGGTGTAGCTCCAAGCTACCCACCAAAACAAATCACAGCTCTAGAATACAAGAGAGCTCAGAGATCCAGCAAAGAGCAGCATGCAAACATGATCCCCAGTGTTTCTTTATCTGGCTTAAAAACATTTCCCCGTGCGAGTAGTCACTCTGCTCACACCTCATGGGCTGTCCAGGAAGGAGATACACTGACAAGGAGTCTGGGATTTGTGTGTAGCTACACACACATTTGTAGCTACACACAAATAGCTAGAAATCAAACAGGCTTGGCTAGCCAAGCTGTTGAAGATTTCAGCATCCTATATCATGGAGTCAGAAAAAAAACCCAAGCACTGGGACCATGCTCCTGGGTAGGGAATGCTATTGGACAGGGAGGATATGTTTGTAGACTCAGGTCCTTGCACTGAAGAGAGGAGGAAGTAATCAAATAAGGTTTCAGAGTTTCTGTAGGCTCAGGGATTTCTCTTCTCCCTTCAGGAGATTTTTAATTCTGGGCTCCAGCTTGGCCTGGAAATCAGAAGGTTTGCTAGATACCTTGTTATCCTGGCACTGATTCCCACATCCATAGCTCAGGCAGAAGATGGAAGCATGGGCAATGTCTGGGAATTTTGCAGGTTAGGTTTCTGATCTGAGGCAATATGAAGAGTTTATGTGGGTTTGCAGCTTTTCTGCGGCAGGGATGGGGTTTGGTTTTCCCCAAGAAACTGAGTTCCAACTCAGAGGCTGAAAATCCTCCTTCTTACTATGGACTTCAACATGATCAGACATGAACAGAATTTCACTGCTCATGTCCCAGCAGGGAAGATGTACACTAGGGAACAACCAGTCCAGGTCAGAGAGATGTCCACACTGGCTCTCAGGAAAAACATCACTGGAATTTTGGGGAGAAAAGGTGGGGAAACGTCAGAGCAGACAAATGAGGGACAATGTGCTCGTACCTCAATTTTCTTATTTGTTGATATGAGTTGCAGGTTAATGTAGGCTCTGAAGAGTGCACCTGCAGGTTCAGGCTCCAAAACTGGGCTCATCCTTAGTTAAAGCTCATTGGGGTACTCTTTTTCTCCACAAAACACACAAGCCCACTATGAACCTTTCTAAATCCTTGGACATGACAAATTCTCATGCCTTAGACCTCCACGGTTGAAGCCTGTGAACCTGAATCCCATACATTTTAATTTCACTGTGCATTCCCTCACTCCTAGGTGATGATGAAAGAAAGGACAGATATCCTCATATGTTTCATAATTTTATTTCCTCCCACCATCCACTCCCAGTCTGCTGTCTGACACAACAACCCCTATCTCCTTCATGTCTTCACTTGGGGGTGTTCACAGGCTTTCTGTCTCACCTCAGAGGCCCTTCAGATCTCCAGCATCCCTCCAGAAAACAGGCTGACCCGGGTTTGGCACGCAATTCCGAATGAAGCAGCACTGCAGGTGTACCAAGAGCTCTTCCAGAGCCCTCTCCACCCACTGCCTCTGCATCCAAACAGCTGATTTGCCTGCTCAAGGGCATCACAGCATGGGGCAGAGCTCTGCAAAGACATTCATCCTCACTTTCGTTTGGCTGATACCCTTGATTCAGGACCTTTTGGGTATCTGAGGAGTTCTGAGTCTGCCCTGCAACACACATTACTTTAAGCATACCAACATTCAGTTTCACTCCCCAGTGCGTTCATTTAACTTCATTCTCTTTCCCAGGCATTTCCCACAGCCCTTGCTGTCCACAGCCGACATAATAACTTTGTCTGATCTGCTGATTTCCATATGGCGTATCTCTCCTCCCACCTTTCCAATTCATTAAACAATAAGGTAAATCACAAGGGATTTAGACGAGAACCTGGAGGCCACATTAACCTTTTGCCATGGTGAAACTTGACTGTTTAATCCCCTCATTCTTTCAGTCTCCTACTCAGTTTTTGATCTATGTCAATATTTTGTCTCTCACTTACTACTTAGCTTCTTTAGCAGCTCAAGTGCAGGATCTTTCAAAAGCCTTTTGGAAGTCTAAATACGTTATATCAATTGGTTCTCCTTTATCCACTGTGTTATTGACACATTCAAAAAGTTGTAGGAGATTAGCATGATGCAGTTTTCCCCTGCTGAACCCACGCTGGATAGGCCCTGTCAGACCACAATCTTCCAGATGTCTTCAAGCACTGCTTTTTAATTATCATTCCCACCAGTTTACCAGATACAGATGCAAAGCCTACTGATCTTTAATTCCCTGGATCATCACTGAAGCCTTTTTTTAAATATAGGTACAACATTTGGTCTTCTCCAATTCCCCGAATCAGTAGCTTTTTTTTTTTTTTCACAAGAGATTGCGTATTTTTGTTAGCAGCTCAATCACTTAAGCTCCTTCCAAACTCTCGGATTTAACCATCTGGACTTGATAACTTATTGTTCAGGGAAAGGGGGGGCGGAGGTTTTGTGGTTGTTGGGTTTTTTTCCACTGTTTTTGTGGGGTTTTTATGAGTTGCTTTGTCCCAGCACCCATTATTCTACCAGCATATTTTCCAACAGATCCTCATCTGAGCAGATATAGGAAAAGAATCTCACAAATACCGTTGGTAGGGACAGCTGATACAAGAGAAATCATAAGAGAATTCAGCTCCCCAGCAACATCCTAAAAATGGAGATACTGAGTCACTTTAAGCACAGGAGGTGACTGGAATTGATCAATGTGAGTTTTCTTGGATAACTTCCACCCTGTTCTGACCAACCAGGCTAGTTTTGCTCATTTGTTTGGGTCTCTTGCTGAATAGTGATTTCCATCTTGACCCCAGAAGATTCAGGGCAGGAACAGTGCTAGCTTGATTATACACAGCCTAAGGTGTGATGAAAAGAAAGTGACCTCAGTGCTGGGGGATGCATGAACCTGGGAGGAGATGAAACCCAGCGAGGATGAAAGGAAGTAAATCAGAAGGTGAGCAGAACAATGCTGGGCTGTTAGCTCCAGTGATTGCCTTTCAACTGCATCAGCCACAAAACATGAAATGTAATGGGCAATGCTGGAGAACTCAAATAAGTAGCCCCATTATATGAGTGTTTCTCCCTTTGTGCCAGACTGGTTCTCGATAGATTTCACCATGCTGGCTGGCTTTAAAAGGCATGGCAGTTAAGATCGGGGCACAGCTCGGTGGCCCTGATGTGCCACTCACTTTAAGCCACACCTTCCACTGGTCCTGCAACAGGGAGTCAGGGAGGAAGCTTGAGGTGGAAAAGAAGCACCCACAGGTGTGTGTCACAATGAACACACGGCCAGCTGTGGGTGCACATTCACCTGTCACCCTGCCTGCAAGCCAGCACTGGAATTCCAGCTTCTGGAAACCATCACATCCCCGTCAAAAGTGACACTGAGAACATCTGTATGAAATCTACCTACCCTGTGACAGACCTGCCTAACCCGAGAGACATGTACTCAAGTACATTTCATAAAAGAGGAAGAGAAATTTCCATAAATCCCTCTTATCTAATGGCTGCTGTTCAGTTTTTAGGGGACATGTCGATTGGGCAGTTGCAGAAAAAAATTCTGCCCCATGTAGCTGTTGAATTCATTCCCTGCAGACACTGCCTACGTGGGGTAATGTGGCCATGAGTTTTTCCGGGGAGCCATCTAAAGGCAAGTCCATGGCTCCCTCTAAGACCTCGCCAACATCCCTCCAGTACAGAGCAAGGCAATTCTCAGCAGCTCTGGGCAGCACATTCACTTCCTCTGGCTCCGTGGGGTGAGGGCCAGGAGAACAGGGGTCACAAGGAGAGGTTTCTCGGCCATGTTCCCTCCTCCATATCAGGAGCAGGCAAACATGCACAGGAGAAGGCATCTCAAAGCAGGACAATCTCAGGCTGGCTATTCTCTAATTAAGGAAGTGGATAGAATATGAACAGTTTACTGTGCAGAGCTGGTCCTCCTGCCACAGAGCTTTTGAGACCACATCCCTGCCCAGTACAAACATGGTCAGGTCAGACTCTGGTCTGTAACACAATATACTTTCATACCACACTGTGGCTGCAGGGACATGCTGCTCTCTTTCTGCCTCCCTCTCCACCCCCTTCTTCCTTTGCTGCTTCTGTCCTTTTTCTTTCAGGTCCTCCCTCTTTCTCATCTCAGTGTCTGCATTCCCTCCATACCCCTGTGTGTCTCGCAATCCCCCTTCCCTCTGCAGCACCTCCCTCCACTGCCTGCAGGTCTCCACCTCCATGAAGGAAGAGAGGTCTCACACTGGGATGAGACAGAGGAGGAACTTGGGGAAGAAAGAGGTCTTCTTCATGCCCTGACTTAGCCCAACACAACTCCCCACACACCAGACAGCCCTGAAGAAGGTGCCTGCTTGTGCTGGGATGAAGCAACATGGACACTCGCACAGATGCTGTTCTACTGCACAGGGCATAAACCAGGCAGGGAGGTAGCACGAACCCCATCCAGCTGCTCTTCTAGCAAGGCTTGTAGCTTGTCTCCCTCTACTTACATGCACTGGTCTGTCATGTGTGTGTGTCTCAGGGCTGTCCTCGGCCGCTCGGCGGTGGCTGTGCAGAGGGTGCGAGGGGGAGGTGAAATGACGGGGGCTGGGGATGGCCAGCTGCCCGTCATGGCCTGTACCAGGGTCCCCTTAGTCCCCTGACACACACAGACACGTGGCACGGCTGCTCGGGGAGGCCCAGCCAAGAAGCCTGTCCTTCTCCACTGAATCTCTACTCTGTTTCCCAAGTGACGAGCCACAAACTCCCTTTCTCTTCCCAAACAAACAGAGGCTTGAGTGAATTGCTGCCTCGGCCCTGGCACGCAGCCCCCTGGTCATTACGGATTCTCCTCCGGCATCCAGCCCCCTGCGAGTGACAGCACTCAGCCATGTCAGCAGAGTCCACAGCCTGAACCTCCCTTTCCCCACAGCATCTCTCTGTGCAGCCTGAAGTGTTGTTCCTTCATATCCCTACTCCCCAACCCCCTCCTCTCCCATGGTGTTTGTGGCTACCACCCGTTCCACATAAAGATAGGGGAAACTGAGGCACAGCATGGTGACCAGTGAGAGAGTTTTCTAGGATTAGAATCCTTAGCAACAAGGTTTGGTAGACAGTGTCACCTCTTGATTTTAACCTCTAAAAGCTCATTTTGCTGGGATTTAAAGTGAAACTGACTTCAGACTGCTAAACCTGATCAACAAATTCTCCTCCTAACCACCAGAGACTTGCACATATCCACACAAAAGCATGAGGCAAAATACCCCTCATCACCTTCCTGCCCTTTGGCCCTTCAGCACAAACAAAATTACCTCCCTCAGTAAGACAAGCACCTGAGTGACAAACCTGGAAAAAATCCCTGCAGCATAACTGTGAGGGTTTGCACTCATACTCTGTCCCAAATGAGCACCTGCCTCCAGTGGGGCTGGCTCGGCCTCCATCCATGGTGCAACCCCATTTTCCAGCAACATGATCCTATGAGGAATGATAATGCCTCTCCTGGACCTTGTGCACTGACCTGTGCAGTGGTCAGGGCTGGGGAACATCCTCCTGCTGAGACAGTGCATCCCCCCCCTTCCTCTCCGGTGCTATGCGTGCCCTCCTCCCAGCCAATACCATCCTCTCCAGCATCTTCCTGGTGTGGGACATGGCTTGCTCCCAGACTGTAATTTAACCCTCTTTCAGACTGTCTTACCCGACAGGAGGGACTGAACCAGGCTGGCTGCAGTGTGTAATTACATCTGTCAGATTAGCCGGAGCACGCACGATCCGGAGCACGTGCCAGATGTGGCCCAGAAACAACACCCGAGCCAGCACCAAGATGGGGTTGTGCAGACAGATAATACCCAACACAACATAAATCTTGCCAGTACAGAGTTAAGCCAACATTGTTTTCTAAACAAATCTCAAACAGCAGAGTGAATTCATACTGGATCAGCATTTCCTACCATGTAGCTGCAGCAGTTTTGACCAAGTACCAAGCTCCCTAGAGCTGGATTTATTGTCTTGTCCACTCTGGGTCAGTGCCAAAGCCATGTCCTGAGAGGACTGAGGAATTTAACCAATGCCAAATGACTTTGGAGGCTCCACATGGGAAGAGCTTGCTTTCTGCAAACGCTCCAACAATGACACCGAGTGCGACTGCATGGGCACGCTCCCTGCCAGGCTCCGGCCAAGAGGAAGAGTGACACATCAACAACACCACAGTCACTCGTCACCCGCAACGCGCGCACCGGGGGGTGTGAACCTCAGGGGGACAGACCACTTCACAGCATCGTCAGCTGGCAGCAGCATCCGGAAACAACCCCACCGGGCAGCATCAGCCCTTCCCAAGGCTGACCAGAGCTGCTCCTGCCCGGCATGGTGGCCACAAAGGAGAAGTGAGGAGCGGGTGCTGAAAGAGGGAAAAGCAGGGCTCGGGGTACCCCAAAGAAGGAAGGAAAACAGCAAGAGGCACCACAGAGAAGTTGAAGGCAGCAGTTCATGTAGAAGGGTAGGTATTGGAGTAGTGGGTGAGGGGGCATTGAGGAGCTGCAGATGGGGAAAGCTGATGGCAGGGTTCTGCAGTGGCAGCAGAGAGATGCACTGGAAGATGCAGTGGAAGATGTGCCCTCCTTGTCAGCATCACCAGGTGGGACCTGGGCAGGAGGGGAGCAACACATCAGCTCCTTCAGGGGACACCACACCAGCACCACTGTTGGGACTGCACAGTACCACAGACCCTGCCAGTCCCTTCCCCTCAGAGGAACACAACAGCCCCCAAAATCTGACTTGGGAAACCCTGGTCTCTGCCAGAGTCTGTGCAGAGCCTGAAACCACAGCCTGGCAGGTTGCAAACTCCCAAACCTCCCCTTTAAAATCCACTGCTCTAAGGTTACCCACTGTTTTGCCAGCAGCTCATTGCTTTAGGGTCTATTTTGGGGAAAGGCATCTCCAGGCACGTCCGTGCTCCTCGAGGACTGGCAGCACGTCTGGGCCTGCCCAGGCGCTGGGAGAAACAGCTGCTCCCACTCCCCTCCCATCCCCACACCACAGCAGCTCCAGCAGCACGGAGACATGGCATGGAAATAGTGCAGCTGATCTTCCTGCCTTCCCTGCAGAGGAGCTGAGGAAAGGGGCACTGAGGGCAGCCCCAGGCGGCAGGAGGCCGTTTCAGGTGCTCCCAAGAGCTTTGCGCCCCAAAATGGGTCAGGCTCGGCACAGGGCCCCTTCACTGCCTGTGCAGGGCACACGGCGTTCCCAGCTTATGAAACACACTGTCTCCAGTAGGAAAACATCCCTTCCAGCTGAGAAGGAGCACCAGGGGACAGCAGATAAACAGTGACAAAGAGCATGCCCATCGCCCCAAAAGCTGTGGCAGGCTGAGCTGGGTATTCAGAGGAGGTACCTGGCTAGGAAATGGAGGCCAGCATCTTCTGTGGGGAATTGGAATCCCCGAAATATCCACGAAATGAGGAGGGAGGGGGAATCCTCCCCTCTATGCCCCACTCCCAGTAGCATGATGCCCACTCCTGCTCTGCTGCAAGCTGCATCCCGGAGGTGACCCAGGCCAGGGCTGTGGAGCCCAGCTTTGCTGCTGGCCAGGCTGCAGCAGAGCCAGCCTGGCTGCCCCTTCTCCCGAGAAATAGGGGAGGTGGAGGGAAATGACGACCGGAGAAGAGCAGACAGGTGTGTGCCCAGGGAGGGATGGGAAAGGGGCGGAATGCACTCGGGACTGCGTGCAGGGGCCCCGCAGCGCTTCCCCCGGCTGCTCTGCAAACAACCCCTCCCTGCACACGCATGCAGAGCCACAAGGGAAGGGGCTCAGAGGGGAGGGAGCAGCTCTCCGGTGTGGGGAGGGCGCTGATGAAAGCCTAGATTTTGTTCACAGCACAGCAGAAACCCGTGGCCTTCTCCTCCCTCACACCTCTGGGGAACAAGCAGCGAGAGCGAGGGAGGGAGGGCAGGATGGAGAGAGGCACAGACAGAGGTGCCGAGGTTGGCTTACCTCACAGTGCCTGCGCTGGGGTGCCCGGGTGCGCGGGAGGTAAATCCAGGGCTCCGCTCTCCTTGGCGAGTGCTGGGAAAGGTCTCTGTTCAGTCACATGAAGGAGTGGCCTGTGAGTAGGTGCTCCAGCTCACCGCTCGATCGAAGCTGCCATGGATTCATTGCGAACGACTTCGCCTTCTGTGAGGAGAGGAGGAAAGGGGAGGGAAAAAAAAAAGGAAAAAAATCACCAGCTTAAGACTTGGAGGGTAGATTCACTTCTTTCTTAGGTTTCCAATGGCAACTGAATATGCCACAGATGAAGATCCAGGGTGTGTGTGTGTGTGTGTGTGTGAATGTGTGTGTGTGTGGGAGGGACGGAGAGATGCACAGCTGCTGAGTCCACAGGCAGTGTAGGGTGTGAGCTAGTCAAGGCGTATCGGTGATTATGGGAACAGACAACTGGACACGGGCAGCAGAGCAGACAGACAGCCAGATGGAAAGAGACTGAAAGGATGGAAAGAGGTTGGCCTGTATGCTAAGAGCCTGGCTGTCCCACTGCACACACAAGGAGAGAGCACCTGACCCAGCACAGGGCAAGGTGCTGACGGAGCTGCACCGGGAGAAGGTGAAGTGTGCCTGCACACACGGCCGCACGCACGCACGCACACACGCCACCTCCCTGCCCCCACAGCCACCCAGGCACGCCCCCTGCAAGGACCCTGCACACTCAGGACACACACGCTGGACACACACACACACACATTTACTCACTGGTCTTTCCACACCACCTTGCACCACCTTGCTTACAACCCCTAAAAACTCAGAGCTCCTCTAAAGGATGAGGTGCTTCTCTTCTTCACGTACACTCTGCACCTACCTGCAAGGCTGCACATCTGTATTAAGATGCACACGTGATAATTCAGACAACCGTCACACAACACCACATCAGCTCCACCCAGCCTATCCTGTGAGTACACGGCAAAAACATTTTTATACAGCACGGCGAATAGTGATCCCTGCACAAATGCACGCAGAACACCCAAACATGTCTACCACAAACCAGCTCCTGACCCCTTATACAAAACTGTCACTGCACAAACAGACAGCGTTTAATGAGCCCACTCCCACAGCAGAGACCAGAAAAAGTGCCATGTACACACACACACATCCATATCAGTGCAAATGCCACACCAGCAAATTACGTATCTGTAAGAAAATGAGGGTACATAAAACATCTTCATGCACTCAGGAACATAAGTCAAGCAAGCACCAGTGGCTGTTTATCACACAGATATACTCTGCTTATGAATTGCCTGCAGCATACAAACTGATCGTATCAGATACTGTTACCTACCTAAACTCAGCCTACACAGTGCCAGAGCATCCTTCTGGATGCTAAACATTAGCCCCAGCAACCACCAGACATATTCTGTCACATGGAAAACACAAATACTCATCAACATCCAGCACAGGCAGACAAACACAAACTAGACATGAAACACAGACAGCCAGCATCACTCACCCAGAAAAAAAAAATAAAAAGAAAAATATACATTCTTGAAAGTTATGAAGCTGGAACTCACTGTAGATACAGCTGTATTCTTCTGTGCAAGTGCACAGGTGCATATGCACACACACACACACACACTCCACTGCCACACCAAATCTGCTTTAACTGCCTCTGTCTCCGAGATTTTCCCTTTTATTTTTTTTTTTTTTTGCACTTTCTCTACTTCTGCCCATTCTACAATCTCCCATGTGTCTGTCCATGAACACAAGTTGCCGCTCTGGGGGGCAAAGTCTCTGTAGCAGAAAGCCTGTAAAAGCATCCACACTCATCCCTTCTCTTTCCCTCTGTTCTGGTGTTAGATGTGCATAATTTGCATGCCAAGAAGAGTGCGCAGTCCCACCAGCACCGAGTGCTCCAAAATTGGCTGATAGTGGCATCAGGGGACACGACTACAAAACCTAAGCTTGGCGAAGAAGTACATAAACACTTATGGGAAGTGGAGATTTGGCCAGGAAGGCGCCGGCTTCCCCCAGTCCCCAGGAAAGACAAGGAGATACACGAGGTGGCTAACACGGGGCAAGGGAATGGAGATCGGCCCAGCACCAGGGACAGCACAGAGAGCACTCAGCCAGGCTTGTTTAACAAGCTCGGCAGTGTCACAGCGTGATGCTGCCAGCGATGACGGACAGCAATCAGGGTTCGGCATCAGGGCAAGCAAGCGTACCTGTGTGCCCCTGGGAAATGGGAGAGGCAAGGGAAAGCATGGGCTTTGCAGCGAGGAAGAGCAGCTGGTGTGGGTGCAGCTGTAGGTTGTGTGGTGCAGGGGTCCATGGCTGCACTGGGATCACTGGAGCAGTGGTGGCACAGATAGAAAAGGAAGAGCTCGCAGGCAGAAGAAAGGCTGGCATAGGCGTGGCTTAGACACAGGCAATGCAGGGGTTGCAGCCGGGTCTAGCCCCAGCCACACGGAGGAAAGGTGAAAGGAGTCCCATAAGGCCTTGTCCTGGGCTATGGGACAGCACGGGCTCCCAGCACGTGTAGATACACCTCAGTGTAGGTCAGTGGAGCATACATTGCAATGGCCTCTTTCAGGAGCTCCCTGCCCTCACACACAGTATGTGCCCCAGCAGCCTCAGCCCCTTCCCCGTGCATGCAAGTACGCTTTCCACACCACTACTCAGGCATGCCAACTCTCCACTCCCCAAAGCCACCTACTTCAGCACACTCCCACCTCCCCATGCGTGTGCCTCATCCATGTTCGTGTGGCAGCACTGGAGGAGCCAGAAGAAACACGTGGGGAAGCCCCCACTGCCACCTCAGCCCCAAACAGCCCCTCTTCCCCTCTGCCTTCACCGGTGCCACCACCATTCACTTTTCTGAAGTGCTTTGAAGGAGGAGAAATTTCCTGTCTCTCTCAGCTAAGCTTGGCCCGTGCACCCAGGCGATTTCAGCTTGCTAGGAATGTCAGTGCCTCGGCACTGTGCTCAATGGTACCTGCGTGCCTCTTCCCACAAACATCCATTGTGCATTACAGCGGATGAATAATTTAGGCTGAAAGGGGACAAGTGAGAGAGCCTTTTGGGTCTCAGCAAGGCACATGTACAAAGCAGAGTGGAGATGGAGTTGCCTCATTTGGTCAAAGCTAACAGATGCTGCCAAACCCAGAAAAGCCACTATGGCCTGAAGTGCTACTTGGGTTAAAGCACGATCATGAGGGCAATTTAAAGAGGCATTTGGACTCAGAATTTCTAATAGGTTCTGAGAGTGACACAGGGGTGTTTTATGTGGATGGGCAAGGAGGATCTTCATCTCTGAGACACTTAGCACTGACCTAAGCAGCTGAAGAGAGCCACTAGTGGAAAAGGGATCCATCATCTCAAACTGACCTGCAAACCATCTGCTCCTGTGCTTCAGAGGCATGGAAGAAGCACCATGACTGGCTAAACAAAGGAAAAGGGACTGAGAAAGCACAGCAAACAGGAGCTGAGTGGGATGCATATGCGTGTTTGCACGTGTGCATGGGTGTTCGTCTCAAAGGGATGCCACACACAGTTTTGTGGTGGCATGCAGAGGGGCCTGGAAGACGCAAACACATGTCTGTCAGTGCTGCCCTGAGTGAGCCCATAAGCATGGGATAATGCTGAAAGGGGGCAACATGGACAGTGTGGTGCCACGTGTGCAGGTGGGTGTGTGGGAATGCGTGGCCTCTGGTGAGCACCTGTGTGTTGGTGCTGTGCATGTGCCTGCCCTGGGCTGTGGATGCCAGGCATGGATGTCTGGGATGTGCATGTGGGCATCAAGTGCCGCACTGCAGGGTGAACAGTGACTGCGTGTGAGTCCGCTCCTTGCTGAGAGCACCGGTGCATTTGCGAGGTGTCACAGGGAGCGGTGGGCCCCCTGTGGGCTGCCTGGTGTGTGTGTGTGGCAGCATTTACCTCTGGGAGACACCGGTCTGTTCCTGCACACCTGCAGAGCCTTGGGAAAGCAGTGCAGTGCAGTGCAGCAGCACAAAACCATGGCAGCGTGCATGTGCTGGACAGCACCCCTGGGAGCGTCCAGGTTTGCAGGGACGGGATCCCCTCTCTGGGTGGAACAGTCCGTCTGGCTCCTGCACTGCCTCTCCTCCTGGTCTCTGCTTTTCCTTTCTCGCCTTCCCTCAGCTCCCCTTGCTCACTGGCAGCAGCATGCTCTGCCCTGGGAACCAACTCCCACTCACCACAGAGGGAGGGAACTCCTTTCTTAGCAGTTCCCTGGTATTTTCCCTTATCGAGAGCCAGAAAGTGAAGAACAAACTCGCTGGGCAACCTGAATTGGACCTATTCCCTTTCCATGTCCTTATCCCCCTTTTCAACCCACAGGAACTGCATTACAAACCCACAGACTTTCACCCAAACTCACAAACTTCCTCCCCCAAGCCCCAAACACTGCAAACCAGACTCAGCTCAGACTCTGAGCCATGGGCCATCTCAGGCTGACACAGCTCAGGTAGGGCAACTCAAGGTAACAGGGTTAGGAGAGAGCGGTCCCTTGTAGCTGGGAATATGGAGAGGCTCCTGCAGCTGCAGCCATACCTGTCTGACTTTCAGCTCCCCAGCCAGAATCACCCATACCTGGGGTTGGAGTAAGACATTTTATGCAGGAATTGCAGTCAGCACAGCTCAAACTCACACTTCTGGAGCCAAAGCAACATGTCTTAGCTGCTCTGTTATTGCTCCTATCAGAAGGCTAAACCTTCAGCCAGATCCCACTTCCAGGGGAACTTCCAGGCTTCCAGGGTTCCAAAGCACAGAGCCTCCCCACTTGGAGCACCTCCTGGGGCAGTGGGACTTGAGCAAGAAGAAAACCCCAAAGACATTTCTTTATTTCTTAAGCCAATTCTGCAGATCTTCCTCCCAAACACCCTACCCGGAGTTCTACTTGTTTGTGCTGAGGCTGATCAAAATTACCCAACTCCTCAAACTGAAATACAAACAACTGGCCTCCATTTCAGGCTTTGCTTTTGCCCTATATCCCACTTCTCACCTATTCCCTCTGGAGGACAAAACTAGCACACAGGAGCCACCTGTGAAAATATGCACACCTTCCCTGGAAGGCTTCGTGGGCTCCCAGTAAGACCCAGTTTCACCCAGGACCAGAAACTTACAGTTTTGCCACGAAATGAAACCTTAACACTTAAGCACCATCTGTTTTTTTCCTCAACTGCAATCCTGAATCTGTGGTATCCCCAAACTTCACCCAACCCCCTGCACTGAAACTCTCACCTCTTAAGCTCTATTTTGAACCCTTTAATTTGTCTCCAGTTTTCTTCTGAACCCACCCTTTCACTTCACACATAAGAGTGCTCAGTACCAGATCCCTTCTCTGATGTTTCTTCAACACCATCCAAGACAACAGACTGGGAAAGTCTGGCTCTCTGATCCACTGCGTAGTGGCAGTCACGACCCACAGTGCAGGTCTCCAGGAGGCAGGACAGGATTTGCCAGGATTTTTTCCCCACAGAGGAGCCCTGCTTGTGGCTTAGACAGCTTGGGTAACCTTTTCACTGCTGGCAATCACGACCAGGAAAATAACCCTCCGCGTTAATATTTAAATGTCCACCATGAAAAGCATGGAACCAGCACCTGTTTCGGGCTCTCTCCTGTGCAGCAGCACAGCATTGCTACTCCAATTATTCCCTCACACTGAGGTCTTTCCCTCCAGCCCTGCATCCTTCTCTTCCCTGCTTGGCTTCATGAGCAGCTCCTGCCGATGCCTTTCCTGCCTCCTGCCCTGCAGCCCTGCCAGCTTTCCAGGCCCCACTAGGCATAGGGAGAATGAGCCCCTGATTACCATTCAAGCTGGATTCTCATTAGGCTGAATAGCCCCTCCAGGAGATCCATTAACAGTCCATAAGGTTAACTTAATCCAGCCAGTCTTGTGTGGTCTCTGCCCAAATTCCCTATTACATTAACAATCTTGAGCCTTAATTAGCATGTGAGGCAGAGGTGGCATTATTAATGGAGATAATATGGAGCATTAAGAATAAACAGGCCGGGCTGTCTCTCCCCCCACCATGCATGCAAATCCTCTTCTATGCACAAACAGCGTGAGCTCACCCCCAGGAGCAGCACACAGCACACGTGAGGGGCTGGGGTGCCCCAGACCAAAGACAAACCCTGGGGCTTACAGCCAGGCTGCTGCAGGAGGATGGTGGGGAGAAAACGAGATCCCAGAGAGACCCTTCATCCGCCTGGGAGAAGAGGGGCTGATAACAGGAAGACCACAGTGTGGCAAGTCCTGTGAGGCAAATCCTTGCACTGGGAAGGAGCAGTCATGTCCTTCGCTAATCCAGCCATCCATCTTTCTGGGAGGCTTGGGGAAGCAAGGCCAAGTTTATGTGAATCCCTATTCCCTTGCATGTTCAATTCAGGGTGCTGTGTGCGTGCACATGGGATAACACGATGGGTATATGGGCTTGAACACCACCTGTAAGCAGGGGTGTCTGTCTGAGGGGGAACAGGCTGTAGGAACCGGCTGCAGCTGTGCAAAATGCTCCTCGTGAGTCTCCTTTCTGACCACTGAGCCCCAGTACACTGAGAGTACACTAGAGGACAGAGGACCTTCAAGTGAAGGAGAAAAGCAGTCACTTGGGGGACCAGAGAACAAATGGATGTGGGTTCCAGCTTGGTGCAGACCATGTAGTGGGGAAGGGACAGGTCTCTTCAGAAGGGCTGGTGACTGGCTGCACAGGTGGCTGGTCAAATCACCTTGGCCATCAGAGCTGAAGGGGCAGCCTGGGGCAGACCCTCTCCGAGCCCAGGCAGAGCCAGCACAGGCTAGAGTAGAGGAGGGGAGGACTGGTGCTGCCAGCAGCAGTGAGGGGCTGGGGCAGCAAAGGGTCAGGGATGCACTGAGTGTCAGCCAGGAGATGTGTCAAGCCTGACACTTTCTTCTAATACAAGCACTTGCAAAACCATAAGGCAAAACAGGGGAGGAGAGAAGCAGAAGCAGCTAAGCCAAAGAAGCAGAGCCTAATGACAGGACCTCTGGACTGCTGATTTGCTTCCAGCAGCTCCCAGCAAGATGGGGACGAAGAGAGAAGCGTGTCTCAGGGACCCACAGCTGCAGGGAATGGCTTCCTGGCTTGTTCCTGAGGTCTGACCCACGCTGTTCCAGCACGGCTCCGTTGTGCTCAGTGTGCCCCTCCAGGCTTTGCAGAAGGGTTTACACTGAGGGCAACGATCCCTGAAGCACAGAGTGATATCCCTTTGCCTTGGCCCTGGAGCACTCGGCCAGTGCTAAGTAGCCTTGCTTAGCAGGGAGCAGTGCCTCGGGCTGGGCTGCTCTCTCCCAGGGCTGTGCTCAGCATCAGCCCAGCTGCCTTCGCATGCCCAGAGGTGCAGCAGACCACAGCGGAGGCCCTGAGCAGAGCCCAGCTCTTCCACTTTTCAGCACAGCAAGTTCCCACTCCCCCAGGCCCACCAGCCAGCCCCTGCCAAATCCATTTGTCCAATCTCGCGCTTTCTACTAATCCTGTTGAGCTATCCTTTAAGTTGCTCTGAGGCAGAGATAGAAAAATACAAAGATGCCTTAAGAAGCTTCCCCTGACCTTGCTCAATTCAAGATAAAGGGCTTTGATTTAAAAAATTACAGTGGGGGTCTGTCACTGATCCATTGCGTGGATTAAAGGAAAACAAAGAGAGATGCAGGATGCAGCTAGTGCTTGGTGAGCAGACAGGGAGGGGAGAAAGGTTACAACCAGCATAGGGGAGGAGACAAAACAAAATAAAGGACAGAAAGTGAGAAGGGAGGAAGAAAAAATAACTTCTCCCTCACCATCTCCACACTTGACTATTGGTAGAAAAGTTTTGTACACTCATGATGTTATACAACGTGTCCCACCACCTTCCTTGGTCTGTAAGGAAGAGCGGGGCAGCTGCACTCTCTGTGGTGTGACCAGGCTGGGGACAGGGTGCTGGGACAGGGTGCAAGGAGAGGAGCTCCTTGCCCTGTCAGAAGCATCCAGTGGGGTAACTGACTGAAATCCCAAGGTGCCAGTGCCTGCTAAAGAGATTGTCATCACTATCTCTCCTTATGATGTTGTTCAGACCTTTCTTCCTCCACCCCTTGACCCTTCCTTCTCACCAGACCTCTTGCCTCATGTCCTTCCCTTCCTGACAACACTGTCCCTCACTCTCCCTGCTGCCTGTCCTGGCCCAGGTCACACTTGACAGCATCTTCATCTAAGCAGACTTCCCTTCACCCACCTCAGACCCCCCACAGCCCTTGGCTTGAAGGTTACTCAGAACAGTTTTCCTCTGTTGGAAATGCCATAAGGACTAGCCGAGGGCACCTTCTTCTTTCCCTGTACCCTCTAACATTTGTTGCACCCCACAAGGGCCCTCTACTCCCTGGCATGAGCCTGTTTCCTCTCTTTGAACCTATTCTGTTTCAAGATCACTCACAAGATGGCTGATGTTTCATTTTCAGTCTTCTTCTACAGGTGTGTTAACCAGAAAAGAAAGGTTAAAGAAGGTGTACCCCTCTCACAAACAGTGCTGGGAAACTGATAACAATGGGTGAGGAGAAGGCTGAAGTACTCAACAACTTTCTTTTGCCTCAGTCTTCAATGGCAACATTTCTTCCCACACCCCTTGAGTGGATGGACAGCAGGATGGGGACTTGGATAGCAAAGTGCTTCCCACTCTAAGTTCAGGTTCATGAGCACCTGAGGAACCTGAACACACATAAGTCTATGGGGCCTGACAAGATGCATCCCAGAGTCCTGAGGAAATTGTCCGACATAGTTGCCAAGCCACTCTCCATGATATTGGAGAAGTCATGGCAGTAAAATGAAGTTCCAGGTGACTGGGAAAAGGGAAGCACTGTACCCATCTTTAAAAAGGGCAGAGAGGAGAACCCTGGGACCTAGCAGCCTCACATCTGTGCCTGGGAAGATCATGGAAGATCCCCTTCCTATTTTTCAAGCCTCCTCAGAGCCTGCCCAGTTCTATTTTGACGGCCAAGGGCACCTTCAACTGGTTTCAGAATCTTTGCCCAGCTTCTTCAGCTCCTCCTATACCATGTGTGGATGTGTGGGCACTGCAGCTGACTCCAAGGTTTCCACCTGTGTGGGACCTGGTGCAGCTCATCGCTGCGATGTCACTTCCCACCCAGCAATGCCCCATGTCCTGTTGCTAAAAGCTACTCCGCTGTAGCCAAGAAAGAGGCAGCTGATAGATGCAGAGGGATAAAAGGTGAAGGGATACTGGAAAAGAGACAACAGAGACCATAAAATGAGACAGGTCTATAAAAGCACAGATGACTCAGGAAGGGTAGAGGAAAGAGGTGCTAACAGCCTCTTCCCACTCAAAAATCAAGGGACAGGAAATTAAACCAGAAAGTTACAGGTTCAAGACAAACTGCATGTTTGTGCTGCACAACTTCCTACTGTGAGATTCTGAGGATGCTAAACCTTTGCCTGACCTCAAAGATTGGCTGGACAAATTCAGGGAAGAAACAAATCCACTGAGAACTATAAGGTGCACAACAGATCTTCCAGCACCAGGTCCCTCAGACACTCACCACTGGAGGCTGAGAGGGTGTTCAGAGGAAGTGCTGCTACACAGCTGTCCTGCCTCTATGCTTTTCCCTCTTTCAGCTACAGCTGGAGATACTGCACTGGAAGGATCACAGACCTGGCTTGGTAAGGTCCTTTTTGTATTCCTATGGCTTTCCATAGCCAGGCTGACCCAGAAATCATGGGCAAAGAGCAGCTCTGAATAACAGTATCATTTTGGTGCATTAGATCATTTTGGAGATGGATGGACAAGGCAGCAAACAACAGAGCTCATTCCAAGAAAGATTTTTGTTTTCCATGACTTAAAGCTGGAAGGAGGTCACATGTCATTTAAACCAGTCATTCCAGTACAGATCCTTGCTGGGAATAACATCTCTGCTTGAGCCCTAGCTGCCTCAATGCCTGTTTCCAGAGTTTTCTAAGACCAAATCCCCTTTCCCTGTTGATAAACACAGAGCCCTTTAAACAGACCATCTGTAACAGGTCCAACCCTCTTGAATTCCCTTCCATTTCCCTGACCTGTCTATCACACTATTCATGGCAGCCTCTCCACACTAATCCTTTTATTATGATCTCACTCAATTTTCCTGGCCTATGACTGCAATGAGGAAAAAAAAGGAGGGGTATTAATCCTTCTGACCTTGTTGTCCCAATTCTGGGCCATCTGTGACTAGGAATTCAGAGAGAGGAAGTCTGATTCTCCTGACCCCACTATCAACCCCTTGCTTTGGGAGGTTCAGTTTGTATTGTCCTAGAAAGTTGTTGTGGAAAAACCCCTTTTCATTTACAGGCACTTCCCACAAGATTGCTTCCTAGACTACCCCTCCAGCCAGAGAGGGTGGAGGGAATGGTGTCCTCCAGCTCCATCAGACTCTGTTTACTTATTCCTCCTGTATCACCTCTCTGCTCCCTCAACAGCAGTGTCTGTGGGTTCTTCCCAGCCACAAGACACAGAATCGATAAAAGGTGAAAGACAATCAAACATCTCTCAAAATTTCCCTGGCAATGCTGCATATTAAGAGGAGGCCTTGCAGCTCACTCCACTTCCACCACTGGCCAACTGCAGCCTGTTCCCTCCATCCCTTCCCACCACCACGTTTCCTTGCTGCCAGCAGTTGCATCTCCATGAACCTGCCACTCTATTTCATAGAGAGCTTGAGCACTCACAACAGGAAGCTTGCATGTATCCTCGAGAGACAAATATTCTCCTCCTTGCTCAGCTTCAACCATGCCTCTGACTTTGCCCATTTTTTGCCACTTTAAACAGTCTCCTCCTTTCCTTGGTGTTTACAGTCCTCAATACACGCAAACTGTTACGTATCATCGTTTAGTCAAGCTCTACATATTTTCTTCTTTTAATCTCTCCTCATAAATAAGTACTTTCAGCCCTTTCACAGTTTTTACTGCTCTTCTCTGAATTCCCTCCAATTTATCACCCTCCTTCAGCTAGCACAGCACCCAGGTTTGCCTGCTAGGCTTTCCAGACTGATCGTACTAAGGCCTTGGAAATAACATGAATTCGGTCTGCCTTGTGCTTCAGGGCTTGATGTTTCTGGGTGTACTTGAGTATCTGGGTGTCAGGAAAGCTGTCTGACTTCATACATGCAGCATCAGGTAATAAAACGCAAGGCTGTCTCCCCAGGGAGAGGAAGAAGCAAGTTCATGAGAGGTGGGGAGAGGAAGACACGTGGACCGGTGGGACAGATGTCCTGCAGCTGAACAAGGGACACGACTACAAACCCTTGCATACTCACACACCTCGAGAAGAGACAGCAAGTCCTTCATAGGGAAAAGGTGCATATGCACACACACATAAACACGTGTTCACTCCACGAATAAACCCCCATACAATCACCTACATCACACACGAGTGCACACAGGGATAACACCAGGAGGCAGGAATGACACACACCTGCATGGAGACTTTGGGCCCGCACACGTAATATGTATGCACTGTGCATACAAGAGGACCAAGTCTAGCAGAAAATGGTGCTCTCCCTGCTCACAAACATACATGTTCTCATGCATAAACCAACACTCCCAGAGGAAAGATAGCTGCTCATGGAGTCCTCATAGTAGCCTAAAAATACACAGGCAGCTCTGACCCATCTGGTCTGCAGATTGAGCCTATGAGCCATGGAAAGAATGAATACAAACATATGACACCTTGCCCTAAGGCTACTGGTAGCACATGCATCATACTGAGACAGTCTTCATATCTACAGACCCTTCCATGGTGATCACCTTATCACCAAAGCTACTCAGAAGTGAGGTGAAAGCTGAGGAGCACAGAGGGGAAGAAAGGGACTCTCTACAGGGCAGTTGTGGCAGAGTTAGGGATCCCTCCTCCTAGTCTGTGACCCCCTCCCTGAGTTATGTTACTGATGATCCTTCCTCACAAGGATGTATCTGCTCCATCTTTCTGCTATCAGACATCCACAGGAGTCAAAAGCACCCACAGTTTCTTGCAAACAGTCTTTCCCCTACAGCTTACCAAAACCAGACGGGTATTAGCATTTTGTGAGTGTCAGTGTATAGAGAGGAATACGAATTCTTAGCCCCCAGACACAGCTTCTCACCTCTGTGAAATTCATACTGCACCATCAGCTCCCCAGAGCATCACCTGGAATGAAATTCTGTGCTAAAGGGCTGAAAAGCTGGAGATGCACTCCCCAGAGTGACTGCAGACGGGAAAGAACAGCCCCAGCACATCAGTTGGGTCAGCACTGAATGGGCTTCACCTTCAACAGCAGAACAGACTCACCTGCGGGGTTTTGATCCCATGGCTATGTCCATGGCATCTGATGCTATGCTATAGGGCACCATGTAGCCACCGAGACTCCCCAAACCAGTGGTGCCTGGGGACCTTTAAAGACTCCCTGCAAGTGGCAACATCTGGGGACAAAACCCATCAAGTCATTCACCTCAACCTGACCCCTGGTAGCTTGTTTGCCACCTCTTAAAATGCCGTGGAAAGAGTGACAACTGCCCTTCCCTCTTTCTGTACCTCAGCTGGTCAGCTGGAACTGGGTTTCCTCTTGGCTTGTGAGTGTTGAAAAAATGAGGTCATTTCTCCTCAGTGACAGAAAATTATTTGGTGAGGAAAGCAGTTCATCTCAGGCAATGGCTACGTACCCCTGAGCTACCCAGGAGACCCTTAAAGAGGAGGTCAAGGCAATGCAAGGCACAAAACCAACACCAGCTGGGGAGCACAGGAAAGGCAGGGCACAAATGCAGTGCTGCTGAAGTGAGGCTGTAACTGCTGCCAGACCATCTCACCACTGAAGCAAACACAACAGCAGTCCCACAGTCATTGTCACCTCCGAAGTGTCAAGCTTGACTCATCTGGGGATTTAAATACAGCACTCATCTGGTTCACAGCTGTGAGAAACCCATCCTGACCCAGCAGAGAAAGGGCTGGAGGTGGGTCACAGCCCCTTGGTCTGCTCCCTGGGTTTTGCATTCTCCCCTTGCAGCCCATAGAAAAGATTTTAGTGCCCCTCTACCCTGGAGTTGACTCCCACACATTCAGCTTGCCTCCCCTTCAGTGGCTCACTCCGTGTCCTCCCTCACCCTCTTCCCACATGGAAAGGCACTGGGGGTCACTGAGCTCTGCTCCTTCGGAACTGCTCAAGCACCTGCTGTAACTCCAGTCTGGGCAATCCTCACCTGCAGAACCTGCAGAGCTACCAGGCAAAATCCAGCTTTCCCCATAGCTGCCAGCAGCCTGGGATCCCCTCACTGCTCAGGACAGCTCTGCTCCTCCATGAAGGAGAAAAGCAAAACCTCCTCTGTTCCCAGAAAAGGGGATATTTTGCTGGAACACATTTGCTCTGCACCTAAGCTGCTTCTGTCCTACTCTGGTGCCCAGGCATGGGCAAGGGCTGTAAGTGTTTTTTGGGACATCACATCCCTTTACCAGAGCAAGGCGGCCCTCATGAGCTCACAAGAGTGCGAGGACAGAGGTGTTCCCTGCGTGTCCTGTGCCCTCCCTCACACTAATAAAAGAAACAGCTTAGCCCAGGTCCATGCTTACGGGGGACTGGGAGAAAAAACCCACAGCATGTAGGATGAAGGAGAGAGCAGCCAGGTCTCTCTCCCTCAGCAAATGTGCTGATATTTTCTGACACAGCTGATAACAGCACTGGGAGGTTTCAACAGGCCCTGATATGACCAGCAGCTTTTTTCCCAGGTGGGCAGAGCTCTTCACCACTCTTCAGCAGGGTCAGATGAGGCAGCTGGACTCTGCCTGGAGCTGCATCTGGCTTCTGACATGACCCAGGTAAGAACAAACATCGCGGGCATCATCGCAGCTATGCTTCTCCCCCTTCTGCCTTCCCTGCATTTTTTACCTTTCCGATTTCACCGCAACCTGCTCCCCAGCAAAAACTACACCTCTGTGTGCCCCCCTTTCCCACATGCCCTCTCTACCCTCCAAGTGGCTTCTGCTCCACAGCGTAGCTTTGCAGCAGTGCAGCGGATCAGACAGCATGTTCCCAAATACCCACTTTGCCTGGAGCTGGGTGAAGAGCGGGAAAGGCTGTGCATCCACAATTCTTCCCTTGGTGTCGTAGTTTTTGATGGGGGAAAAGCAATGAAGGCAGTTTGCTTCAGGCTGACAGATCCGCGTGCTTGTGGGTTGGGTGTCCTGAAAGCCAGTCACCCCCCAAGGAAAATAATGGGGTGAGGCGGGTGGCAGATGGGGAAAGGGTTGGGGGTGGGGGGAAGGTTTCTAGTTTGGGGAAATCAGTGGGTTTGAAGTGTCTGCTTCTCACCCCTGGCACTGCATCGGCACTCTTCCACTCCCTGCAGCTTCCTCGCTGCTGCTGGTACGGTCTGCACAGAGCGGGGAGGCGAGAGGGGGGCTGTATTTAAATATATTAATAATGCATGTTCCATGCAAATGAAGCGGCCTTTGAATATTACATTAGCGATGCTGTCAGGCTGCGCTTCTTGGGACCCAGGAGTGACGGGATGTGTGGGGACCCGGAAGGGGGGTGTGGGGAGGTAGGGCTCACCAGAAATTCCCTCACACCCCAGCTCAGCCTCCTTTCTCCCCCTCCACCCCAGCACCCCCACATTACACACACTCCCACTCCCTCCCACTTCTCTGTGCATGACAAATTCCTTGGCTCGCAGCATGCAATGCAGCCAGGCTCCCCAGTCCCCAGGCCCCCTCCAGTGGCATGGTCCCCCCCTCCGATCCCTACAGAATCTTCACGCCCCTCCAATCTCAGCAATCCTCTCCCTGCTCCACAGCTTGGTTTATAGCTCTGTACCTCCAGACTGGGGAGAAGGGTCCTTCTCTCCAGCCTTTAGATGAAAGGAAGGGGAGCAGCTCCTAAGTCTGGCCTGCACATGTGCACCCCTTTTGTTTGCACCCACTGTGCTCGTGTGAGCCCAGAGTGGGTGCCAAAGGACCGCGGGCTGTGCAAGATGTATTTGCCCGCAGCACAGCAGCGATGCTCTCCTCCCCATCACAGACAAGCCCTTCCCTGGGCGCTGGCGGGGATGTTTGGTGTTCGTGCACAGCCAGCCCGGCTCTGTGCACGCTCGGACACGGGACACGCACGCGTGTGCTGCATGCACGCGTGCAGGGCTGGGGCACACCAGCGCACACACGCGAGAGGGCATTACGCACAGCAGCTCCCGAATATGCTGCCTCCTGCAGCATTAGCTGATTTATGCTGCCTTTCCCCAGCCACATCCAAGCTCTGGAATGGGAACAGCGGCAGCTGTGCACTCCTGCCTGTCCTGGGATGAGAATAGGATGCGCCTGTTCGTCTTTCTCCCCCACCCCCACCCCTCCTCCTTCCCCCTCCTTTTGCTCCCATTCATTCATTCAGCTTCTCCTCCCCCCCATCCCATACCCCAAAGCAGGAAGATCCTTATGCATAAAAATGTGGGCATGCTTTCTCTGGTGGAATAAACGGGCATGCAGACACCCTGCAGGCAGTACATACACACTTACATATGCATTCGGGTAGCTGTCCTGGGCCCTACATAAATACCCGGCTCCCACCACCACAGACACATTCACACACCCGACAGACACCACGCAATGACTTTTCTGCAGCCAGGCAGTCTCCCAGCAGAGCAGTGTAAGAGCAGAGGAGATATTTACTCACTCCCTTGCATGCAAACCAGGCGAATATTCACACACCGCACACGGACAGACACACAGACACACCACTGTCCGCAGAGGCTCCCCGACAAAGTTTGCAGAGAGGCAGGGAGCAGGGGGCTGAGGGGTGAGGCTGGCTCCTTCTCCGTCCCATAAGTGCAGGCAATACACAGAGGGGTCTGTCTCTGTCATCTGTACATGCACATGCGTGTATGTGTGGGGGTATATACATCCACCTATAGCTGTACATATACATGGATACACACACGAAGACACAGACACACATATACACAGATATAGATATATGTACATACACATATATCCCCTCCTTTTGCAAGGTCTGAATAGATGCCGACAGGTCAAACCCAGCTGTGTGCAGCAAGCCCTGAACCTATTCAGCATCCCGATCCTAAGCAAGAGCACGCACACACAAACACACTCAAACACACACACGCACACACACTGGACCTGTCTCCAAGCTCTCTCCCTCCCTCCCATCACCCCATGTAGGCAAAATCTCCCCCCTCCCCACACACACACACATACACACACACGCACCCGGGCCACTTCCCCATCTCCTTTGCACTCACCCCTCGCCGTCATCCTCAGGTCAGAGGCATCCAACCCCCAGGGAGTGCGTGCACAAGCTGGAGGAAAAGGGCAATCCATGCACCCTGCCCTTCTCCCCCTTTCCCAATCTCAGCTGCTGCTCCGAGAGGCAACACGGACGGCAGCCGGGAGCCGAGGACACGCGAGGCAGCAGCAAAAGGACTGCACACAAAAACGTGTCACACACTCACACACACACACACACACACACAGACACACGTACCTGCTTCTGGAGGGGCGACTGCTCCCAGCTTCCATACGGGGCATGACAGAGATGAAGTGGAGGCACAAAAGACCCCGATCCTCAAGCAACTTGCAGCTCTGCAGATGTGTGTTCGTGGGGGGGTGTCCCCTGCTCGTGTCACCCCTTGGAGCTGTAGCGTTCCCTGCCCCACAGCTGTCTCATTCCCGGCCGCACCTAGGCAGCGCTCCCAGCCATGCACACGCGCGAGCACGACAGGCGGGGATGGAGCAGCAGTCCAGGGAGGGCACGCACAGCCGGAGGATTTGCTGCCTTCGCCGCATCCGCATCACTGGGGGAAGAAGGCAGAGAGGGCTGTATTGGCATTTAAAACGCAAGTGATTAATTCGCCACAGGCTCGGCTGATAGGGCTCTGGGACCAGAGCCGGCGGCACTGCTTCTCCCGGCTGGGAAGGCTCTGACTGGCAAAGGACCCTCTCCCATGGAGCCGGTTCCGAGCTCTCCTCGCCTGCACAGCCACGGCTCCAGTGCAGGCGGAAAGGGGTGGGCCTCCACCGGAGACATGAGCACACGCATGCAACAGCTGCTGGGAACCGCACACGCACACAAACACACACACACAGCTCCCCACAACAGCTGCTCAGGAGCTACAAACAGCACACAACAGCTTCCCAGGAACACACACAAACAACAGCTGCTGGGCAATCACACACGCGCGCACATGCACACACACACAGAGGCTACAGCTTCTCAGGATTAAGTCACCCACATGAAAATACAGCAGCTCCTAGGAACCACACAGCCACAAGCAACAGCTCCTGAGGAGCTACACACACACACACAACAGCTATACACCCACTGACACAGGTATGTGCAACAGCCATGGGAAACCACACCTGGATACAAGCCCCTGTGGTATTTGCTAAAAAAATTTGACACATAAAAACGTAACAGGAGGTGGAGAAAACCTTTCATCCACACGCAAACACGCCTGTGACTGCTCTGGGGAGACTGTCTATCATACACCTCCTCAAATCACCACCAAAGAAATGCAACAGCTCCTCAGAAAGCACCTGGAGCCACATGTCCTCATGTACGTCTGGAAGACCTTCCAGCTCCCACTCCCCAAGCCTACACGTGCCATCGCCAATGGAGATCTTGCTCACAGTCAGAAACAAGCACCCATGTGCACCAGGTGCTGGGGAGTCAGCCACAGCTTGGCCCCCAAATACTTCACACAGGCAATACCTGCTAGGAAACCACATTACTGAACACAGGGTTGCTCTTAAGAAATTACTCCTCAGTCCCTTCACAGAAAGCAGAAGCACGCGTGACAGACATAAATGATCTCTGCACAGACATGCAAGACCACAACTGAAGGGACATGATGCACCCCTCACACTCACCACAGCAGTGGAGGGACTGTCTGTCTCACTCAGAGGCATGCACACATGCAACAGCTGAAAATACTGAGGGACACTGGATGGGAGCTGGCTTCCTGGGAGGTGCAATCCAGTCTCCTGCTATTCCAGGCAACCACATCATACAGTCTTGCTCAGAAATGTCTCAAGGTCCGTCTGAGTACTGTGAGACTCTTTGCTTCCTGCTCAGAAGCCACCTTGAAGATAGAAGCCTGCCCCAACATCTGCATTTACCCAGGCCCAATTCAAACCCACATGTCCCTGGGCCAGCTGATCACGTTCTTCACACCAGCATGCATGGAGGTTGCAAGAACAAATGGAAGTGCTCTGAAACCTCCACTCCCACCTGAACAGACACCTCCTGCACCCCTGCTTCACACAAACATAACACACATGCAACAGCTGGGTAAAGACATTCCCCTCAGCATAAATACCAATGTGCTTGCAACAGCTTCTAGGTAAACCCTGCCACCCACAGCACTCGTGTGCACACAGGTACAGAATATACAAACATGTATAACCTCTGGTGGAAAACTAATGACTTCCTTCATGCAGTCCAAAAACTGAAGAAGAATTAGGCTGACACGCACACACACACACCACTGCAAGCAGCACTGTTATTAAATGTATTACATTAATGACATGAAACTGCAGCAGAGGAAGTTTAGGTGGGATATTAGGAAAAGATTTTTTACCCAGAGGGTGGTTGACACTTGAACAGGCTCCCCAGGGGAGTGGTCACAGCACCAGCCTGACAGAGTTCAAGAGGCATTTGAGCAATACTGTGAGGCACATGGTGTGATTTTTGGGTTGTCTTGTGCAGAACCAGGAGCTGGACTCAATGTTTCTTGTGGATCCCTTCCAATTCAGGATATTCTATTCTATTCTATTCTATTCTATTCTATTCTATTCTATTCTATTCTATTCTATTCTATTCTATTCTATATTGTGATGCCCATTGCATCTAAAGAAGCTCACCTGTGGCCCACCTCCCCATCCTGCTAGTTACTATATGAGCACAGAACAGTGTAATTGCCCCATCTATCTCACACCTGCAGCTCTGTAGAGGGAAGGTGAGCTCCTTTAACCCCCCCTGCACATTATTTTTTCTTTTGGAAGAGAAATAATCTCACGTAAATCCAACCCCAGCAAGCACAGGGCTGCCCCTAATCTTCTCACATGCATGCAAGAGCCTCATGGACAGAACATCCAACCAATAAACCTGCACATGGGGAGGCAAACAGCAAATAGCCCTAAGGGAATGAGTTGCCTCCCTCAGAACACAGGCAAGCGCAAAGGACCCATCTACAAAAGTAGGCCCAGGATCCCACACACCAGCTGGATGGCACGAAGAAACAATTTGGCCCACTAGGCACAGACACACAAGGTCATCAATCCTATTGAAAAGGACACATAGGAAGCTTGTTGTGCCCTCCTGTATGCAAAACCTGCAAACCCAAGGGGGAAAAAACACCCAGACACAAAAATACACACAAAGACACACACACACACTCCTCAGGGAGACAGGCATGCAGCTCTGAGGACACTTCTGGATCTTCCCTGGACCATCTGTAGATATCTGTTTCCAGTGGATTAAATGCCAAAACTACTCACACCTCCCAGAATCAGAGAAGGAAGCTTGTCTTGGCAACTGCAGACTCAAGTTTCCTTGCCTTTATCACTTTGGGATGTTATGACTGTGGGGTGTTTCCTCCAAGCTCTTTTGAAGCTAAAAGCTAAAGGAACAGAGACTTGCTTCCATCTCTCTCTGCTTCCTCCAAGGACAGACAGTATCTAATTTTGGAGGGTGTTGAAGTAGGAGAAAAGGTTTCCAACTCCAAATTAATGCAAGATTTGTTCCTGCTTGAGTTCCTCCAGGATCATCTTGCAGTCTGTTTGTGATGAGTCTCCCAGAGGCTCTCCTGCTGGCACACATCCCTTCAGGACTCAGAAACGCTGGGGCAGGATCCTTGTACTACCAGGGCCTCTGAGGGTCGAATGGTATTTGCTCACACTCCCAGGGACCCAGGAACAACACTTAACTCCAGCAGAACAGAACTGCCCCAAAAGACAAGCAGAAGCAAGCACTACATTTTCAGCAGTGTAGGACATTCGGGTCCTCAATCTAATTCAAAGCTGGTCCCCCCATGCCTACTTGTCCCACTGCAGATGATCTAGAGGGTACAGAACCTCACCCCCATGTTTATTTTGCAGATGCTCTGACCTTGCCAAAAGCCCTGGAAAGACTCTGTTGTTTCTTACTTCACAAATTAAAAAAAAAAAAAAAGTCACCAAGAGAGAAAAAAAAACCTCCTAAGGACGTCATAGATACTTTAAGTCAGCTGCAGAGGTGCCTCATTCCCTATATCCAGCAGTACAGAAGAAGAATCACCTTCTAATTCTTTTGTGCCGGTGTCTCTGAGACCACTACCTACAGTCAAGCCTGACCTCTCTGCCCCCTTAATGGGGATGAAAACAGCCCCAAAACCCCCTTTGGTTTATACCTTTCTGCTCAGCTCCTGCTCTGTTGGGCTGCCACATCCTCTAAGACTGGAGATGCTGTTAGGGGTGAACAAGGGAGCTGACCTTATTAGAGCAATTCCCTAGTGTTATTCCAACATATGCCAGGGAGCTTTTAAGTCCTAGAATAGCCCAGAATCCGGGAATCACAAAAGTGATGATAAAACTGATTTTTTAACCCTCTGGGATTATCACTTCAATGGGGACGGTACCTACAGCCCGTGTAGGGAGTAGGGGCTGGGAGTGCAGCCAGCCATCCCCCCTCTCACCCCTCACCTTGTGCTATGTACCCCCAAGAGGAGGGGAGGGCCGGGCAGGGAAGGCAGCCACGCAGTCTGCCTGCACTACCTTCAGTGTGTGCTGCCAGGGACGGGAGCCTCGCTGGCAGCGTTTCCAGCTCACGGAGCTGGCCAATCAGCCCTTCTCCCTCTCTGCCTCTTCCTCTGCCCATCTGCCCGTCTCCCACTAGGGTACAACTGGGTCCCATGAATGGGGAAAGCATGGAGGGAGAAGGCTGGGCTCTGCCCTCGTTGCAGTCAGAATCTCTCCACTGATCTATACTGCGGTGAGCAGTGACAGATTGATTTTACAGCTCTGCTTGCAGCCGGCCGCTGGCCCTGGGCTGTGGATGAATCAGCTTTCTCTGGTCCTTGGCTTTTATTTCATTATTTTACTGCAACCTCGCTCACAGGCAGCTGAAGAGGGAGCGACGGGGAGAAACACGAAGTTGGCAGATTTCCTTCCCTGCCCGTGTGCTCCCAGCCTGGCTTTGGGACTCCAGGAGGAGGGAGGCAAGGGATTGTTTTCCAGGAACTGACATCTGTCAGGAATAAAGACATGAGGCTCCTTCTGCATGGGTAGATGCATGTTGCAGCGGCTGTGGGAGAGCGCAAGGACTGCGCAGGCACGGCACAGCCAGAACGGTTCCTGCTCTGCCACGGCAGTGCCTCGATCATCGCCACACGGAGGGGGCCCAATTTTCAATGCACGGGCAGCATGTTTGGATATAACAGTGCACTCAATCCATGAGTGCATTGGACACTTATCTGCTTACAGACTCCAGCGTGGAAGTGATTCCAGGTTCATAGCTGTGGATATATAGGAGGGGGCAAGGGCTGTGCACTGCTGTCTCCATTAGGCTGAGATGTCTTGGAGCATGCCACAGATACAAGGTTCTCCTGGAATGAGGTAGCACCTCCAGGCATGGAATTGACCTTCTTCCCTCTCCTAGCTGTGGATATTGTAGACATTGCCCAGGGGAAGCCAGTTCTAACTCTCCTGGTTTTTGCACCACCAAGAAGAGCAACAGTGACCTCAAACGAGGATGGAGCAACAAAATCAAAGGGCAGAAGGGTGTTGGGTTTTCCCAGCTCTGGTCTGGAACTACAGTAGGACAGTTCAAGCCAGTCTGGTCAAGCAGTCTAGAGGCAGAAGAGCAGAGAACAGAGGGACCAACTAAAGTGCAACAAATGTTCCTCTCCACACCCCCAACACCTCAGGAGTGAATAGGAGCAAATATCAGCTCTATCAGACTTGCTTCTGAAAAAATCTCTTTGTCAGAACTGAAGATCTACTCAGAGGGCCCCTCACCTGTGCTGCCACCTGCTCTGCAAGAGAAGGAGTAGACAAAGGAACCCAACACCAGTTCGGTCTGTTCCAGCCTTCTTCCCACATGCCCACCTCCCAAGGGGGGCTTCACATCACCATGGGTGGTACTTCCATTGCAACGGGTTCAGGATGCCTTGGAGCTTTCCCCTGCCTTATTCCAGAGCTCTCCAGCAATACAGACTGCCTAGGGAAGGAGTGTTCCTCAGAGGACAAATGTCTGAAGACAGACAGCTAAAGCACTGAGTCACTGGGCTCCCCCAAGCTCACACATATCCTTTCTCTCCACCTGCCCCTGAGCAAGCATTAGAGAGTGGCCTCGAAGGTGGCCAGCACAGCTCAAACTGTCAGAAGGCAAGGGCCTTTTGATCTGCAAAGATCAAGGTGTGGGAGGGGAAAGGAGGGGAATCAAGACAGGAAGAGCAGGAGAGAGAGGCTTCCCAGTGGTCTGTCCCAGCAAGAGGGAGGGAGGCAGCAAAGCCATCTCATGCACTTTGTGTAATCTTTTAATCTCTTGGTTTTTAATCTTTCACATCAAGAATGAGACACATCATTAAGAGCAGAAGAAATCCCAGCTGGAAGGGAGTTGGGGATGGTGAAGGAGACAAAAAGTCCTCTTACTTTTAAGCCTTCTGCCTTGTTCCCTTTCTCTATGTCTCTCCCCTCCTTAGTTTTTCCTCTCTGCTTACGAGCAATAATGTAGGTGACCTGGCACTGGGGGCCTCAGCACCTGGAGAAAGGGCAGTGCCATGGCCTTGGTGTGGTGCAGGTCAAGCCCTCCCTTGGTGACAGTCTGCGGTGACCCACAGGCACAAGGCTCAGTGCCCCAGCTCCTCTTGAAGGGGTCTTCTGCAGCCAGAGAGACAAACAACAAACGTTACCAGCCACATTTCCTCTTGTCAGAGACAGGGTGACCTGTGGAAGCCAGCCCACCCCTCATCGGGAGAGGAGAGACAAGTTTTTGGAGGGCAAAGGAGGACCTGGTGGCACTGACTGACTTGTCCCACAGCCTCAGGCTGGGCACTCCACATCTCAGCTTCTCCCATCTGTCCAATCCCGTGGATAACAATCCTCACCTCAGAGGGTGATGGAGAGAGGTTAATGAATTAACATTCCTAAAAGCTTTAGATAAAAGGCTAAGGATTATTACTGTTGTTATGCATGGAAACAACTCCTAACAAGCATTTCCCATCTCCTCCCTCCTTCGAGCCTGGGGGATCGTCTGACACAGATCCTGCCACACAGGAGCTCCCTCAGAGATGGAATTACAGGGAGAGGGCTGCAGGCTGCTGGAGACACTAATCAGGGGAAGACAAACTGGGGCCACTCCATCAACCAGCAACGTGCCGGGCTGTGGGGCCGAGAGCCTCTCCACTCACTCTCTAATGACTGGTGACAGGTCCATGCCACTCCCGTCAAAGTTCAGCAGGAAAAGGCTGCTGACTTCTGACCACAGCAAGCCTGCCCCTCCTCTTGCCCTTTCAAGGCTGTCGACTGACCCAAGATAGATGCGCAAGGATTTGCTTTAAGGAAAGCTTAATCCCCGAAGAAAACTTCTGTGCTGCTGGCTTGTGGCAAGATTCAGGAACGGGCCAGGCAGACATTCCAATCATAGGCATAGGAAGAGGCTAGCTGGGATCAGATTTCGGCGCCTTAAACCTTGAGCAAAATGTTTTCTAGGCTAGGGATGAAAAGTAATTCAAAGCAGAAGTCTTAACGTTACACATTTCTCCCTTACACACAAGTATAACCTCAAGGGAGAAAAGCCCTCCCTAACTCGCCTGCTATAAATACACCAAACCACTTAAAATGGCTACGTTAAAAGAGAGCTGGTAATTTGATAGTGGTCTCCACTTAATTAGATTAGGCTCTTCTTGAACTCAAGGGCTGAAAGCAGCTGATCCTCCTTTCTTTTTCAGTATTATCCCGTCAGCTGCCACGCAGGAAATTGTTGTACTCACCCTGTCTTGGGCAGCTGGATCACGAACCACATCTGTGCCACACAGTGCAGAGCTCCAGGTCCCAGGAGAGAGTGGCTGCACCACTACAGTGCCCCGTCTGGGCTGCTCAGCACTGCTGAAAGTAAACAGTTCTGCACACATCTTGGTGACAAACTTTTTCAGTCACATCTGGGGCACAAATCAGCATCTCTGCACTGCAGTGGGTGGGAATTACACTTGAGCTAGGCAAATAGCAAACAGCACAGTTAGTCCCCCTTGCAATAGGAGACCAGAGGACAGCACTACCTTGGTCTTCTCAGGAGACTAGAGCAGATGCTAGTGAACCATATACACGGCCAGAATATTTTTTGTTTGCCTGACTTCGCAGTTAGAGGGAAATAAGCAACCTGTTTGTAGGTTACTGGAGCTAATTGGCAGAGTCTGTACCTGAACATCATTGATAATAAGACAGAAAGTCACCTGGAAGGGAGAGGTGAAGTTGTTCTGGTCTTACAGTGAGTTGACTTCGTCAGCTCGTGAGGGATTTGCCAAGCCTCCCTAGCAATACAGTCAGCCAGCCATTACCTTTCTCCCAGGAGTCTAATCCAGTTCTCACTCAAACTGAGGATAATTGTGGCACTGCTATTAAACTGCTGTATTGGACTGATGCCCTTCCTATCCAGGTCTTCCAGCCTCTGCTCAGTGAACTTTATTCTATCCCTAGCAGGGCTGCATTCTGCCCCTCCACAAAACACCTCCAGATCTGGAGAATTAAAATTCCCAGACCTTTTGCTCTCCTTCAGCAATGGTGGAAGCTTCTTTTAACAACAGACAATTTTCTAGTCAGTATGTTCTTAATTAATAATAATATATAAGTTGGGTTGTTTTGTTGTGTGGTTTGTTTCTTTTTTTCCTAAATCCTCTTTTTTTTGTTAGTTATTCAGTTTGATTTTTTTATTTTACCTCGTTAATGTAGTGGTGATTTAGATGCAGTTTCCTCTCTCTGCTGCACTTAATGAGTCGTCAGCTTTATTCACTCTCACCCGCATCCTCATGGGAGCATGCTTTGATTTTCTAGTGGGTGCATGAAAACACAGATTAAAGCAATTAGACAGAAATAATCTTAGGGAAAGGGGAAAGAGATCCAGAGCACCTAATTATACCATTTTAATCAAGATACAATTATGCAGAGACTTTTATAGATTATAAATTAACCAAACTCCAAAGGCAGAAAAAATATCATTTTAAATATGGTTCATTATGCGTGTTGTTTCTGTCTTGTGAGCTCACTCAAACTGGACTTCAGGGTTCATTTAGAAAAAAATTCTGGACAGGGCTGTGCAGAAATGGAGGAGAAATGGACTCAGAAGACCCTGCTTGCTAGGATCAGGGTCTGGAAATAGCCTCTGAGGGAAGGTGGGGAGCCACAGCACATTTCTCACTCACTGATCTCACCAGTCTTTGCTCAGTGAGTAGGTGCACCTGCTGGTCAGCCGGGCTTGACTGAAGACCTCCAGCTTCCTGCATGGCTCAGGTAAGGAAAGCCCCAGTTCAGGTCTGGGTCTTGCTTTGCCCTAAAAGGCTGTGCCAAGCTGCCAACGAAGGACTGTGGGTACTGTAGTCTAAGGAGCAATTTTCCAAGCTACAAACGTTCCAATTAGAAACACAGTGAGTGGGCAAACAAAACACATCAGGCTGGATGTGTTTTCTTCTGAACCCTGGAGGAACTTAAGCCAGCTGCTCCAGATTTATAGCTGCTCCAGATTTATTGCAGCAAAACCACAAGGCACTCAGGCTCTCAGAGCACGTAGGAAGGTGCTCTGCTCCTGCCGTCTCTGCAGAGGAGACAGGGAGACCCCCACCCCACAGAGCTCCAGGGAATGCCAGCTTCCCATGTAGCTGACATGCTGACTTTATGATGGGGAGGGTGTCCGGACCTCGGGCAGAAGCAGGAGGCCAACTCAGGCACCTCTGACTTGGTGGCTGCAGCCCAGTGATGACTGCGAGGCATCCTGCTGTTCGCTTCTGCCGTGAGCGCGGCTCAAGCGATGCCTCCTGCACTGGCGTGTGGCACTCCTTGAGCTGCTTCCAGGTGATGAGGAGACAGGAGAGGGCTCACCGCAGTGATCCTCGGCTTCGGGAGAGGTTTGCCAGCAAGTCTCCTGAAAGGTTTTGCTGCACTGCGGCCTGTGCAAAACACTTCTCCAGAAGAGTCTGCTGCCAGGCACCTCTCACAAGGGAATCTCAACCCATCAGGGCTTCACTCCATGGCCATGGCCACCCTGTGCCATGAGCAGCAGTGCTGAAATGGCTCCTGTCTTCTCCATTCAGGGCAGTGCCCTCATTTGCCAAAGGAGCAGCCTTGACCATTTCCTGCCTGCGAGTCAGTCCTGCTGACACTCTGTCTGCAAGGTGAGGATGGCTGGGGTGTGCCCAGAGCTGGTCCAGCACAGTGACAGGGACATCCCCAGGATAGGCAGCTGGGAAAGGAAGGGGACTGATGGGTCCTACTACTGAGCCTGAGGCTCCAAGGAGCGAAAGGCAGTGGCCCTGTGCCAGAGCCAAGCTGCACCCACTGCATCGGTGGGGAAAATGTTGGGCTGTGTGTACTGTACCTCCCATCCATGTCTGTGTCCGAGCAAGCTGATGGAAAGACATGGGAGATTCCTAGGACATCTCTCCCTTGCATCCTCCTCACCCATTTTCTCCTTCCCCCTCCTGCAGTGATGAAAACACGGCTTGCAAGGCTGGTGCACTTCATCATCATCGCCTCCTTCAGTCAGGGCAAAGCCCCCAAGGGCTGTGGGGTTTTGGGGGCGGCCCCGTTCCCCATCGGAGGGCTCGGTCTGGTGGGTGAGCGGTGGTATCGGAGTGCCCTCTGCTGGCCCCATTTCCGGACTCTTTGGCCTGTCCAAGCCTTGCACACCCCCAGCAGCCCTGGAAAGCTGGGTCTCGGCTTGCCCTCACAGTGCCCCGACAGCCCTGCCATGGTGGGCACCACTCCAGCAGCCACACGAGCCAGCCCGCGGGCAACACGGAGCCCTGCCAGCGCTGGGCCACAGCCCCAGAGGAGCCAGCACGGTGCGGGAGCAGGGACAGAAATTATTCTGTAAGCCAGCCATCACTCTCCTCCTTACCGAGTGCTACAGCAGAGATGTGGCAGAGACTCCCAGGAGTATTTGGGATATGAGCCCCATTCCATGGGAGGAAGAGTCCATCCCCTCCTCCTTAGCCCCAAGAGGCAAGAAAACGAGAGTTGTGGTGAAAGGGGCAGAGGAGGAACACTGACTCCCTTTAGGCTTGGTGCCATTCAAACGGTTGACCCCATGAATGAGTCTCCGCAGAGCTGGGGCAAATCATCCTGACCATTTAGCTGTTCCAGGTGGTCGGGAGCTTCCGTCACACTGGGATGTGCGTACATCTTATTCTCTTATTCTTTATGCCAAGCTTTCCTGCAGAGTTCTCCTGGACAACTCCCAGGGTTTTGACCATCCTAATCTTCCGTGGTGAAACTGGGAAGGAAAACTGGAATCATTCTGCCTGGGTCCGGGACACCTAGGTTCAGACCCACCCATGGGTTTCCAAGTTATGCAAAGAAAGCTCCCAAGACTGTGTGCACAGACTGGGGGTCTGAAGTCCCCATGAGTCGATGCTGATTTACACCAGCAGAAAACCTGACACGCTATCCCTGGGCTCTGGAACTGCAGAGGTGACCTTCAGTTGCTCTCAGGAGTGGGGAAAAGGAGAGAGCGAGATGACAATCCAAGGAGCTCAGGTCCCTCTCTGGAGCTGGTCACTTGGTGCTTCGGCATGTAAGCCACTCAAGCAGGGATCGCTCTGACCTGACAGATAAGAGGTGAGCTAATTAGCAGTGCTCTTCTCAGGCTCCTTCCAAGCTCGAGTGCTGCAGAAATGCTGAATACCAGGTCTAGTTACTATTCAGGGCAATTGTTAGCTGGAAAGAGGTAATGGAGACCAGTTATCTGGGGAGATGACTTGAGTTTGGGTCTGGAGGTGTGAGGAGATATTTGGGGGCCTCTGAGGGAGAGATGCAGTGAGGTGCTGAACATGCCAGTATGAGTGGGCCTCACAGAGCAGAGAGGAGTCCCAGAGGAGCCCTGGAGGAGAAACTTCCTCCCACACATCATGGGTAGGCAGCTGAACCCTGCAAGCATTTCCATCAGGAACTACCCATTATAAATATTACTAAACAGTGACAGGAAAAAAAAATCATATGCAGTGGAAGGAGGGATTTTTAAAAGAGAAAAAAAGGTGTCCTGCAGCCTCATCAAGTGGAACAGTGCTGTGCCCTGCACTGGAAGAAAACACTGAAATTGCTTAGATGTGCAGTACATCAGAAGACTTCATCATGGGACCAACATGCAGCATTGCCACCCTCACTGGGACTGCTTGTGGTCTTGAAATGCCGTGCATGGCAGCTCTCTGCCAGGGAGGGAGCTATGAGTGGATACCATTCTTTCCTGGCCTTCATTAGAGTAATGTAAAAAATAAGCTGACAGCATCCAAGGTGAGGTAAAAACTTGCCTTTCCCTCAGCTTTTCATTAAGCACTGCTGAAACCACTGCCCTCTCTCCCTGTCTGATAGCCATCTAAATGTCGAGCCACAGACAATGAGGAGCCAACCTCTGCTCCTATTAACCCAAAGTGCTGGAAGAATTGCAGGGCAGAAAAACTACTTTGCCTGGTAAAAATGGAAATGTCACTTTACAGAGGACAACTACAATTTGACAGAAAATCCATCGCCTCTTCCAAACACTTTGTGAGCTCTTTTGAGTGCCATGCCGTGGCTTGTTGAGCAAGCAAGGTGGAACACAACTGCTATTTTTCCAGACCCATCTACTCAATCTCCATCTGCAGTCCATTTATCTGTCACTGGATGGGCCTGTCACTGCCACAAGGGCTCCCGTTCTAAAAAAGCACCAAAAAAAGTGAAAGGCAGCCAAGACCTCCTTCCTTTCTCCTCACCAGACAAATTCAGATCCCTAAGATGTTGGCATGGATCCCATTCTCCATGGTCCCCTGGCTAAATCCCAACCAAAGTGGTGTCAGGCTGGGAGTTCCCCGGGCTCCTCTAAATGAAAATGATTTTCTGCAGCTGAAATTGAGATCCCATTATCCCAAACTGGATCACTTCCAAGTAGCACAGAAGCCTTCAGCCTCTTTTCTCACCCACTAGGTACCAGCTCCTCCCAAGTAAGTCAATACATTCACTGGTGTCCTGCACCAGTGCTGGGGAACAGCTTCAGGGACATCTCAGGGTTTGCAAAGCTCTCAGGGGGAAGATGCCTGTGATGATTCCTGTGCCATCAAAACTGGGCTTTCGGGAGAAGAGCTGAGAGACGGAAATCCACACCGAAGTCCTGGAACAAGCCCTGACTACAACTCTCTGCAAGCTTCTTTCCCTCAAGGTCTCTATGGCCTTCTGCCCCATTCCCGGCCTGGTTGTTCTGGGTTGGCACAGACCATGTGGGAAACAAAGACCAGAATTCTTCTGAGCTATAGGAAATGCTTTTTAGCAGAGCTCTACCCAATCCACCCATCCATTAGTCAGTGACTCCCACTGTCTGCCAGACTGCTTTAATTCCCTCTCTGTGAATGCTTCCTGCCTTCACCACCCTGGAAGTTCCTCCTTAGATGAGGTGGAAGGCACGGGGCAGTTAAATATAGGTAGTTAAATAGTTAACTGAAATAGTTAACTCCCCTGCTGAGGATGCCAAGCTCCATCAGCCGTAACCAGGGTTCTATAAAACAAGAATACTCCAGGTATTTTGCACCTGATCTCAACATGCAGCACTCCAGGGCATAGAGGGCTCTCAGAGAAACTCACAGCACTGCGGGAAGAACCACAGAGAAACAACCAGGAGAGGAAATGGAAAAAAAAGAGATATAAAAAGGAAAGCAGAAAAATGCACACTTTTGAGGGCAGGGAAAGCACAAAGAGCAATGTGGAGATGCAGAGCAACAGAAAGTGAGCAGATGAAATTATATTCACAGAGACCTGGCTATAGGGAAACAAAAGGGGAGGGAGGCATAGAGAGGGGAGAGCACAGATGCAAGGAAAGAGAACACAGGGCACGGAAGGGAAGGGGGGAGTCAGGCAGGGAGAAAGGGAGGGATCTGGAGGGATTGCCTGATGTCAAATCTGATAGAAAAGAGGATTTATCTGCAAAAATAACCCAGATCTAAGCCACAGCTTCAGAGCAGCTGCGTACACAGTCACAGCACTATTTGCTCTTAAGTAAGAGCAAAAACGAGCTGGTGCAGGTTGCAAGGCAAAGCAGGGTCGTGCCACACCAGGAGCCCATCCCAGGCTGCCCATCAGCCTGGACCAAGACGAAGGGAAGGCAAGGCAAGGGAAAGAAAGAGAAGGCAGGCAGAGGAAGGCAAGGGCGAGCAGGGGCGGCGGGTCTGTCCCTGTCCAGGGTGCTGACCAGAGCCCACCACCTCCAGACCCGGCCCGCTGTCCTCCTCCTGCCCCGTCGCGTCCCAGAGGGCAGGAGTCACTCTGGGGCCTGCAGGCAGACAAAAGCAGTGTGCTTCTCGGAGCGAGCTGAGCAGCGGGGAAAGAAACACAGCCAGCTACAAATAAAAGATATTTTCCCCATTCCTCTCTCCTGCCAGTAATTTCAGCAGTGGGGCTGGGCTTTCTCAGGGCGGGACTGGATGACCAGCAGCAAAGTGTATGCTCATGGCTGGGGAAGTGAATGAGCACAAGGCGCCTCTGAAGCAGCATTTCTGGCACCTGTCTGGATAGGTCATTGTATGGATTGGACATCTTCTCCGTGAAGGACAGCCCTCACTCCTGCTTGGGCTAGCCTGTGTTGCCCTGGACATGTCTGGGTGCCCTCGGTCCCTACTGCTGCTGGATCCCAGGCTGTCAGAGATTAAGATGGGAGGATGAACTCACAGCTATCCCACCTGCACCTGATCTGTCCCAATTACAGACCAGGAATTGGCAGTCACACAAGTGCAGTGTGTGTTGCGCCACGTTTGCCACCAGGGAGCTTTTGGTGAGGAGGTTTCACTCCATGGCCTTGATGCTTACAAAAGGCTTAGTCTGAAAAGGGGTCTTAAAACCATGGTCCACCCACAGGTGGACAGCTGCTCTGTCCACACAGCAGTCTGAGCTGTGACTGTGGACTGCCAAGTCATTTCAAAAGATGAAAGAGCTGGAATGGAGCTTGGCCTCCTCTGCCCTCAGCTCCAGGATGTGTCTCTGCCTCTTCCCAAACATATCCTGGCCTCACCAGGCCATTTTTGTTCCAGAGAATTGCAGATCAGCTGCCTCACAGAGGAGAAAGCAGTGCCCAGGACCCTGACAGAGCGGCTCAATGGGCATCTACAAATGGTGCTGGCACAGAGTTGCAGAACAAACCTGTCTTTTCACGATCAACCCAGTACTGGTACTTTACTATCAGAAACCAGGTTTTCAATTCTAGCACCGGTAGTCTGGACCAGAACAATGTGTTTTAAGAGCCAGCTGGACAAACATCCAACAGAAGGGGAATAAGGGGGCTGGCCCTGCTGCAGGGTTAGATAACCTCCTGATAGCTCAGCACCTCACTCACTCTCTGTGACTCTGTGACCAAGTCAGAGTGCACACTTTCCAGTCATACAGATCATTGTGCTACCAGATTAATAACAACACCAACACTCCCTTCCAACACTGAAATCTTGCTTATACTTCACATGTAGCAGGAACTTGACATGGCACAAATAGGATTCATGCCATGACCATATAACAGCAAGCACAACTCTATAAGCACCTTTCTCCAGGTCACCGTAAGAGGCAAAACGACCTCCAGGGATGCACATGCAGGGCAACTCTCCTGTGAACCAACTCTCCTGTGGACCGAGCAAATCAGGGAGCTTTCAATCAATTGGGCCCACATTACATGAGGATGTGCTGCCTGTCAGCAAGCCAGCCCCATCTTTTAGGATGACTGAAGCCACGAAAACAAAACAGGAAGAATCAGAACAGAACAGCACAGTCCCAGGTCAGCCAGGATAAATTAGCTGCCTTGTGGCATCTCCCCCAGCCCTGCTCTCCTCAGCTGTCCTGTGCCCAGCAGCTCACTGGCTGAGCAGCCATCCCTCTCTGGTGGGCCAGTGCCGCATGTTTAAGTTGGAACATTATTCTCCAGTTCTACGAAATTGGATTAAGGTTCAGACAATACTGAATGTTATTAACCTTTGATTAAAACCAGCCCTCCTCCCTCCCGGGCCACAGAGACCAATGTTGCCGTTATTTACTCTGCTGCCAAACCTGGAGTTCAATCCCTGCCCTGCGGCACTCAATAAAAGCCAGCGCAGAGGTGGGGGTGTGCAGCAGGCAGGGCTGAGTGGGTGGGAGTGATTATCCAGGCCACCGTGTCCAGTTTGTTTCTTTTGCAGTCAGACTCTGGCTCAGCAAGGACAGGGGTGCTCCAAGTGCCTGCCTCTGTGGCTCACAGGGCTGATAGGAATCCAGCCCTGTTTGCCCCCAANCAACAAGTCCCCACTTCGACACAGCTCCCCCTTTGGTTTATGTCCTTCTTTCTCTCTTCCCTCAGCCCCCACCTTCACCTTCAGCTTCCCCTCTCTGCCATGACCTCCCTTCCACCCCTTTTTGCCTTTTCCTCTCCTCTGCTCCCACTCCTTCCCACCCTCTTCCCCCCAGTCCCTTTCTCATTCCTCTCATTCTCCTCCTTCCCTCTCCCCCACTCTCCAAACCGCTATTCCAGGACAATAGAGCAGATGGCAGGCTGTTTGTTTTATATGTCCCTTTGGAAAATCAGC
>VZRQ01009562.1:1084924-1121719 GCA_013397975.1 Machaerirhynchus nigripectus
TCCCTACCAGCTGCACCAAGACCCTATCTGTCTGCACCCCACACCATGCCTTTGGGAAACAAGCCTGTCAGAGAGCCCAGAGAGGAGCTTCTCCCCTGCAGAAAAAACACCATGGCAAGCAGAGAGAGCTTGGCCAGCTGCTACAGTCAGCCTCACTCCAGCCAAAGCTGACGGTGATGTGGGAAAGGTGGGGCAGTGTGGAAGGGGCAGACTCTTGTCAGCACATCCATCCTGCTCACTGCCCCAGCCTGCTGCTTCTTCGAGTGTTCATGGAAGCTGAGTTAGGTGCAGTATGCTGAGGCAGCAGACGTAGCACAGAGCAGAAGCTGATGCTCTTTTCCAGCCCCGTATCTCCTCCTATGCCACTGGGGGAGCCACAAGTAGGAAACCACCAGCCAGCATGGAAAGGGGAAGACAGTCCTTGCCTTTTTCTTTCCGGCTTTCCTCTCTTTTTTTTGAACCCCTAAGCCCCAAGGTACTGGTCATCAGGCCACCATTCGTTACTTGCCAGCACAGCCATGAAATCTACAGCCGTGATGTAGGTTTTTTTCTGGTTCTTTCTCTTATCCAAACCACTTGCTTCATCCCTCACCTCTCCCTTCACATGTGCTTATATCAAACATCTTTCAGATCTTTGTGGTATTTCTGGGTGGAGAGGAAGCTCTGCCCCTCCCTGGCCCAAAGAGCATCTTCTTCTCCTAGCTTAGACACGACAATGCTGTCTTGTCGATCCTGTAAGCCCTCCCCTCCTTCCCCACCCTGTCTCTGCTTGCAAGTAAGTCAGAGTAGGCACCCTGTCCAGCACGAAGCACAAGCCTGCCTTGGCTCAGAACCAGGGCTGCTGGATTCTCTGCCAGCGCAATTGCTGGATATTCCATGGCATATCCTCCATCTGATACAAAATGGCCAAAGGCACCAGCTGCAGATTCTCTCTGTGCCCCACTTCTCGGGGTGGGAAGGGGAAAGCAGGGTTTCAGAATGGCAGCACCTCTCCCCATCCAAATGCCCTGTTTCATCGCACTTCTTTTTCCTACACTGCTAAAATCAACACTGTCTTGTTTTCAAGCAGTGGCAGAAGGGTCAGGACCAGCAAATCCTGTTTAATTTGTTCTTAAAGTTCACTATGGATCAGATGCAGCTCCCAACAAAACCAAGAGAGGCTTAACCAAGGCACAGTCAGCGGTAAAATCAGAAGAGGCTCCTTAGCCTTGCAAAATCCTGGAAGGCAATTTAAACACAAGAGATAGGCAAGGAGCCCATTCCTGGGGTCTGTAATTAATCACTTACAGTTCAAACAGGGAGAGAGATAAGTTCCTAGCTTTCTTGGAGTCCAAGCTGGATCAAACAGGAAGGGAAAAAAATCTCAGGCTGTCAAGGAACAGCCTTAAAGAAGCAATGCCATCTGAGCAACAACAGCTCAGTTCTGTACTCCTTTAACCTCCCAGGTATTTAGGCAGAAAGTCCACAGGAAAAATTCCTGCACCGGCTGGTGAGAACAGGCGCAGTTACTTGAACATTTATGATGCTGCTCTTCTTCCTGGCCTTGCTTATGTCTGTGGCAACACTTGCATCCTCTTCAGTGGAGCCACATGATGAGCACTATTTGGCACAGGAGAAAGTTCCAGTTTATCTGAGATTCCATCTCTGGCACCAACTGCTAGCAGGTTCCTCAAGGAAGAACAGAAGGATGGTTCATGCCTCCCTGTGACCATGCACTTACTGAATGGAGTAATCACCCACCCTCCCTCAGGTTTGCATCCATCCCAGAAGTGTGCAGAGCCAGCTGTCAAGTCAGGTTTTTCAGAGATTGAAGACAAAACAAATTTAACAAATTAATTAAAAGAGCTGCTGGTCCCACTTTGGACTGTCTGAAAAGCCTGCATTGTAAGCAAGGGCAGAAGAAGTACCAAAATTAGGAAGCTAAATCTGTTGTAAGCAAGTGACTGTAACACCGATGAAAAGACACTGACTTATCTGGAGTGTTATTAAAAAAAGAAGATGTTCAGGGCCAACCAAACTGATCTCACCTCTTCCAAGGTGAACTCTGTCTCACAGGCTGCCATCCTCAGTGGCACTGGTGAGCTGCAGTTGCCCTGATCACAAAAAAACTTCCAGAGCTGGGGGGCCAGGCAACACCCCCTTTCCTGCTCTTGCTGGGCAGCCCCCAAACAGCATTTTCAATGCACTGCTAAAATCCCCGTGCTCCTCCAAGGCCTCGCTTGGTGGTTTCTTTCCTTCCAATCTCCTTTCTTCCTCTTCCTATTTCTCATCTTTTGACTCCTGTCTAATAAACTGCTCGCCTTTTGAAGGCTGCTTCTTAAGCAAGAAGCCTGGGGAGAGAGCTGAAGGCTGCAATCTGGGTACAAATTGGGTAAATCCCACAGTGGCTCAGGAATCTGTTTTTCTTCGGCAGCAGAGCTGTTAAGAGGAGTTGGCACCAGAGACAGAACCATTGTCTAGTGTTGCTATTCTTCTCTCCTCCCTTCAAGTCTTTAGCAACAACTGCAGTTTCCCACCTATTTCAACTAACTTCTCTTTCCCCCTAAAGAAAGGATAGTCATTAGCATTTTTTTGCACTGTCAAATAGGGCTTTTCTTATAAAAATTCTTCACGCCAAGGGGAAAGTGAAGAAAAGATATTGTTAACATGAAAGCTTTACTTAATATTTTACATTTCAAATACTGTAACTGCCTTTTTTTCCCCCCCTCCTTCTCCTTTTTCTGAATTTTCAGTATACTGTTTAAACATCATTAATAGTGTTGGTTGCTATGGTGTTGGGCAGGCAGAAGTGTCTGTACTTGAAACCTTGAACTACACTTAATGTTGTACAACAGCAGGGTCATGCCAACACCCTTGACTTTGACCCCATTTTCCCCCATAAAATATAAAGACCATGTCTCCATTCCTTTTCGTTCTTGGGAGAGGGTTTTTGGTATTTTTTTCCCTGCAATGAGAAAAGGAAGTGTGAGCCAGAGAAAGGTAGAGAGATATATATATAAAAAAAAAAAGGAAGAAAATACAAATTTAATAGACCCAGCGGAACCTTTCCAAAATCTTTGTTACATCAAGAGAAAGAGAATAAAAAAAAGACAGCCCCCTGAAAAGTTTCACATGAGATTGTGTCTCATTTTCCCAAGCAGCTAAACATTTTAATAAACTAGGAAAATGAGACTGTAAAACCACAACATCTGACAGCCAGCCCCAGGGGCAGGAACCATTCCTGAAACTAATTTTAACTCATGTTTTAACGTTGATCAGATTTCATGTGGTGAATGTCCCATTAAGCTGTCTCTCTGTTCTTAGAGAAAAACCTGGTTTCTTTTGTCGACTCAGAAGCTATTTTCTTTCCAGCGTATTGTCGTCACAGGCATAGCAGGACTTTTCTGACATTCATTTCTCTACAGCCCAAGAGATGCCCTGCCCCAGACATCTTCTCGTCTGTTCTGTCTCCTTATGAGACAAGACATTTTCCACAAAAATGGCACTTAACTGCTCCAGCAACGAAGCCCAGTCTTAAACAGGTCCCCAAGCAGCCACTCAAGGACTCAACCCATTAAACTTCTGATCTTCAGCCATGCAAAAGGCACCATGTCAATTCAGACCAGCTGAGGCCAGGATCCAAAGCAAGCTTTCAGTTTCTCTGCTTTGCTTTTACCCCAGGGAAGTGAAGCTGCCGTACCAGTTTCCTCACATGAATTGCATTGTGCTCTGACTGTCACCAGGACATCTACAGACATGACCAACTTTTTAACTAAAAAGTCTCTTTTAACACCAGCTGAAAATCTGAATGGGGAAAAATTATACATCCAAGTAGTGCAGGTTTCCCTCAAAGACTCATTTCTTCTCACAAAAGCATATTTCATCTCCTGGTTGAGTTCAAACCCAACCACTTGTCCTGTGGGGCACGACTTCCTGGTGCTGCATCCCTCTTCCAATAGCTGTGTCCCTGTTTTGTGCCACGTGGATTTTTGGTTGGCGTAGCCGTGTGAGCCAAGGGCTTTGCACAACTCAAGGAATGCTCACCGGCATCAGCTCTCTCCTCCGCCTGGTCAGGATGAGCTTCTAGTTCAAAGGCCTGTTATGCAAAAGAAGAAAGCAAGGCTCTGTGCTGCTACACAAGCTGACCAAATGCCAGTAAGAATGACCAGGTTGGAAAACAGCTCTACAGGCTCCTGCCTTCTGTTTTTCCAGAAATTAAAGTGCTTGTGCCTTTCTAGATCCCCCTTTGCAGAGGTGGAAAGTCTTTCTGACGCCTTTCCTTTAAACCTCGTGTGTGCTGTGTAGGAGATGCTGGTGCTCAGGGGGTGGAAGGAGGTGACAGAGTGGCCAGCTCTCAAAACAGCAAAGCCACAGTGACAGTTGCCTTTGGCTCTTCCAGCCCACCAGCAGCAGGCTTAGTCACATCAGCAGCATCAAAGCTGAGCAGCTCCTTAGAGAAAGGGCATTTGTCCTTTCATCTGGAGATTACAGGATCGCTCACAGATCCCAGCAGTCTGCTCTGAAATGCTCTTTGAAGAGAAATACCTGTTTGTGGCACTACCTGCCATTTGAAACAGCCCCTTTGCCTTCCAGCTTTCCCTGCAACACTCTCTCACAGCCATTTAACCATGTGTACGAGGACAAAATGATGCCAAAGTTCATGCCCAGTGAGAACCACTGCCCAGCTTTCACACCGGGCACTGTATTGAGAAAAGGACCCTTCACAAACGTGCCAGAAAGCTCATAACCTATTTGGGTCCAGTCCTTCCCCCTGTTGCGCTCAGCAGGGACAGCAGGGAGGTAGAAAGCCGCTATTAGCTTCTGGAGGAAAGACCCACAAAGATAAAAAGCTCTTTGCCTTGCTCTTTCCATTCCTTCATGACTTAATTTTTTCGGTTGAGGACAGAGAAGATTATAAAGCTGTAACCTCTAATCCGCTCCTGAGCGCTCCTTCTCCATCTCTTCCTTTCTCCTCTCTTTCAGGCAGTTCTAATCCTTTATGTCTCTTCTCACAGATAGGAGTTGGAGTCTAATCTCAGATGACAGGTTGGTAATTAGAGCAAGAGATTATCCTGACCCCACATCAAGAAGGTAAAAGGACAGGAATGATGTAGCACCATACAAGATCAAACCTTCAACATTCAATGCGGGAACCATCCCCACCTTGCTCAGTTTCCTCCTGGCTTCCTTACCCCACGCCCTCTCTTTTGTCCCAGCAGAGCAGGGGATTCCTGATTCCTCGTACTTCCTGCGCATGTCCCCTCTGTTGAGCAAGGGCTATGCTTTTGCAGGATTCATTCAGCACAGAAATGGTCACATTTTCCACTTCTATAGATTTTGATCATGCAGAGACTCAGCAGGTCTGTGGCTGCGAAGTGTGGGCAGTAGGGAAAGCACAGATATGGAGGAAGAGGCCCTGCTCAGAGAGTCTGGAGCCACGACATGCTGCCAGCCACCCTCAGTTGGGCACTGGGTACACTGGGTACACACACACAGGGCCCTTCTAGTCCAGCAAGATGCAGCCAGGGCACAGAGCAGCAGCAGCAAGTCCTCATCTCTGCCCAGATGCCCAGCGGTCACTATCTGACTCTTGATCTGCCCAGAAGCCATACTTCTCCCATCCCTTGCACGTATCCCCGCAGAGATGAGAAGCTCACTCATGTGTCCAGCCCATCTTATCCATCTTTGGACCAGACCTTGTCTCTTGTCCTGTGTCACTAGTATTGAGCGAGGACCAAGAAAGCCATCACAGAGCCCCGAGACCACCATAGAAAAGGTGAAATTGGGAGCACCAAGCTTCTTCAGTGTCCCACTCCCTACAGGTGAACAGGTGTCACCAGGATTCGCTGTAGCTGAGGCTCAGGCATCACCAGCCAACACCTTGCAGGCACCAGGAGGTGTCGGGATAGAGGTGGCAGTGGAGTGATCGAAACCTGCTGGGGAGAAAGCAAAGTAAGGTCAGAGGACAGTTTTTATACCAGCACACAGCTGGAAGATGGAAGACCTCTCCCTCATGCCCCATTCCACAACAGGTTCCCACCCTGCACCACAGAGCTCAGGACTGGTTGTTCACCCCAAGATGTCTTTTCTCAGTGAAGCCTCCCTCTGATACCCAAATCCAGCTCTAGCCCATGGAGCCCAAGCCCACAGCTCACCCTGATCACGGGCAGGGAGATGGGCACTGCACCAGCCCCTACCACATGGTTCTGCTGATGCTCTTTACATCACCTAGCTGCTTCCCACCCCTGCTATCTCCAGCCAGGATCTTCCTACTCATGCTCTGCAAATAACAACTTTAGGTTTGTTCACTCCAGGAGGAGAAGGTAAATCAAAGAACAGTTTTGTTTGCAGTCAGCCTGAAGTGAACCTTTTTCTTTTTTCCCTTCAGTTTTCTCAGCAAAGCATAAAATGAAAAAGCAAGCAGAATTTCCTTTCCTGAGTTTAAAAGAACATTTCTGCTCATGTCCCTGAGGTAAAAGGTTAGCTTGTTCAGCCTCAAAATGGGAAATAAACAGCAATACTTTTGGCTTAGGAATTGTCCAAATAAAATGTTTTGAATGCTTCGTTTCTTCCCACTCACCCAAAAAGATCTGCAAAGTTTATAAGCGTTCACAAACAGCTTCATGCTGGGGTGCCCCTCACCCCATAAGCCACATGACTGTAAGGTTTCTGTCCCCCCCTCTAGCCCTCCTGCACCCTGCTGGGCTGCCTCCCCCTCCCAGCCTGGGGCTCACACAGCAGCAATGCCCAGAGCACTCATGCCCCATACCTTGAGGGGTCCTCCTGGGGTGAGAAGGGGCCGCTGAGCTCAATGACATTGAGTTTGTTCTCAAACACACCATAGCTGAGAGTGACCTACAAAGCAGTGGTGAGAAAGGATCAGAAGAGCTGAGGTGAGCTCAGGAGCAAGGAATTTGCTGTGGGTGAGAGAAACTCCCATTCTAGTTCTTTCTCTGCTGGCTTAGCCTCTGCCTTCCACATGTCTCCCACCTTCCTTCCCAGGATGGTCCACCCTACTCGTCCTTTGCCAGGCAGACACAGTGCCATGTGAAAGGCCCTTTCCCAATCAATCATCATTTCTGCTTGTCCTTGTGCCATCTTCTCCCAGGGATGCCCTCAATCCTCCCGTCACTCCCCATACATGTGCTCCCCACCGCTGATCCCAGGGCACTGTGACTGGCAGCTGTGCTGCAGGCAACATCTGCTCCTTATTTCAAAGAAGCATTTGTCAGGAAAGCTCCCCCAGAAGAGCAGATGATTGATTCAGTGCACATCAGTGGAACCATGTGCCTGTAAGCTCCCCTCCACTTCTCCTTCCTCACACAGCTCCCTCTTGCTTCTTTTCCCCTCCTCACCTGCTGCATGAGCTGAGAGGTGGGGATGAGCTGCAGGTTCTCCAGGTGGGAGTGGAAGAGTGCGTTGGGAATCAGCTGCCCACCGACTTTGCACTCGATGATGTAACCCACGGTGCAGTCATCCGGCAGGCGGATGAGCTCGGAAGTGCTCAGGAAGTTCCTGCCACTGGAAGAGAGTAGGGCTGCATGGGTTAGGAAAAGGGTAGGGGCAGATGTAGGCATCCACTTGGGCTGGAGATTACTGAAAACCAGAGTAAATCCTGTAACCTGGCAAGAAATCCCTGAGTTCCACCTGCAAAGATTTGGGAATGGGTTTGCTCTTTTCACCATTCCCAGCCATGCTGCCCCACAATTTGTCAGGTGCTGCCCCTGAGACATACTCAGGTCCTTGGTAAGCTGATGCAGAGAGCTGACTGACTTCGCTGAGTCACTTCTCCACCTGTTTGGTGAAGTGCACTGAGCCCCTGTCAGGTCAGACAAGCCACCACAAGAGAAACAGTGGGAGCACATGGCTGGTCCAGGGGGAAGGGAAAACTGGACACGCAGCTTGGATAAGCCATCCATGCAATGTAACACCACATACTTAGCCACCTTTTGATGACAGGATAAACCCAATTTCTGTATGGGCAGTAGTCACACAGCATGAAGCACTTTCTGCTATAACAACCTCCAGCCAGTTCAAATGTGTTTTACGCATTTCAAAAGCAGAAGTGGCAGACTTTTTGCCAGGTTAGGCATTGCCTATCAGTACTTTCGCTTTACCCTAGACCCCAGATCATCCTTCTGACTGTGTCTACCATAAAATACATCTCATGGGCTTTGGCTAAAGCAGCCACCTGGTGTGGATCAGATCTGTCCTTCTGGGTATGCTCGGATCTGGTGAAGGCTGGCAGAGCCTACCAGTGTAGCTGCATACAGCCTATGGCATAACCCAGGGCATCCTGGAATACATCATCTTGTTGTAGGCTGGGGTAACACAAGACCATGCATCAAGCTGAGGAAATGACAGTTGACTACTGAGAGGCTGAGGAGGGTTTGGGGTGAGGGAACAGGAAATTGGCTCAGGAGGGAGGGTAGAGAAAGTTGGAAAGAGGCAGGTGAAGGGGAGATGAGATAGGCAGATAAGGAAATCACTTAGGAAAAGAATCAGAGGAAGCTAAAAGGGATGGGAAGGAGTGTGGGGAGTAACCAAGAGCTTTAAGGAGATGGGGAGAGAGCAACACATCATCCTATGACCATGCTTGCTGATGTGCCTGCTCTGGCCAGTTTTCAATCAGTTGGCAGGCCCGCCCACTACATCCTTCCTCCAGTCCCACACCTTGCAGACGTGCAGCATGTGGCACTCTGCCCCTTTGCAAACACCACATGCACAAATCCAGGTCTGACACTGCCAGGAATTAATGTGCAGCCATGTTGCTCACCCCCAAAGGCTCCCATGCTCCCCAGCTCACCTGGCCCAGGGCACCATCTTCCTTGCCAGCGTGCGGCTGATGCAGAACCCAGCCCCTCCCGTGGCAAACCAGAAGTGCACAGATTTCTGCAGAGAAACACCAGGGAAAATCAATGGCAGAGGCTCAGACAATACCATACTCCCAGAGCTGGGAATGCTGGAAATCTGGCTTTGATGTCAGGACAAACACAGCCCTATTGTCACCCCAGTCCCCTGACTGCTGCCCAGAAGATGGACTTGCCAGCAGTACAGCATTGATTTTCACCTCCTCATAACTGGAATGGCCAGCCCCTCCTGCTGGCAACAACAGGTGGGCTGCCTAGGGCAGGCTTGTGTCCTGTCAGACACAGATCCAAAGGCAGAGCAGCAGCGTGGGACTCTGCCTCTTGGATGATCAAATTTAGTCAACACCTACAGCCATGTTCAAACAAGATGGCAAGCTTCCAGCTGGCTGCCCACTGCTCCTGGGACCTGTCTCTCCTTGCAATATTGTGCTGGTTTTTGCTGGGGTAGAGTTAACTTTCTTTGCAGCGGCTGGAATGGGGCTGTGTTTTGGATTTGTGCTGAACACGGAGCTGACAACAGAGAGATGTTTTTGTTACTGCTGAGCAGGGCTCACACAGAGCCAAGGTCTTTTCTGCTTTTCGTACTGACCCACCGGTGAGGAGACAGGGTGCAGGGGAGGCTGGGAGGAAACACAGCTGGGACAGGTGACCCCAAGTGACCAAAGGGATCTTCCAGACCATATGACATCATGTTTAGTATATAAAGTGTGGGGAGAAGGAGGAGCAGGAGGCAACATTTGGACTGATGGTGTTTGTCTTCCCAAGCCAACATTGCACGTGATGGGGCCCTGCTCTCCCAGAGGTGGCTGAACACCTGCCTACCCATAGGAAGCAGTGACTTAATTCCTTGTTTTACTCTTCTTGTGTGCATGGCTTCTGCTTTCCCTGTCTTTATCTCAACCCGTGAGTTTTCTACCTTTTGCCCTTTCGATTCTCTCCCCGCTCTCTCTGGTGGGGGAGTGAGCGAGAGGCTGCGTGGGCTTGGCTGCTGGCTGGGGTTAAACCACGACAAGTGTGAGCCAGAGTACCAAAACAGCCCACTGCCCCCACACCACCACCACAGGCTGTACCGTCTGGTTGTTTGGCAGCGTTTCGGAGGCCCAGATGGGTCGGTTCAGGCTAGGTTTGCCCAGGTAAACATCCCACGTCTCCGAGTAGGAGGACAAGAGCTTCAGGAGCGCCCAAGGGTTCAGGTAGTTGTCATCATCTAAGTGGCAAAACCAGCTGGGGCAGACAGGAAGATACAAGAAGTTTGCAGTAAGGAGGGTGCCTCTTGCTCTCAGGGGTCCCCCCTCGGCAGCCCTGCCTCACCTCAGGCCGCTGGCCAGGAAGGCGTCGAACTCCGCAGCCATCTTGCAGGACAGGGCCAGGTGGCTGTGCTCGGCAGAGCAGTTGGTGAAGATCACGCGGCCACCTGCCAGAGGAGGGAAAGCTCAGAGCCAGCCCACTTTGCACAGTCACAGGGAGGACATCTGGGCAGGAGGGAAGGGGTTTGTTCACAGACAGTCTCCTCATGGCCCCTCACCAGGCATCCAAGCCCATGGTGACATGGGTTCCACTCTTCCCCCTACCAGGAGATGAAACCTGGACAAAGCCAAGCAACTTTGCCAAGACTAGGACACCAGGCATTCACACTTCCACCCTGCCCACTGCCAACCATGAAGCAGAGGTTGAAGGGCTCTGTCATGGGCTGCTTCTCCCCACGGATGCTTTAAGGCAGACAGCACCCTGCCTCCAGTCGGCTGCGTGCCCTGGGGTAAGCCAACTACACCAAATCCTCACCACCACGGCTTGGGGCCCTCCCACGGGTGTTTCAGTGGGAGGTGCTGGTGCAGGAGAGCCAGCCCTCACACCAGACCCCCTCTCAAGGCCAGGGCAGTTCAGGGGCTGAAGGTGGAGTGGAAAGGTGGTGTCATAGGACAGGTCATTACCCACTCTCCTTTTCAAGGTGTCATCTTCTTCATCAGTGAAGATGTAGGTCTGGGGAAACATGGAAAAGAGGTTACTCTCAGGGATGGAGCTGGTGCTGTTCCTGGCTGCCCACTTCTTTTTCCCGCGGCTGGACACACTCCACATGGTTACCCCACTCCATCCTCTGATGCTGTACCCGTTCCCAGGCAGCAGCTGAACAGAAGGATGGCTGTGCTGCCTCTTCCTGCAGGGCACAATCCTCAGCGCTTGTGTGGCTTCATTTCACCCCCATCCCACAGCCTCGGGAACAGGGGACCCATGACACTGAATGAGGGGGCAAGGTAGCCCTGGATTAGGTGTCAGTGGTAGAAAAATTAAAGCATTGTGGTTAAATTAGGCATGGGTTAAAAGAACATCTGCTTGTGTGTGAAGTGTGCACGGCCCCCTGTCACTTTCTGCCCCCTCCTCTTCCTCCTCCTCCACTCTCAGGCTTCTCTAATCCCCCTTGCTGCCATTATGTGGCACATCTCCCCCTCTTCAGAGCCAGGCGAGGATCAGGGCTGGTGGAGAAAAGCTTTCCTCAGGCAGAAAATGAGCTTTCATGAAATGAAAAAGGAGTCGCGAGCCATAAACAGTCTCCCCACCAGCTGCCCACAGGCTGGTTAAACACAGCACCTGCGCAGGCACAAAGGGAACAGGGCAGGCAGACAACAGCTCCAGGAGCCATCACTGCTTGCAAAGGCTCTGGCCAGGAGACACGAGTCTCTACATCTCCCCACACCCACCCAGCATTTGGGAGATAGATCCCTATCTAGAGGACGTAGCAGGAGAAATGTTGTGTACGTGAAAAGAAGGCAGTGAAGGACCCTCAGAGATACCTGGCTCAAGCAGAGACAGCAGGATGGTTTCATGATCTCAGAAGGAAGAGCTACAGGGCTGGGTGAATTGCCCTCCAACAGCTGAGCTGCAGCAATGGAGCATGCACACATTCCTACAGCACCCCACCAGAAAAGTCTCTTAGTTAAAACCACTTTCAAGGCGATCATGTGACGAGAAGCAATTAGCTAAGTCTCAGGTAAAGGAACTGCTCTGGGTCAGGGGACCATATCACAACCTTCAGGCAAGGCAGGGATTGTCAGGAGCATGGGATTTCCCTTGCCAGCATGTCAGAGTTAGAAATTTCCACTATGGCAAATATTTTCATCTTAAGAAAAAAAAAAATCTGAAACCGTTGAAACTTTCTGATATTTACAAAAAAAAAAAAAACCCAAGAAATACTGTTGCTGGAGATTACTTGCTTACAGATATAAAACCAACTAGATATCACGTGTCTAACAAACATCATATTTGATTGACTTAAAATAGCAATCTGCATCTTTTCCAGATTTTCTACTTGTAAAAATATTCTGAGGTTCCCAGTTTTCTCTTGATGCAAGATGGGAAATGGTTTTTTTGCACACATCCAACACGTTTCTGTGGAACCCAAGGATGAAAGAACACTGTCACCACAGGCAACACCAGACTGTCCAAAATAACTGGAAAAAGGGAACTGTGAGTGTGGGGACTAGGCAAATCTGATTTTTTTCTGGTTCTTTCAAACTCTCGTCTCCGTGGCACACCTAGTTGTGCTCGAGAAATGCAAAAGAAGATCACAGCAGCACATGCAGCTGCCTCCATCCTCGTCTCTCCATCCCTCACACCCCTGAGGGTGGGAAACCTGGAACAGCAGTTGCTGCCAGAGATGAAGCACAGAAAGTATCCCTCCATTCTGGAGTGGAGAAGATGGCTGTATAGGAAAGCATGTCTGCTGGACAAGCAGTGATATGGAACCACTGTGTCAAACAGCTTTTTCTGGCAGCTCTTCATGAACACAAGAGCCCATGCAATGGATAAATTCTAGACTTTGAGACCTCCTCAGATCAAACTGGGGAAATTACCTAGCAATAAAAAAACAGGAAAAGGGAATGAAGATGTGGAACCTGACAACCCAGGGCCACGTTCATCTCCCAGGCTCACAGGCATCCCTTCTCTGTGAAGAAACCCTCTCCAAAATGCAAACACGTCAGCACGATTACTGTCGTGTCCTGCACAGAGAACAGATTCAAAGTCTGTGGTGCATTCACACCACTGAAAATCTGAAAGCCAGTTCAGGATGGGCCACTCAAAGGTTTCATTCCAATTGTTTGGGTGTGTGGGCTTCTAAAAGGAGGAGAAATGCTGGAATTAGTTTACATTACCAAACCACACCAGAAAGCTGGGCTTATCTCCATCAAAACTACTGGGGCCAAGAGTGTAGGTCACTCCAAGATTCTGCCCAGCCTAAACAATCATCAGAACCAACACTTCTGCTTAGATTAAGCTTTTGCTGAGGAAAAGACCTTTCGCTAAAATGACTTTCACATCAATCTCCTGTGGGAAGTTTGTCATGGATCAGTTCTCAAGAGGCAGAGCATGGTCCAGTAAAGAGTGCCCACCTCACACTTCCCCATCTCTCACCAACTGCACATCTTCAGATTAAACAGAGCAGTTTCAGAGACAATCTCTCTCTCTCTTATTTTCTACCCCAACAGAGTCCAACACAGGATTGCCAATTCGGCTCCCATACAGTCTGTCCTTGGCATCAAAGCCACAGCTGTTCCTGCCTCCTGTTACAGTCACCTAAGCCCGACCTGGGAGGTCTGGGTTGCTTCCTCCAGGAGGAAACCATGCAGATAATCAGCTCTGAAGCCAGGCTTGGCATCAGCAACATGGCCAGCTGCTAAAACTTCCCTGCTAGCCACTGGTGGAGAAAGACTCACTGAATTGGTTGCCAGCCATGAGTAAGGGCAAGTGACACAGTAAGATGCTGGGTCAGCCCTAGGAGGGAGGCAGCCTCTGCACTCAAGACTTCTGAGACCTGGATTTCTCCAGGGCTGGCTCCTAAAGCCTATGTCTCTCAATAAGGACTCAATAATAGGAGGTCTGGTGCACTATTCCTGTCCCCACAACAATTAAATATCCTTTGCAAATTGAAAGCTGTCTTTTTTTTGCTAAGCGAGGTTTTCTATATTGTCAGATTTTCAAAACTAACCCCTTCCTATAAACTTTAAAAACCCCTTAAGCGGGAACATATTTAAAAAAAAAAAGTTTTTGACTTTCATGTACTTCTCTTTACCTCCCTTTCCGCTCCCACTCCCCTTCCCTCAAAGCCATTTCATCAAAAAAGCAGAAGAAAAACACAGAAAACTGAGGAAGGGGGAGGAAAATACTGAGCTTGCTACAGAAATTGATAAGACTGAAAAAACTCTGTTTAAAAATGAGTGTTGCTCCCACTCTATCCTTCCTTCCTATTTTCCTGCTCAGTCTGTGTAGCTTTCCGAGAGGCTGGCAGCAGGATGGAAAATTCAACACCTCTTCCCAGGTTTGGACATCACTTTTGTGCCAGAGGGGATTAGATGAGCCTGGAGAGCTAGTATCTAATTCCTGTCATCAGCAGAATGGCCAGGCACTGGTTGGTCAAACAAAGGAGGGAAAAAAAGGTAAATCGCTCCTTAAAAACCCACTGGGAAGGGCCCACGAGCAATATCCTAATGCCAGTGCAGCCATGTGGTTGGGTTTGGCCTCTCCAAGGAGCTGCTGGAGCCGGCCGGAGAGGAGAAGTGCATCCGGAGGAGGAAGCAGGGCATCTCAGATGCTGAGAGGGACATGCAGCCAGGGGAGGAAGCGTGCTCAAAATAGGACACGGCTTCCTGTGACGACCGCAGCGGACCAGACAGTTGCAGCACCATGAAGTGGAAAACCACCCTCACCCAGAAAAGCCTGCATTGCTTCGGGTGCTCTCCTACCCAGCACCTCCGCCCCCGTCCCCTTTCCTCCCTGGGGCCTGAATTTGCCTTCTAGGCACCCATCACACACAGGCAGAGGCAAAAAAAGCACCCTTCAGGGCAGCCACAGGATTTCTTCCTTCTTGAGGAGCAGCTCTGCGAGGGAGGGAGAGAAGCGCCGGAGCTCTGGGGAGTACTGCTGCCCACCGGTAAGCCGGTCTGCACAGCACCACTAATGTGGTGCCCCACATCAGTTCCTCTAACAGGAAGGAAACTCTCCAAACCCTGTTTTAGCAAAGGATGGAAACATCGAGCCCCCAGTTAAAAAAAAAAAAAAAAATCAATCAAAAATACACCCACACCACTTCAAGATCACGCACATGAAAGCATCTGCCCAAGAAAGGAATGTATGGATTGTGCTGATGTGCTGGGGAGTGAACAGGGCTGGCTGCAGGAGGTCCTCCAGGTGCCTGCCTGCCTTGTTCTCTTGCCCACTGCACTGCACCTTTCCAGGGCAATGGGTGCCCAGGCACAGAGTAGACATCCTGACGAAGGGCCAGGGGAGCCTGTCAGCTCCAAACCCAGCAAACTCATGGCACTAGGAGGTAGAAAACCACCATTTCATACAGACACGGGATGGTCTGTACATTCAGTCTGTTGTGGCATCTTTGCCAGGCTTTCCCATGAAGCAGCAGTGAAACATTTTGCTGGGCAGCATCTCCCTTTGAATGTGAAGTGAGAACTAGAGAAAATGAGGCAAAGTACTGAAGGCACTACAATGCCCAGCCTCCCCTTCCTCTGGCTTTTATCCCCTTGCCCTGACACCCCATCCCCGCCCCATTACCAACACCATCTCTCTAGTCAGAATCCACACACTCACCTGCTCGCTGGCCTGGGACATCCACGTGTCCAGAAGCAGCTCCATCCTGCTCTGGTGAAATCTCTTGGTTGTCTTCACAGCTATGAAAATGTCCCCAAGAGTCAGGCTTCCCTCAGTCCTGTACCCCTCCGGAGGATGGAGTTTGAGGTCCTCCTGCCCCCTGCTACCAGTGCCCTCTGGGCTCCCTTCGCTCTGTTGCTCTGGCTTCTCCAACATCCCCTCCCCGAACCCTGGGTGCCGAGCTGTTTCCCGAGCCCCACGGTGCCGCATGGAGAGGAGAGCCACACTGGCAACGAAGACTGCGGCTCCAGAGACACCATGGATGAGCCGACGGCCCATGGCTCCCAAATCGATCCCGCCGCAGCCAGTGTCCTACTGAACACGGACAAGCTCTGCCTGTGCTTCCACGTGAAGCTCTCTGCTCTTCTCGAAGCCTCCGAAGGGGCAGGACTAGTCAAGAGCAAGGTCTGAACAGGATGTGGTCAAGGAACAGGGTGGGCAAAGACCAGGAAGCCAAAGAGTCAGCAGACGTGAAGGATCCCGGTGAAGCAGGGGTGGGGTTTCACAGACTACGGAGGGCTAATGAGCCAGCGAGGCAGGGACACGCGACGGCAAAATACTCCGAGGAGACGGCACGTGGCTGGCACAGCCTGCCAGGAGGAAAGCGAGCATCCCCGCTCCCGACAGAGGCCGAGTGTCCCAGGCTGGGTGTTGAGGGGGCGGCAGAGGAGATCAGAGCCACGAAAGGGAAGCCTGGACCGAAGGCATCAGAGGACGCCAGCCCACACATGCGAGCCAGGGGCTCCGGCAGCAGGCGAGCAGCGGCTCCGGGGATCCAGCGTGCGGCGGGGCTGCCTCCCCACCTGCTCCCTCGGCAGCTCTCGCTCCTGCCAGCCCCGGTCCCGCCTCCGGGCACGGGGCGGGGCGCCCGCCCGGGGAGGAAGGATGGCGAAGGGGGAGGCCTGCGGGTGGCGGAGGGTTTGCCTTGCCAGGGCAGCCCCGGGCTGGGACACCTCCAAGGGGAGAAACGGCAGATCTGGGAGGACAAACCTGTTGCTTGACTGATTTCCACGCTTCTCTGTGACAGCTCAGCCTGGTCTCTGCAGCCCTGCTCACCCCGAGGCTCTTGAGGGAGGAGGGGAAGGTGACACTGATGTGGGCTCTGGTGAAGTTAAGGTGCGGGGTCCTGTATTGTTCTTGGGAAGAACTGTTTTTTTCACAGGAGTTCCCTCAGCCCCAAACTTTTCCTGTGGGCACAGGTCTGAATTGCTGCCCCTGCCTTTTAGTCCCAGCCTGCCTCCCCAAAACAGGATCGTGTGTTCCCTGCAGTCCCTCCCGCTGCCACACCCCAGAGTCTCAAACTGGGGTGTGACCCCCACTCCTGATACCCATCTCCCTAAACTATGGCTGTGCTCCTGAAGGTCTCTTTTCCTCTGCCTCCAGCCCTGCAATCTCCACCCTGTGCCCCACATCTCCACCAGGATGTCCAAGGACATTCTGCTGCCCAGGTGGCTGCAGAACCAGTGACACTCACAGGAACAGGTACAGCAGCAACCAAAAGTGTGAGGAAGGGCCTGCTGCTTCCCTTTCAGTTGTAGAATCACAGAATGCCTTCAGCTAGAAGGAAACTTAAAGATCATCCAGTTCCAGGCCCACTGCCATGGGCAGGGATACCTTCCACTAGATCAGGTTGCTCAGAGCCCCATCAAACCTGGCCTTGAACACTTCTGGGGGGTGGGGGTGTGCAGTGTCATCACTGAGTTTGTATCCCACCCAGGTCCTTGCCCCCTGCAGCAGGGCTGAGTCCCTTGTGGCTTTCATGCTGTCCAAGATGAAGCTTCCCTTTCCCTGTGCAAGGAAAGGGGATGTCCTCTCTCTCTGGAAAACCTCAGAGACCTGGAGGCACAGCAGCACGTCCAGCTCCTTCCCCACCCCCTGCCTTCACCACTGGTCTCCCCTGTGCCACCTGCACTTCCAGCCCTCTGGTTGCCAGCAAGGGATAGGGATATCAGAGACCCTCAAGAAGATATGAGAGCCCCTCCCAAGGACAAAGACCACCATGGAAGGGAAATTTTGGGGTCAGCACCACGGATTGCTGCACGCTTTTGCTGGTTCAGTTAGACATGAGGTAGGTGACAACGCAGTCCCCTTCACACCACCTGTAGGCCACTTTACAGAGTAGCTAGAGGGGTACAGAGAGACCACCAGCCCAGGAGGGAGGATGACATCCATACCCCCATCTCAGCTTCCCTGTGCAGCAAGCATGGGGACAGCAGGATGGTAGTGCTCTACATAAGCTGCCGAAATCGGAGCGCCTCCTCAGGGAGTGACAAGCTGTGGGCATCCAATCTCAGCATGCCAAAAAAATAAAAATAAAAAGTAATAAGTTGGGGCCCAGGAGAATTGGCGGGGGTGTGGAATGGCTCCACGTGGAAAAGGACACCCCCGCCCCATGCACATGTCAGATCATGGGGCCTTAGGAAAGAGGGGCAGGGCAGCCTGCCAGGGTCCCTCTGTTCCACACTACCACCGTGTGTCCAGCCACAGACACTTCCCAGGCACACAGGGAAGACCTCCCTGCAGGGCTAAACCCCTGTGCTCAGTTTCTCCTGGTCTCAGACACACACTTTCACTCCGCCCCTGTCCCTGGCTACTTTTCTCTTTTGTCAGGAAGAAACCACTGAATCCACTCCTTTCTCCTCCTCCCCTGTATTTCTCCAAGTCTCCTGCCTTCCCCTGAAGCAAGAACATCTCCAGAGCATCTCCCATATCCCTTTGGAGGGTCCCTGCAGGTTTTATTTTTAGATCCCTTTGAATACTGGTGCTTTCTTATACTGATTTGGGGCACGGGGGGGAGTCATTCACCTTCAGGCCTTACATTACTGCAGGGATGTGAACCTGGTGTGACTGGGATTGCTCACATGGCTGCCCACTGCTCCTGAACCAGAAATTAACCTCCCTGAGTGCTCCAGCCACATGCCAGCAGCCTCAGGCACCTGTAAAGGAAGCTTCTGTAGCTCCAAGGCACCCTGCAGCACCTCCCAGCTCTGGCTTAGGAGATCATTTGGGAGGCACAGGTGGGACACAGGCACAGGATCATTAATGATGGCACCCCAAAAGACATTACAAATACTATTCAAAGCTACCTCATACAGAGCATGGTGCCAGGAAACTCTGCTGGGGCAGAGGATGGGGCTGGTGACTTCCCAGGGTGACACACGTGCCACCTCGACAATCCCCTCCCAGGAGGGAGAAATCTTGCTCTCAGTGACTCTTTACAGGGGTTTGCATAAGGCTGTTACAGCTGGTAATTGGTGCCCAGGGCTGCTAATTGCATTGTGTCTGTTACCTAACCCCGTGACTCATTCCTCCAAGCAGGCAGCCACCCCCGCTAGGAGGTAAAAAGAAGGTGGGCTGGGGTGTGCAGGGCAGAGAGGGTCATTTATGTTTGCCCTGGAGCCCTCTGCCCCACTTCTCACCCGTGTCCAGAACAAGTTAAGTTAAGGCTGGAATTTGCCCCCCTCAGGGGAGAGAAGCTGGATAAAGAGAGAGCCTGGAAGAAGCCTGGGAGCAGGGGAGGCAGTGCTGCCGCTGCTTGGGTAGCTGGGCAGTGCCAACCTGCCTCCAGCAACCTTCCTCTGCCTCCCTTTCCCTCTGGTTGAGCACTGATGACCCAGGGAGGTGCTGGGGGACGTGATTCTTTGGGAGGGCAGCCAGCAAGTGCTAAGCTGGGAGTGCAGCCTGACTACCCAAGGCAGAGGGGCTGCTTTTAGCCCCCTTCAGCCTAGGCCATAGGGCTGGGGCTGGTTCCCTGTGCCAGCAGGGATGGGAGGAAGTTTCAAGCCCTGAGTCACGGTGCTTCAGACACAGTGTTTGCCCTGAATACTCAAGTGCTACTTTCCCCCCCAACCCTGCAAAGATGCAAATTCCAATCTCCAAATCCATGACAGGGTGAATGGGAGCTTGTTTCGGGACTTGTCTTCTCATCAGCTCAAGAATCCCACTTTGTTTGCCTGCAGGGCAAGCACCCTCCCAGGGGACTGGCTGTGCCGGGATGCTCAGGCTACATCCCCTGGAGTGGATGTCACTTGGGAGCTTTCATCTGGAGCCCCACGAATGCCAGCTCTCCCTTCCCTGAGAGAAGAGTTGCATGGCTCCAGGGCAGAGCGAGGACTTTGCTCCACATTTGAGTGACTGCAAGTTAAAATCTTCATTTTCTTTCCCACCCCCCCTTCACTCTCGTCCTCGTAAAAGACACAGGCAACTGGTTTAGAGCCTGAAATAACACCTCACAGGGGACTCCTGAAGATCAGCAAGTTAATCTTTGCTCAGAGCTTCACAAGTGCATGGCACCAGCAGTGCCGAGTCACAGGGGCAAGGAGGATGCAGAGAGGACCGGACTCTGGTGCTGGTTTCCCATCTTCTCCCACTGAGCCCAGAAGCAGTGGACTTTCCCTGCCTCATGCCCCAAGAGCCCCCCAGAGCCACAGACTTCATTTTCCACTGGCAAGGAAAGACCACCTACCACCACAGCCACCACTTCTCCACAGCGTGGGTATCCTGGCACCCCTTTCCCATGGCATCTGGCAACAGTGGCTGCATAGCAGGATTCAGGACCACGCAGCATAAGTGAGCGCTGTGGTGGTTACCCAAAGCCTCCATCTTCCCCCTGCCAGAGTCTGAACCCACTCCTGGCCCCATGTCAGGGTGAGAACCCCACCTGCAGGGGCACTGTCTCCCTTTCTCCTAGCAGCATGGCTGGGCTCACTCTCCTTTTTGTCCCCCAGGAGAGTGAGGTAGCTGGCTTGTCACTTCACGCTAACCAGGGCATGGAGGGATGTGAAGCTCTAGGGACCCCGGCCAGACACAATTCAAAACTCAACTGAGTTTTTCCCTGACTTTCCTAAAGCACCCTGACCAACATCAGTGCTGGGGAGAGGCAAGGGACTGAAAATCAGGGGCCGAGTAGAAAAGGGAGGGGACTTAGTCTGTGGCACACTTAGCCTGTCCTCTCCCCACACTTCCTGCTGCCCTACAACAGCAAAGGCAGTGCTCCCTCCCTCCCCTGGAGGGCTGGGCAGTTGGATCTCACCAAAAAGAGGAGAAAAACATCACGTCGTGCATCACCCATACCTCCCCAGTAACACACAAACCCACGGCCTGCCACCCATTCCCATTATGAATGGTATTTAATTCTCCTTTACAGGCAGTTTGCCAATAAAAGGCTCCATTAATAATTTACACGCAATAAAGAGTACCGCTCCTATAAAACGAGGGTTTGTTGCAACCTTAGTGTCCCTCCAGCCACTGTGGGTCACAGGCATATGAGCCACGCTCCCTGTGCCTTGGGGCCGAAGGTGAGGTAGATGGGAAGAGAGGACCCGGAGCACACAGTGCCAGGCGGGGGAGATGGCAGTGACAGGAGAAGAGCTTCAAATGTGTGTGAGAAATGCTCCTACGCAGCCTTATCCCACACAGCTCCCCTACATTCCCTATCTGTCAAGCTGACCATGTACACGGGCAGCCCGAGGCGACAGGGAGCAGCCCTTTCCCACAAGGGCGGTTTCCACCATGATGGTGGAAGCTGTCTTTCCAGTGAAATGCAGAAAGCTCAGACAGGGGAGGCACTATGTGTTACTTCCTGGCTCTTGGTGGCCCTCAAGGGCACGAGAAAGGCTACCCCGGGGGGCCTTTGCTGCCAGCATCCCCTCAGGGAGGAAGAACACGCTACCTGGAGGGGCTTGGGAAGGCAGGGACCTCTGAGAGCAGCTCTTGGGGACAGTAGGTGGCAGTAGCCGCTCTGCCACCCCCAGCTCAGTCATCGCCCTCCTCAATCCACAGCGGGCGGGTTTGCTCCTGGAAGATGCATCCGCGAACCACCTTGGGCAGCTCCTCGGCGTGGCTCCAGGCATGGGGCTCCACGCGGGCCCAGGAGCACGGCAGGGTATGGAGAGCCCGCTCCACGCCCCGGCACGCCTTCAGCACCTCCGAGTCCCGCTGGCCTGCCTTCCCCTGGGGAAGCAAGCTCCTGTGGAAAGCACAGGGACAAACGTTACCCTTGGCATTAAACAGGTGGGATGGCAAAACCACCCAGGAATGCCCTCACACGTACAGAAAGGCAATTATTCCCCTCACAGCGCCAACCCCAGCACACACCCAGTGCTCTCATCTGATCCTTGCTCTGTCTCTGAACAGAGACAAGGGCTTCTCTCTCCTCCTGTGATGCCCTCCATCCATGCCACGCCGTCTGTCCTCACCTGAGTCCTCTAACGTTCTTCTCAGTGACCTCAACGTGGATAACGATGGGGTATATTTCACTTTTAATTAGATCCCTCACACCCTCAACTCCCAGCTCTAGCAGGCAGTGTTTATCCTGGAAAGGAAATTGAATAGATTTACTGATTTAAATGGAGAAAAAAGAACCCCAGCCCCTGACAGTTACATTAAATCAAACCCCATACTGTGCAATATCATTGCTTTTCCAATACTAATTCCATTAAAAATGAGATTTATGGACAGCGCCAATAGAGAAGGGGAGAATTAAGGAGCAGGGTCACCCACTCCATCACTGCCAATCCAACTCAAGAGCTCACTGGACCCCTCTCTCAGCCACAGCCCATCTTCACATCCCCTTTGTCATCACTGTCACCCACAGCCTCACATATCTGCCCTGAGCAGAGCTGCTGCCACCTTGGTGAACATGAGGAATGTGAGAGCAGGGAGGTCACTTCTGAGTATGGCATGTCCCACTGCCTCTCCCACAAATCCCCATTTGCCATTTATTTTACCTGAGCTCATCAGAGACTCAGGGAAATGGCCAATTCTGCTGCTTCACAGCCTAAAATACTCTCCAAATTACACAGCCCCCAAACAAGCAGCTCCTTCTCTATCACCACACCACTCTCCCTCTTCCCCCATTCAGCTGCCCCCTCCTCTCCTCCAGTCTGAATGAGGTGCCCCATCCTGGCCCTTTGTCCCCACACCAAAGCCTCAGCACCTTTTCCATCGCCTCCCGGATCATGCGGATTCGTCCGCTCTCCCTTCGGTCCTGGGGGGCAGCTCTAGACACAGGGTGCTCCTGAGCGTGGGTTGCGCTGGGATCCCCTCCTGCCAGCTTCTCTGCAATCCACGAGGAGATATGAGGAGAAAGATGTCAGCCCCTTCTCCCTCTTGCATGGACTTTCTACCTCAGATCCCACATGTTTGCTGCTGTGCTGGTGCTTATCGAGTTCGGTGTTTACGGATTCTGGGGAGCAAGTCTAATTATACAACATCACACGTTGGCATGGATCTCCTGCAGCTTTCTGGTAGGGAACAAGCGAGATATCACAGCTGAAGACACCTTGCATGGCAAGAGCAGCACCTTGTGTTGTACCACGGCAGCCTAAGCTGGCTCACAGACATTATCCACCCACTTCCCCACTGCCACACTGTCCCAACCCCTCCCTAACAGAGTATGACAGGAAAATAACCACTTTATCTTGCCAGGTGGGTTTTCTGCAGGGTTTGAGACCCTCCTCTAAGTGAGCAGCACGGCCGGGGAAGCAAGAGGAGTAGGTGTATCCTGGGAGAGTGGGAGGAAAATGGGGACGAGGTGAACCTCCTTTTGCTGGTGGCAGGCTGAGCCACCTCCCCTGCTCAGAGGCAGGACAGCAGCCAGCGCCAGGAGAGCAGCAGAGGTGTGAGCTTTGTCACAGCAGAGCTGTGACAGAGAACTGGGGGCAGAGCTGGCTGTACAGAGCTGCAGCATGGTCAAAGCAGGGACTGCCAGGTGCCCCTGGCACAACACACACACCCCCAGACCTGCCTTGGGAGCCACAGCTCCTGCAGCCCAGTGTGGCTGAGGCAGGCACTGGGCTTCACCTGCCCACCATGCTGCTCTGGGCAGCTGCCCACACTGCCACAGAAACATGAGGAGGCATCATAAAAAGGCTTTTAGGAGCTGCTTGTCCCTAAGACAGAAATAAAGCAGTATTTTTAGCAGAAGGCATGTTTGGAACTGGGTCCAGAGCATGTTCCAGTTATCCCAGGGCCCAGGCCTGGTGGCACAGTACTTCCCAGGTAGACCTGGATCCTGCAAAGCCATGTTTCCTTTGCAGGCAACAGACTCTCGTGGAAGATCAAAAGAAAATACAGGCAGCAAACAAAAGAGAAATGGCTTGGGGCTCATGGGTTATTTTCCTTCCCTCGCAGCAGGCAAAACTGGCAGGGTACAATGGAGTTTTTGCCCTCAGTGCAAATTCCCAGTTGCAGTAAAAGCTTGGAAGCAGGTCCCTGTGCAGTGTGAGGGGGACCCTGCAGAGGGCTCAGCAGGACAGGATATATGGCCAAGTCACTCAGCTGAGAAGCCCAGCGGCCCAAATCTTCAGAGCCATCCTTCAGCAAAACAGAGATTTTTCACTACCTCCATCATTACCCCGCAAACAAATAAACCAACTCATTTGTCAGTCCTGCAGCTGGCAAAGGGAGAACTCTGAACACTGGGAAAAGAGAGCACTGGAGAAGTGAGGAGGAAGGAGGAAAGAGGGAGTTGTCCTCTCGGAACATTCCCTATGGGAGAAATGCCCTTTCCCAGCAGCCTCTTCAGCCATGTGTTAGCCTCACATCTACTGGCAGAAGGAAGGGGATAACAGCACTAAGGTTGGATCCTCCCATTCCTGGGCAGGAGGAGCTGGCATGAAGTCAACCTGCAGATCCCACATCAGCCAGAGTTTTCATCTCTGGGAAGAGCCACCCAGAGCAGCAAGGCAATGTTACACCACCACCCACTCAAGGGAAGAGAGAGGATCCCCGTGCTTCAGGTGGCCAGAAGAGAGGGCTGGCTTCCCTGTGGGCCAAAGGGATAGACACAAGTTAAAAATAGCAGGGACTATCTTGCAGACACTCAGCCCAAAAAAGTGACCTGTCAACAGGTATTATGTGGGAAGACAGAGATTCCCACACTTACCTACTGAAAAGAGACCTCTCATGTGCTTTCCAAGACTCCCATGAGACTGTAACTCAACCTTCCAATAAAAGAGCAACTCTTCACTGAACTGGACGGAGCAACCACTTGCTGCTACCTACCTGCTGGGCACACATGGAAATCCAGGCGAGAGGTGGGCAGGTCCAGCAGGTTCCTGATGAGCCGTGGTACAATGCAGCTTGGGGACAGCACCACAGGACGGGGTGTCTTGACCACCACAGGGCGCACGAGGCTGTAAGGCTTCAGGTTCGCGTCTGGGTCTGGAAGACAGCAGTGAAGAAGAGAAACCCAAAGGTGAGAACATGGCAGACCAGGCCAGCCTACAGACCATCCCATTCTTCTGTACCACTCCCTCCTCCTGAACCATGGAGGCACCTACCAAACCATCTTATGTCCCAGGAAAGACGCTACCCCGGTTACAACAGTCGCTCATGGACAGATATCCTGGATGTAGACCCCCTGCCCATTTTCTGGGACTCCCTTGAGTTACACAGCAGTTTATTCTCCACAAGAAGTTGGATGACCAGGGGGCAACTGGATCTCCAAGGGTGACAGGGCAGGCACACGGCTAACAGCTCACCTGAGCAGGGGTCCAGCCACAGCTGCTGAGGGGGCTGTTCTGGGCTCCTCTGTGGTTTGGATTTCACCAAGCGCAGTTGGCCCAAGGCCCGTTTCTTTAGCTGAGGAGAAAGTGAGGGCAGTTAGGCTGAGAGCACTGACCTTTTCACACACATGCAGAACTGGCTGCAGAACACCCTCTGGCAAAAAGGACGGAGCACCCTTACAAAAAGCAACGGGTTGGGTCTGCTACCCATGAGGTTCAGTCTGGGAAGTGGGGAGGTGGTAGAAAAGCAGCCACAGAGCAGTAACACTGCCTGGGCTAACAGCTTTGCTTGCTAACCCATCTGCCACCTCTGTATGAGTTGGTTTACCAACAGAGTGGGGCAGGTTGCATGTGAGGTGGTGAGATGGCCGTGGGCACACACACATGGCTCTCATCACCTGCTTCTTTGGCTTACGTTAGTTCTGTGGCCTCTCTGCTGCCCAGGCATCTGGCGCTTCTCCTGGATCTTCAGAAGCTGATGAGCCCTGAAAAGACAGAGAGCTTGCACTCAAGCAACTCCAGAAGCCCCAGGGACCATAGCCTGCTGGGATCCTCTTCACCAATCCCACAGACCTGCTGAAGCATAGGCATATCAAAGCCCTCACTCAACCTCCCAGTCCCTCAAGAGCTCCCAGATTCTACCACACTGGTCCCCACACAAGACTTAGGCATCCCACACCATTGAGAGGCCAGTCTGCACCCCCAGGACTGCTAGGGGACGGTCAGCACAGACAAACGGGGCAGGTACCCCCTGCCTCCCTCCTCGCGCTGGTTACCTGCTGTAGTTGGGCACCGTGCCCTTGTCCAGGTCCCGCACGGTGAAGGGGTCGACGCGGGAGCAGTACCACTCCAGCCGGCCCTTGTGCATGGTGTCCGTGACGTGCAGGATCTCCCGACACTTCACGCACAGCGCGTAAGGGTCCGACGGCTCCAGGAGGGACAAGTTGGTGCGGACGTAGAATGAGTCTCCAGAACATTTCTTCCCTTCCTCCAGGGCTGCCCGCAGGAGCTGGTATCCTGGAGCATAAAACACGGGTCACCACAGGCGGGGACGCAGCAGACAACAGTCACCGGTAAGAAAGCCAAGGCCCCAGCACAGGTGTGATGCTATGGATCGGGGCGGGGTGCAGAGGAGGCAAACAGACAGAAGGTCTGTACCTCTGTCCTGTAACTCAGAGGATGCACAAGTCACACCAGACAGAGAAAGCTACTGGAGCTACAGCCAACCCCTGTGTCACACATGGTGGCCTAGGACCAAACAGGAGAGGAGAGATAGTAACTGAGATTTATCTCCCAGTCTGGGTGGATGGTCTAGAAAGGGAGGCAGAGAGCTCAGGCTCAAAGAAGACCCAGCTGCCAGCACCTTACCTTCTAGGTCAAGCTGAAAGATGAGACTAGAGGGCTCATCCCAGTGCAGCAGACTCAGGTAGGCAACCTCCCGCGTGCAGTTCTCCAGGGAAAGCACCTCTTCCTTCAGCGATGGCAACCTCAGCTAGCAAGGACCCGATACTGTTAGACCTAAGGGCTGGAAGAGCACAAACAACACCCCCCCCCCCCCCCCCAGCTCCCTCACCCATCAGGGTTACACAAAAGGTGCTACCGAGTGAGGCAGGTCTGGGAAAAAACTGTATCTGAGGGCAGGGCATCCTCAGTCTGCCTCTGGCTCCCTCCTCTGCCTCTGAAATACCTGCTGCCAGCCACCACCCAGTCTGGATGGTGGGCTGTCGTGAAAGGAAATGTGTGTGTGCACAAACATGTGTGGGAGGGGAGCACTGATTTGTTTTCAGTTGCAGCTGGGATATTAATTCAAGTAGTGCAGCTGTATTTCAAGTGGTGTCATTCTTGGCGAAACAAATGCCCTTCCCTCCCTCCCTCCAGGAGCTTTCTTCAGAGCAATTATTCTCTATAGCTCACGAGGGTCACAAAGGCCTGAGAAAACTTGCTCCAGAATTGATTGCTTCGCAATGGGCATGTGCAGGATGCAGGATGCAAACTGCTCTGAAAAACTACAAGGTGACAGACAACTCGAGGGACACAAAGCCATACTGGCATCTTAATCGTGTTAGTCCTTTTAGTTTCTCCCTTCCCACAGCTCAAGGAAGTGTTTCAGAAGTTCTTGGCATTTTTATATGCACAGGTACACTCGAGTGCCATGAGACCTGGGTGGGTGTTTGAGTTGTGTCAGGCTCTAGACAGGGAGCAGTCCTGGAAAATAAGAGAAATGGAGGTGGACTTCAAGCTGGGTAGAGATCAGCTTGCACTGGGGATCACTCCACACTCCTTGCATCATCTCAGGTGCTTTGCAAACCCACGAAACGAGCCCACTCCCAGACTCACCTCAATGAGCCGGCACCCTTCCCTGAGTCCTGCCTTTTCAACCCGGGAGCCTGGCTTGACCCACTGGACATAAATTCCTGTCCTGTTCCCTCCAAGGATGGAGATGTCTGCTCCAAGCCTCTTCTCCTGGGGTGAGGGGTTGCTGGGATGACCCACACTAGTGAGCTGTACCACCAGTGACCTGGCAAGGAGAAATGCCAAGTCTGGCAACTGAGGTTTGCTGCCTTTTCTAAGCGCCAGTCCCCCGTGCCTTGTGTCCAGCTACAGCTGCAGCACAGAGCTCCTGACTCACAGCGTGCCCATCACCAGGGCACACAGAGCTTACAAAGCCCCATGGGCCCTTCTGTCCCACCAGCCCCATCACCAAAGCCATGCTGGGCTCCCACAGTCCTTCCCTACCTGGACAGACACATGTCCAGCCCAGAGCAACATCCCCACCCCTACCATAACAAACAGGATAGTGCAAAAAATTGAAGTCCTGCTAGGAAGCAAGGACCATAGGATCTTCAATTCTCTCCTCTCCCACTAGCGAGAAAGGGCCTGCAGCAGGAGGGGCAGAAAGGAAGGGTCTCCCAAGCGTGGTCCCTGACACCACAAAATGTCCCCTCAAGCACCACCCCAGAGGGCCCAGCTCAGAGAGCAGCAGTCACCTCCTGGTGACCTCCTTGCGGCTGGAAAGGGTGGACAAGCAGATCTCTGACTTCACCCTGGTGTAGGTGCTGCTGGAAGAAGAGGAGTAGGCCCCCAGCAAGGTGCCAGCAAAACTGCTGCCTAGGAGAGAGCAAAAGGGAGAGGGAGGACTTCACCTGTACTAATGCTACAGGGAGCTCATGTTCTGGGGGTGGCAAGAGACTGCAATCCTCTCCTGACCATTTTCTAACAACTGATTGGGAAACTGAGGCTGCAGGGAGGCTTTGAATGGTCACCCTCAAGAAAAGGGTTCCCCACATTTCCTGAGAACAAGCAGATCTTCGTTCCCTTCATCAGCACTTTGGTCAGAAGGCAGCAGAAGCCAGGGCCACCTGGATGTGCCCAGAGATCAGCCACCAGCATCCACCACAGGACCTGCCAGCACCAGGAGCTTCCACTCCAGGAGACTTAAGAGTCCCATCACAGCAGATGAAGGGAATATCCAGTAACATCCCCAGGGCAAAGGTATTTCCCTCCCCTGTTACCTACTCCCCTCAACAGCTCTCCCTGAGTCAAACAGAGCTGGATGCAAATAGCTCCCTGCTCTGCAGAGGAAAAGCCAGATTTTCCAGCTGCTGTGCCTGACAAGGTATGGGGGGATTTGAGGGTCCAGAGTACCACACTACAGGTGCAGAGCCCTCACAGTGAGCTGCACAAACTAGAGGTGTGAGGGAGGGTCAGTTGTCCAACCCCTCTCCCCACAGCCACCACTTCTTTTTAGCTAAGCCCGTTGAGGAAAGCCTTGTACCTGTTGAATCTTCCATGCTGCTAAAGGAGCCACAGGACAAGCTACAAAGGAGACACAAAATGGATCTGTAAGGTAGCAGCTTCTCCAAAGACTGTTTGCATCCCGTTCTCAGTGTCACCTCCACAGACTTCCCTGCCACCCCCAAGCGACCCTGGAGCCACCACACAGCTCCCATCCAGCCTTTCCACTCAGTTCCCACTTCAGGCTCTCTCCTAACCCTGCCAGGCAGCTCTCCCTGGACTCCACAAACCCCACAGAGGAGACAAGCAGCCCCAGCAATCACCTTTTGTAGGGCATGCACCTCTCTTCCCGCTGCCGACGGAGGATGGAGCCGATGCAGGGAGGGAAGGGGAAGGTGGAAAGGCGGTTGATATCCTTCTCACTGTCGGGAGTCACGTCCTTGGGCAGAGTGAAAGAGACAAGCTTGCTAACATCAACACCCAGCGCCACTTCTCCCCTCCCTTCAGGCCAGCGGAGCAAACAGCTCCTTGGCTACCACAACCCTCTTTAGGATAATCCACACCCCTCCAAACGCCCAGGGGCACCTTGTTTTCCCAAGGAGATAGCTCAGCTAGAGACCATGGCACCCACATCCCCATCTTTTTGCAAAACACAAGCTGTGGGAGCAGTAGCAGATGAAAAGACTATCCAACCCTTGTCCTTGTATCTGTTTTAGCCACCACACACCCAGAGGTGTGAGTAACCTGTGGGACTGCCCATTTCAGGGTGCTGTGGGATGACAGTTCAAGAAGTCAAAGGAAAGAACGTGACTCCCTTAAAAACAACACGATGCTGCTACAGGGTTCAAAAGAGGCTGGATTTCTCCTCCAGCATGTGTAGATTAAACAGCATTTTGGGGAGGATAGCATCTTACATGACGCTGTTGGTTTCTAGGGTGTCAAAAGGGATGAAGAGTTTTGCTTCCCCCTCTTTCCCACACTTTGGGGCAGCATTGGCCAGTTTGCTGGAGACTGTGAGAGCAAAGCTTTGCGCCCGAGATCTGCTCGCACCTTACACACCACCCCACGCCCAGTCTTCCACCAAGTCACAGCGCCACGATGAAGCCACTCCAATGCCTGTGTGCCCTTCCTGAGCAGTGTCTCTGCTGGCCTCAGCTGAGGGCCAGCCTCACATGGTCAAGCACTCACCATGCTCTGAATGGCTGAGTCCCCTGGGAATGGGGTACCAGAAGTCCCCAGAGTATCCATGAGTCCATTCGTAGGGTTGTCTATGAGGCTCCAGGTGCTGCTGAGGTTGGAGCAGAGGGAGTAGGAAGAGCTGCACATCTGGGAGAGAAGGGACTCCATCATCCCATTTGCATCCCCCAGAAATCAGTCCTGACCCCTTTACCTTCCCTCTTCCCCCTTCTTTCTAGCCACCCTCACCTTGCTGAGGCTGCGGCCGCCTTGGCAGCGCTGCAGCTGTGCCTCCAGTGTGCTGTTCAGCCCTTCTGCCTGGCTCAGCTTGCTTAGGAGCTCATCCCGCTCCTCCTCCAGGGCCCGCACACGTTTGCGGTACTGGTCCTTCTCGATCAGGCTCTGGGAGTACTGCAGCTGCACCCCATCACGGCTCTGGATTGCCTGCAAGGAGCCAGACTGAGAGCGGGAAAAGGCACAGAACTGCGCTGCTAATCCACACCTCCCACCCTGGCATGGCTGGACAAGATCCACTGGGGAAGGAAGAGGGTATCCAGAGCCCTGTTCCTGCTGGGAGGTGAAAAGCAATTTACCTGGTCCCGCTCTTTCTCGATCTCCTCCAGCTGCAGCAGCACTGTGTTCATACGATGCTTGTACAGATCACAGTCCTTCTGCAGCGTCCGGTGTTTCAGCTGCAGATCTTCCACCTCCTGGAGGTACTGGTAACAGCAAGCAGCAAGCATCAGCTTTCCAGAAAGCAACTGCTTTACAGCCCCCTCCCTGCCCTCTCTTTCAGGCCCTGCTTGGTGTGCAGGGACAGGGGCAGTGGTGAATGCTCTACCTTATCCCTCAGCTCTTCGGCCCACTGCAGCTCATTCTGCAGGGAGTTGAGTTTCTGACAGAGATCCTGCCGGTCGTCTTGGGCTTCCTTCCAGTCATGCTCCAGGATGTCCAGGAGGATCTGCTCAGAGCCCGGCACTGGGCCCTCACCAGGTGTCTAGGAGGTGAGAGGGTACTGTCACTGCATCACAAGCACCAAGGGAGCAACAGACCAGGGCAGTGACTGGCACAACTGCCATCGTCATCCTGCATCGATCTGCTGTGCACTCCAAGGCACAAAGTCACACTTGTGAGCACAACCAAGAATTAGAGCTGGAAAAATGCACCCATCACCACCCAGACACAATGGCAGCCACCACAGCCGAGCCATACGCTCAGAGGATGGGAGAGGCCAGCCCAAACCAACGATTTCCCCATCTTTCCAGTGGCTATGTAAACAGCACTGGGGGTGGCCCGGGAAAGCAGGTGACCTGGAGCCTGGCCTGCCCTGGCAGGTACCTGCAACATGCCCTGCAGCTCCTGCAGCGATGCCGTGAGCCGCTGGTTCTCAGCCCACAGCTCGGACACGGCGTCGGGGTGGCCCCGCTCCTCGGGCTCTCGCTGGGGCGGCGCAGACGCCTGCTTCCGCAGCAGGCTGCACTCCTCCTCCAGGCTGGAGACTTTGCATTTCAGCTGGTCCACCTGCAACCCAGGGGAGAAACGGTCTGACACACACGGCCCTGCACCTCTGCCTTATCAGGAGAGCGAAGCAGACAAGGTGCTGAGAAGAAAACAGGTCTGGAGGCAAGTAAGGCACAGGAGGCAACCACCGGCAACCGTGTGAAGGAGTATCCTAACGCTGGGCCAAGGTTAGCAGCACAGCTGCACACAAAAGCTTCTCCCTCAGGGAAAGGAGGGAGATGCACTTGCATAAGCACATTCAGGATCTTCTCTTCGTGCAATAACTTTCTTGTTACCCTGGGGCATCCACAGTGCTGCTAGCCTTGACCACGGGTGGATGTGGGACCTCTAGTGTGCTGCCAGGGCCAGCAGCTGTGAGTATCTCAAAGACTCCTAGAGCAGCTGAGAAACAAATTCACAGCAGAAAATTCCACTGGAGGCTATTCAGTGTGGGCAGGCCACCTCTGGCCCGGGAGGTGTTTAAAGTTCAAGCTGCTGGAAGCTGCAGCATACTACAGGGGCATCATCATTCCCTGGCCTGGTCTCACACTCCTCCACCAACACATCAAGGGAGGCAGCAGAGGTCAGCGACTTCTAAGAATAAGAGAGGTCCTCCCAGACCTGTAATGACTGATTAGATTGATCAGAGAACCAGTTTCACAGGTAAGCAGGCTTTGAGAGGAAATGGGGCAGCAGAAGCCTATCAAAGCCACCAAGAAGCACTGCCAAAATTGCCAAGAAGGGATTCAGGATCTGAATTACTCCTCTGAATCTGCCCAAAGTATCTAGAATGACTTTTGGGGACCAGAACCTTCTGGACCCCAGAGTTAAGAGAGGAAGGCAAGCTGAGATGCTGCTTCCAGGGGGATTTTTTCTTCGGCGCACAGTTACCTCCAAGTGATTCACCTCCCTGCTCCAAAGAGGCCCAGGGGAGCTGGCAGTGGCAAGAATACTGGAAAAAAGGTAGGGGAGGATCCCAGCACTGGCACAACAGAATGATGTATGAAAGGTAATCACAAGGCTGTGTGAGAGGTCCAGGCCCAGACTGGTAGAGGGAATGCCAGGAGGCAGCAGAGCACTTAAAAACACGGGTTATTAATAGGCTCAAGGTAGGGCTGTCCTTGCCCAGGCAGGAAATGGGTGCATGTTTGCTGGAGGTGAGAGCTTGGCAGCTGGAGTGCAGTGTCATGAATTCCTTCAGCTATGCAGGGCATGAGTCTTACAAACGTCATGAGAGACATGAGGAGGCGGTGGGGAGTGGCAGGGGGGATGGAGGCTGGGCCAAAAGGCTCCTAAAGCTCAGCAAGGTGGGCTGGGCAGCTCCAGGCAGCACACACGCACCCAGCGTGGGCGGCTGCACAGCCACCAGCCTCACTAGAGAGAGGAAAACGCAAACCCTTTAAGGGGAAGAAGTAAATGCAAACACACAGCTTGACAGAGCGAGCTGCCTGCCACCTGCCTGTGCTGCCAGAGAGCAGAGCAGGCAGCACAGGGCAGCCAGCACAGGCAGGAGCACACAGGGCACCCTGTGGTGCCAGCAGTCAGGCTGAGAGTCGGGGGATGCCAGGAAAAGCACCAGCCCTGCTTCTGCCTCCTCTAGTGATGCACCTCCAACTACATCTGCTGGCAGGAGCTGGTGATGTACCTCCAGCTGCCCGCGGGCAGTGGCAAGCCTCCTGCACTGTGCCCATGCCTCAGCCTCTCTGCAGGGCACCAACAGGATCCCCAACACACATCCCACGTGCCATCAGCTCCTTCACGCTCACAAGCCACCAGTGGTGGACATCCGTGTGCATCCTTCTCAGCCGTCAGACCCCCGCCACGTCCCGCTGCCCACCCTCATGCTCCCCAGGATCCTACCAGCAGCTGCAGGTCCCTGCTCCGCAGCACGGCCACGTTCTTCTCCTCGCAGAGCTGCGCGTAGCGCATGGCCATCATGTAGTTCTCGTCCTTCAGCCTCAGCAGCTCCACACTGTTGGAGTCCCACTCCTCCCTCAGCCGCTGGCAACGCTCCTGCACCTTCAGGAGCTCCTTCAGCTGCTGCTCCAGCCGGACCTGCTCTTGCTCCAACGCCTGGTTTTTCACCTGGAGCTGGTGTTCCTTCAGCAGGTGCTCTTTCCGTTGAGCCCTCACCTTCTTCACCTCCATCATCAGGAACTGAGTTAGTCCCTCAGGGCCTTCCTCGTCTGGGTAGAGACAAAGGAGAACCTGTTCCTGGCTGCTGAAACAAGGGTAACCCCAAGAAACACATTTGCCCAATGCCCTGTTTTCCACCAAGGGGTGACAAGTTCTCCTTGAACTGCAGGTTTGCAGCCCTTGTTGTCCCAGGCTTATGGCACCACAGTCTGTCACACCAGTGTACGTGGCCCCCTCCCTGACAGTTCCAGAATACAGAACTGTCACGGCTTCCTCACACACTGGCAGCATGAACCCAGTTTTTACATAGGCATGTGAACTTGCACGAATTTCTGGCCCTTCCCATGCAAGCAGCAGCTGAAGGGAGAACAGACCACCTGCCCCTACCCAGGATCATAGAGCAGCGCTGGGCTGGTTCCCTCCCCGTGAGCCGCGTGTAGTGCTCTGGGTAGTAAAACTCCAAGGATTCCAGGAAGGCTTCGTAGCCCCGCTTTCCACGGCGCCGAAGGATGTCCATCAGGTAACCTGGAAGACCAGATAAAGAGCTAGGATGAATTCCCTGCAAAACAGAGAGAAAACTGCATAGCCCAGCTTCATGGTATGAAGGTAGCATCTCCACTGCAAAGCACCTCAGAGAACAATCAAGCTGAGCGAGCAGTGCAGTGTGTGTAGCACCCACTGCGTGTCAAAACCAGGTTATCCCCCACAAACCAGGCCCATCCAAGTGCAAGTTTGTGTCCTGCCCCACCTGTCTGGTTGCTCTTGCAAGGGAATCGGCAGGAGTTCAGCACCTCCTCCTCATCCTGCTCGTCTATGACGCGGCACTGGCGCAGGTACGGGGTGAGCTTGGCTGGGTTCAGGGAGCGGGTCAGCTGGTGTCGTGCGCTCTCGATCTTCTCCCAGATAGTGTCTTCTTCCTCCTCCTGCTCTGAGAGGCTGCTGGCTTGGACAGGCGTATTCTCCACGGCTGGAAGGATAAAAGGAAAGGATAAAATGATGAGGAATGATGGAGGAGCACAGGTAGAAGGCATGAGTAGGCATGGGAGAACATGAGTTGAGGCATGGTCCTGCAAATGGTCCCTGAGTCTTGCAAATAGGACTCAGATACATTAGAAAACATTTTACATACAAATGGATCTATTTACCTAAAATAGATTTATCTGAAATTTATCTGATTATCTAAAATACAGCAGGATCTTGAGTGTCCACCTAGAACCTTGGATATGCAGAAAGCAAGTGGTGCATAAGGGGGTTAGTTAGAAGAATATACAGGAGGAAGTCTAGGGAAGGTACCGTCTTCATCTCTCAGACATTCCTAAATCCCCCCAGCCATCACACACCTTCCCTTTTGTCCCATCCCTGGGAATGGGAAACTCTCAGGACCAAGAGTTTTCACAGCCTGGGACATGCTTTCTCATACTTGGGGCTGAAGAGTATCCAGCAAATGAATCCCTGGCACTGTGCACCAAGCACTGGTGACCAAACAAGTTCTCAAGGGCACCATCCCACAGAGGAGTTTGGTTACAAGTACTGGAATCAGCAGGGAATCACATGAGCATATCTTTCATGTATCTTCCACACAGCTGTACGGAGTCCTGAAAATATGTAGCAACAAGGCAAGCACTCTGCCAAACCAAACAAAGCACGAGAGAACCCCTCAAGTGAATGGGCCAAAACCTCTCAAAGCCATGGTGAACCTGCTCTTACAGTCCTACAAACTGTGATGGAGCGGGTGTGTGCACTGTGCTCTCCCCCCAGCTGTGGACCAACTCAGTGTTATCTGTTTTCACTTGAGAAATGAAGTCTGCTTCACAGGCCAGCACAAATCCCTTCAGCTGTCGAGGCAAAGCACAGCAAAGATCTCCTGATACTTAGAAGCCATCTCTCCTCTAATGTGTGCATGGTTACCTGCTGCTCTGGTGCTGGCATCAAGTCCAGCTTTGGTACCCCAGGCACACAAATATCTCCAGGGGCAGGGCAGAAGTCCATGTTCCACAGGGGAAGGAAATGTCCTAGTCTTTTTCCTTTTCTTTGGAAATTTGGGGGTGGAGTTCTGTTGTTGGGTTTTTTTCTGTCTTGTGGTGCAAATTATATCATGCTATTTCAAGACTGACAACCAGCACAACAAGGAGGGTGGCTGAGAGAGCTGTGCAAAAGTTAATCCCCCAAATACAAAACACAGGGGGCTTGGGGTCTGATGGATGAAAGATAGCAGGAACAGAGAACTGCTGACACCACAAAAGATCCCAAGTGTCTAATTTCCTGCACCAAAGAGTTTAGGGGCCTAAATACAAATACAAATACAGATATGGATTGCTCTAGGTTGAATAAAAACAGTGTTTCTTGCAGAAACTGAACTCTCATCTGAGACTCTTGCCACACAGACACAAGTGTGCTGGAGGAGGGCACAACAGCAGGTCACAGAAGTTGAGCCGTTTCAAACTCCACAACAGATTTATCCCTTTCAGTCAAGCTGTTTCTCCAAGAAACTCAAGCCGGCTGTGCAAGCCGCGACCAGCTTCTCGGTTGGCAGGCTCGGCAGAGAGGGAAAGGGAGAGAGAGGGAGAGGAAGAGAGGGGAGGGGTGGGCAGAAGGTTCCAGAGCCGGCAGCCCCGCTCCCGCCCGGAGTACTCCCCATTCCCGCCCGGGGTCCCCCCTCCCGCGGCGGGCGAAGGGAGCGCTTCCCCTTCGCCGGTCTGAAGGCGCTCTCCGAGAAAAGCCGAGCCGAAGGCCATTCCTGAGGACGTGGCTAGGGGAGAGAATAAGAAGCGCAGGCATCCCCTACCACCACCACCACCACCACCACTCCCCAGCCAGTGCGAAACTCACGCCCCGGGGCGATGCTGACGAGCAGCCGCCGCCCCCGCGGCAAAGGGAGCCCAGCGGGGCTCCGCCGCTCCCGGGACCCCGTTCCCGGACGGGGGCTCGCCCCTTACCTGCCATCCCCACTCCGGGCGGCTGCTCCCCGCTCCGCTCCGCTCCGCTCCGCGCCGCCGCCTCGCCGCCCCGGCAGGTGTGTCTGAAGTGCCCTCCCCACCCCGCCGCACTTTCCCAGCCTCTTTCCCTCCCCTCCTTCCCTCCCTCCCTCCCTCCCTCTCTCTCTTTCCCTCCCTCGTCCAGCCGGCTGGAAAGAAGCCGGCAACCCCCCGGGCTGTGGAGAATCTAGTTCTGCCCACCTCCGGGGGTCGCGGGGCACTCACCGGAGGGGCGGGGGCGGATCCTCTCGGCCACTCCCC
>VZRQ01009562.1:1121849-1173617 GCA_013397975.1 Machaerirhynchus nigripectus
GCCCCCCCAGCCACTTCCCTTCCGAAACGCACCCAGCCTCAGCCCCCGACAGACCGGCGAGGGAAGGGGGGTGCCCGGCTTGTCCGGGACCCTGCCCGGGCAGGATGGGGTTCTCCTCGGGCAAGGCGCAGCCTCCCCGCGCTCTGCTGCAAAGAAGAGATTCATAAGGAGAGGCTTTCTTTGGTTCCAGGGCTGCAGAAATTGTAGCCAGACCACCCGAGGTGTAGGGCTGGTTCCGGATGGAGGGGGGATCCAAGCAAGGGGAAAAAAATCGTAAGTGCTGGAAAGATGCCCGATTCAGGCCAAGAAGAGATCCCACAGACTAGATTTTGGCCCCAGTCCTCAGCTGTGTCCGTAGGCGGAACTGGGTGTGGAGACACCCCAGGGCAGTGTGATAGAGATGTACTCCAGGGCATGCAAGGACTTGCAGCCTGGGCCTGACCCAGCACTGAGTTCCCCAGGCCAGGAATGGATGCTGGGAAGCCTTCCCTTCGTCCAAGTGGCCACAGCAATCCCTGGAGTGGACCTGTGAGTCCCCAGAGCATCCCAAAGAGTTTGCACTGAGTACACTCTGCACCTGCCATGTACTCAATTGCCCAACTCTGCACATACCACTGGACGAAGACGGCTCTGGGAGAGATGGAACTGGACACCATGGTTCAATCCCAACATCAAGCCTCCCCCTTCAAGGCTAAGATGTTTTTCGTTTTCTCTAGCAACCCTGGTTCACTCTCATTTCATCACTCTCAGCTGTGTCTGACCCCAATAGCCAGGCTACACAGTGCAGGCTCTGTGCCAGAAATTCCCAGTGCAAAATGAAGCTCATAAGAAATGGGAGTTCCCGGATTCTCCCCAGCCGTGAGTCAGCCCACAGGGTAGCCCAGAGTACTGTTGTGCATCCCTCCAGGGCTCTGAACACAACATGAAGGAGCCCTGCATTGCTCCTGCCCCTGCCCCTGCCAACATGCTGCCAAAAGGGAGGTGCCTTTAGCACCCCACCACTGCAGCTTCTAGACCCCACCTCAGCATGGAAATCTTTCTCTCCTCATTCACATAACTGAAGAAGCAAAGGTATGAACTGGGCCCCCTTCCCCAGAGCATTTCTCCTTCACCCAAGCTGAACATCTTCATTTGTTTCTCCTCGAGGGCCAGTGGCAGGGCTTCTGCACCAGTTTCAGTAGGGTGATTTGAAGGAAGGGAGTCTTTAACAAGACCCTTTCCCCGTGCTGCTAAGTTCTTTTCAAGATCAAGCACAACCACCAGCTGGGAATTGAGAGTGTATCTGTGTGATGCACAGAGCACACAGCCCTTATGCTGCAAAATACACACAGGTATTGAGCAAAAGCCAGGCACGCGCACGCACATGGGGCTTTCAGCAAACTGCCCTCAGATGGCATCCATCCCAACAGGCACTGCTTGACACCCTGAGCACATGAACGTGTTGTTGACTCTCCCTCCCTGCGACGGGTCCCAACAGCCCCCTCCCTTCCCTTGAAAGCCCAGCACTGCACAGCTCCCACACAAAAAGGGTGTATGGCAACCCGGGACCATCAGCAGCAGGGCACAGCTCCTGTCTCCAGCCCTTACCTCCAGCCAGAGGCATCCAGCTGAGTGATCACAAGCAAGTAGAAGCAAGGCTGCCTGCTGGGAACCCGTTCTGACTCAGGCCATGTCAATTTTTGCCTGCTAGTTATTCTCTTGAAAACAACCCAGGTCTCTCTCTCTCTCTCTCCCACTCTAGTGAAAAGATTTCCTGAGCCGGATATTCTGTGGTGATAGAAGATAAGATCTTCGCAATCCTGATAGAAGTCCCAAAGCAAGAGTTGGTTTCTCTCATTCACAGAGAGAGAGACAAACTCAAGGCTGATGACAAAGAAATCCTCCTCCTCCACCCACCCTGACCCCACGGGCAGTGGCTGACTCAGTGCACTCAGACAACAGACAGAGCAGGTCCCACATCAAGAACAGCTAAAGAAATATCTTCACCCTAGGTTGCCCACGGAAGAGTCTCAGACATCCAAGTCCAGGGAAAAATAAATAATTCAATAATTGACTGGTATGGCATAAGGGCAGGTCCTTAGACTGACTAAGTGACTAATTTCCTTAATTTTTTTACAAGCTCCATTACCTGTTCTCCTTCATGGAGACTCTCTGAGCTTGGCAGGTACTCCAGGAGCAAGAAGACCACCCCTGGCTCTGGTCTGGGGAGCTGAGACCAACAGATCAGACAGACAGCTCCTGAGAGGAAGAATACATTCCATGCCTGTTTTTTGGCCAGGGTGTGGGGGCACAGGGATGCAAAGCTCACGCTTTGGAGGGAAGCTGCAGTTGTATAAGACAACCCCAGTTTGCTGCAGATACACAGTCCCACCAGACTGTCCATACTCACAGCCAGGTATTACATTCCCAAAATAGCTTTACCAGTAGCAGTTACTTTTGTGCTGGCACTCTGGAGTTCACACTAGGAATGACACTGGGGTGTTTGGATGGGCTTTTTTTGTTGTTGGATTGTTGGTTAGGTTTGTTTTGGGGTTTCTTTTCAGATCCTAACCAAAATAGTTGCATTGGTAAAACTTTCCAAGCCACAGGGGCTCACACAGGAAATCTGTAACAAGCTAGCAAATGGTGAGCCACATGTCCTTTCCACCACCAGAGGAGGGGCTTAGCACACACGGCCCACAGAGTGTGGCAGGCTGCTGGGTTTCCTGCAGGACCTTACAGTGTGAGGTGACCGAGGTCAGCGGGATCCCTCCGAGGCGAGCGAGCCCGTGCTGTGGAGAGCTGGGCTGGATATGCCTCAGCACTGCATTGTGTGCCCCCACCTGGAAACAGCTTTAGGAAGGTCTGAGGCGGGGCAGGAATTCAATAAATTCCTGGCTGTGTGGCTAAAATGCCATCGGTACAAAGCTCAAGCTGTGGTTACAGACCATGAGCTGGGTGCTCTGTAAAGTCTTGCCCCGTGTTATGGGAAGCACAGTAAATTTACAATGAAACTGCCTACCCACACAGTGTCCAGAATGTGAGCCAGTCAGAACATCTTCAATGACACATTTCTTGCTTGGTCCTTCTTTTTTTCCTCCCCCCAGTCAAAATAAGCTATTCTTCTTACAGCCTGGTGATTTGCAGAGACGTACAGCTTCCCCTGAACTTTTAGGAGGGAGGTTTGCTAAGGTCTCCAGGGTGATCTCCCAAGTCAGGTTGAGGAAGCAAGTTTGAAATAATCCCCCTAACAATAGCAACTTCCACCCTGCAATTGCTGTCCCAACACGATTCGGTGTCCTGAAACAACTCTCTGCAGTTTCTGTTCCTGTGTGGAACGAAACAAACGCCAAAAACACAAAAGAACTTGTGAAACAGAATTGTCGACTCCAACCTGATCTAATTGGCTCATAACGCTGCTTCACGCTGGATTAGTTAACACACACGGTAAAAAAAACCTTTTCCTGATGACAGTCATCAAACTCAGTGTTTATATTAACAGCCTTTGCAAGGACTTTGACTACCTGCTCTTTTCCCTGACACTTTTAATAGCAAATGTAAGACTGCTGCAGCACACTGACAGTGGTTTATTCCCTTCACAGTAGTGGCTGCAGAAGGGAGGAGGAATGAGGTCCCCCCTCAAAAGCCGAGTGGCCTTTGTAGCAGGAAGGAAATGCGTGTATCTGTGTGGAGATAGCAAAACAAGCAAATATTTCCTTCAGCATTCCTCCCCCTCACCACACGCACACACCCATTGCCTGGAGCTACAGGAGCCAAAAGCATGTGGGAGCTTTTTGGTAAGGTATTGGCAACAAATCTTTGTCCTCATTAGGGCACCAGAGGTGTGCAGGGTGGCAAGGAAGACCTGAATTAGAGCAGAATTATGGGTTTGGAGTCACTGGGATGAGCTTTCTTGCTCCAAAGCTGCCCAGCTGCCCCTGGCAAAGGGGCTCTAACTCAGCAGTTGCCTTATTCTAAAACCATTACCCCTGTGGGATTAGTCCCAGCTTTTTTCCCCTCTCTCTCTCCAGAATATAAGCCAACCAAGAGTCCGTCTCACTGCTCATTGTGAATCCAGTCTGGTTGGTCACCCTTTGCAAGAGGACCATTGAAGTCTGCTCTCCGCTGCATAAGACGGGTCTGAACACTGACAGCACAGAGGGTACACTGAATACAGGGGAGCAGTCTGCTCTCCCCAGATGTGACCCACTCTGTTTAGAAACGGGGAGTGAATTCAGCTCTCCAACAAAGCATCCACCTTTGTTTTTTACTGGGGTATGTGCAAGCAGAATTTGTTTCTTAGGGAGAAGAACCACACGGACTGAGGGCGCACCCACAAAGAGTGACTACCTGCTTTGAGAAGGAAACAAATTACTGTCTAAGAGGAGAGGTGATGGGGAATGGAGCCTAGAGAAGGAACAGCAAGCAGCAGCTCACCAAAACCAGCCCGTTTGCCTTAGTACCTCCTTGCACGCCGAGGCTGCAGCCACCAGAGGTCAATGTGACCACACCAACCTCACCCAGCCGCTGGCTGCTGCACAGAGCCCCTTTGAAACTGGGACGTCAAGCACAAGTATGAAGTAGTGTTTTCTACCTCTTAGGACATAACTTTGGGGCAGATTTGCATGTAGACCAACAGTCAAAGCATTAATCACAATATGACCTCAGCATTATCCTGGGAAAAAAAGAGCTTTGGAATGACAATGTCCCCAATTAGCATCCTGCAAGCCTGCTGAACTGAGACTCTTACTTGGCTGTGGACCCCACAAGTGCTCCTGACATCCCAGGGCATGTCTCATCCTGCTGGTTACAGTGTCACTCAGGTATTCTCACCTGCCTTGGTAGCAGGAAAGGGGTGGAAATGGGCAATCTGTCCTTCCGTGACTCCCACTTCTGCTTTCTGGGATATAGGTCTGTCACAGTGAATGAGGTCTGCCCCAGATCCAGGCTGGCTGGGTAAAACAAGTCGCTGACCTGCAGCCAGAGAGAGGCAAAAGGTTTAAATGAGCAGGGTCGTCCATCTGGGTTAGAAGTCAGAGAGGGAAGATGAGACTGCAGAACAGAAATCAATATGTCTAGATAGCTTTGTTACAGCCAGCCATTCCTCTGCACTCCCATGTGTACCAGTTCTCCTCTCTATCTCCCCTCTGGCCTCCCCTAGACCTCCTCAAAGAGTCACTGAGGAGCCCTTTCCAGCCTGGCCTCCCAACCCCTTCATCATCTACGTGGACACCCACCGAGTCAGCGCAAACAAAACATTCCTATTCCACCTCCAGCAGAGCTCCAGCCTTGTGGGATGGACAGGTTTCCCCAGACAGTAGCCATCATCTTTTTCAAGACTCCACTGCACTGCAGGATCATCAGTGACCCCCTCCACTAGGCCAGCTGCCCAGCCCAAGAGTGTTTCCACCATCTCCCAGGAACATCAGCCTAGGATGGGAGCAAAGAGAGACCAAGAGGCAAACCCAGGCTTGTCTTTGCAGGGCAGATGAAGGCAAAGACATTGGGACAGTGAGAAGAACCAGCTCAGATGTCATCATAGAGATGAGCAAACTGTCCGTGAGCAGTTTGAATTCAGAAGAACAAATGGTCACCAAGACATCATTTGCTCCACTTTGAAAACACTGAGTGCTTCAGCAGAAGGAAAGGAAGGAGTGTAGATAGGAAACACCACTTCCATCTTCCCTTCCTCTTTTCTGAGACGATCCAAGTCCTGTATGGCTCCTCTCCTGAGCTGGCACATAAACATGCCCCAGGGTGTTCAGCTGCCAGGGTCTCTGAGTCACTGTCAGGCTGACACTGGCCAGATGCTGATGGAGGAGAGCCAGCAGGGGTGATACCATCCCACAACACTCATTATACTAAACATGTGCCACATCAGGGAAAGGGACAGGTCAGGACTATATCAGGACCTTTTCCTCGTGGCTGGAGAGCAAACCTGTCCAGGACAAGAACAGGGGAAAGAGCTGAGTACTTGCTAACAGCACAAAGCCTCTGCAGAGAGGGCAGAGAACAGCCAAGGGCTACCACCACTTGTAACACTGCTCCAGAGCCATAGGGTGTCACCACCCCACCAACCAAACCCTTGGGGAAGGAGTTGGTTGGGCAAAGACCAAATGTTTTGGGCTGGCCTGGCCTTAAACTGGAGCCATTGGAAAGGGAAGGATATGGGGAGGCAAGAGCTGTGCCTGTTCCTGCCACGCAGACCTGCCAGGGCTCCTTGCTTCTGACTGTGAGGCCCTTCCCAAGACCTTCCATGGAATGGCTTTAAAATGACAGAGAGCAGGTTTAGATTAGACACAGAAAGAAATTCTTAACTGCAAGGGTGGTGAGGCACTCTGGGTGGTTGCCCAGAGAAACAGTGGATGCTCTATTCCTGGAAATGTTCAAGGCCAGGCTGGATGGGGCTCTCGCCAACCTGGTCTAGTGGAAGGTGTCCCTGCCCATGGCAGGGGATTGGAAATGGATGAACTTTAAGATCCCTTCCAACCCAAACAATTTTATTATTCAGTGATTCTATGACCCACACTGCACCCAGCTATTCTTATCCTACAGCTGACTGGAGATCGCTGCTGCACTGAGTCCCACTTACTTGTGGGACTGCAAAGGGGCTGTAACTCCCCTCTGCTCCTGCTAATGCTGCCTAATGGTGTGTCCCCCAGGGCATCCACCAAAGGTGGCATAGAGCACCACTCAACCCACATTCAGTGTGAGCCAAGGACTACAAACCAAAGATGAGACATGATAAATTTGGTACAGATGTGACCTAAGCCAGAGCAGTATGGTGCCAGAGGTGAGGATAGGAGTATGGCATCCTGGACCTCATTTCCTCCTCTGCATACCAGCACAGCTACACCAGATGCCCTGCAGGATGTGACCCTAGATAACATGGGAGGTCTCCAGCCCTTCTGGTGGCTGTATGGGATCTGTCCTGGAGCCACCATGGCTGAACAGGCACCCTCCCCTAAACACTCCTCCATGCCTGGCGTTCCCAGAGCTCCCCATTCCTCTGTCCCAAAGCCAAAATACCCAGCTACCTCCTTGTCTTGGCCTGAGTGGGTCTTTGCCCTTTAGACCATCCCACAGAGACCAGCATCGGTCAGAGACAACCATGGGAGGAATCAAAGCCTGGCATGTAGCAGGAGCTGTCCCTCACTTCCCAGGAAGCTAACCACAGTCTCTCCCTTAGACCAGAGCTTCACAAGGCCCCAGAATGCAATCCTAGCCCTCCCTGGAGCTGGATGCCCATTTCCCCTGCAAAGAAGTTACACCCTGCCACATAGATGCAATCCCTGGGCTAAGAGTCACAGACAGTCGCTTGCTGGAGCCCGCCCAAGAGCAATGAGCTTTCCAAGTCCTTTCCCTTTCTTGGGGGTCTGGTAGTCACATAAACAGGAAGAGCCTGGCCCTCTCCCTCCCCCTTCCAGAGCTCTGCCTCCCTCCCCTGCTCTGCAGCGGGCGCCAGCACGATGCAAGCCCCAGCGCTGGGCTGCTTGGCCCCCTCGGGAGGAGCTGCCGGCTGGCCCCTGACCTCCAGGCTCCGCATTTCCTGTGGCAGCTGAGGAGGGAGACGAGGCCCCTTCTTCCAGACGCTGGGGCTGGGCGTAAAGGGGCCTCTGTGGGCCGGCCTGCTGGGGGAAAAGGAAAGGTCACGGCGGTCCTTTGCCTGCAGCAGCCCGAGGTCGGAGAAGGCAAAGATGCCAGCAGCCCCGGTGGAGGTGGGAGCATTGCTGGGACAGAGGCGTCCAGCCTCAATGACAGGGCGAGGGCCACGCTCCCACCCCAGCCCTGCAGCCAGCTCTCCAAACCCTTCTTTATCTCCTGGCATTTATTTTAAAAGCTTTGTGGCCTTCTCTCCTAAAACCAAAGGCAGCCGCACTGGGTCTGGGCTGCTGCCCAGGAGGGACCAGAGCTGGTGGCTGCAGGAGAAGGGTGCAGCTGCAGAGCCCAGCGCTGTTAACCCTCAGCAAGCTAAACCCAGCTGCAGGAATTGGTGCCCATCCTAAAATTAAAAAGCTGGACTGTTGCCTAGGAGGGTGTTATCCCTTTCCCCCAGGTCCCTCTAGGGAGGACCAAGCTGAGACAGGCATCCCCCACCCCTGCACACATCTCCCATGGGTCATGACAGGGAACAGGACTGAGATCTGCAGCAGGGACCAGGAAGAAGAACAGAGCCTTGCTGAAGGCGTTCAGTTTGAGAGGCATATCCCTGTCTCTGGGGTCCCCATCCATTCTTGGGCTCTGTGCAAGCCCTGGCTTGGAAACGCCCAGGATGTTGGCCAGATGTGATGCCCGCTCTTCACGACCTGGCAAGAGGTGCCGGATGCCTGGGCTGAGCAGGGAGGAGGGATGGCATCCCGGATGGAAACCTCTGGTATGCCTCTGCACTGATCTCCACTCTGCCCTGGAATGTGCCGGCCAGCAGCATGTGGGAAAGTGGAGGCAGCAGAGACCTTGGATGTGTCAGCTCCCCGGCTGAGTAAACAAGAGGAGCCCTGGCAAGCATTCAGCCCCAAGTATCCGAGACCTTGAAAAAAGGGGGCTGGAAACAGGGAAGTTCTTCCGTCCCCTTCTTGCTCAACCTTTGCAAAATGTGTCCTAACCTCTCCCCTACCTCAGGTGCTAACGCTACCTCCTCGTACCCCTAGCAAGTCTGGAGAAGAAGTGTGGGGAGAGACTCTCCCTTCGGAGTTTCCAGCACCATGCTGTTAGATCTAACATCCGGGAGAGACACTGCCTCAAAAGGAGAGTCTGGAGAAGAAAGAGGTAGGATAAAAGGATTTATCACCCCCCACCATGCACACATATCCATGCCCCTTGGCAATCTCCCAGACAGCAGGGGGCACAGAGCATGGAGAGAGCTTCCACCAGCAGTACTGGCAGTGCCTCGGGGAGCACAGTGACAGCCGGGACAGAGGCACAGTACAGCTCCCAGATAAACACCTGCCCAGCCCCACCTGGGGACATTCCCAGTGCGGGGTGCAAGCTCCAGCCACACTCCAGGTTTCAGAGGCTCAAGAGAGGCTGACAGTGCATTCCCCAGTGCTGGCTGGAAACGTGGTTTCCCACCACCCTTCAGGCTGCCAGCATTGCCTCCCTTGTCTCCTCTATAAAGTGCACCCACTGTGAGTCAGCCTCTCATCCCCTCTCCACCCGGGCACAGGAACCTGGGGAAGAGGGGTGGGCTGGGGAAGAGGGGTGGGCTGGGGAAGGTCCCCCCACATTCCACCAGTGGAGCCCACCATCTCCTGGGGCTGAACTCCTGCAGCAGTGGCGCTAGGAGGTTGTGCCTTCTGGCCACCGTCCCGTGTCCCCTATCGCTCCTCGGCAGGCGCAGACTCCCGGAGAATGAGCCATTGTTCCCCAGCCCTGCAGCCTCTTCCTGTCCCTGTAGGGCTGTGCGACAAACAAAAGCAGAGCCAGACGCCATGGGGAGGAGGCTGGATCTGCTCCCCTCCTCCAGATCCCACAGCAACCCCACAGGCAGGCAGACGGATGCCCGCCTTGGGGGAATGGGCAGGGACACCCCTATTTTTAGCTGCTTCTGCATCCCCACCCCCTTCCTTCCGAGGGCCAAAAATACATGGGCTGGATGGACAGGCAAAATCATTAGGATAAAAGAGTTGTCCAGGCCTTGTGTCCAACCACTCCCCTGGCTTTCACCTCTTCCCCTTGACCAGAATGGGTTCACCAAGAGTGGTCTCCTGCTCCCAGCATGGATGACTTATCTCTTCATCCCCATTCCCTATATTCCCATATCCTCTCTCAGTACATTGTACCCTTCCTCACCCATGCATCCCGCTCCACCTCTGCTCTATGGATGCATCTCCCATTCCTTGATGGTCCCCTCTCCCATGCCACACCAGCCCTGGGGACCTACTCCCTTCCCTTGAAATCCCCCAGCTCCTCCTTTCCCCAAAACACCTTTCTGCACCTCCTCACGCAATTCATTTCCAAAAGGCTCCTTCCTCCCAAAGGCCCAGAGTTTCCTGCTCCTCACCCCCATCCCCTCCTTCCCCACTGCATCCCTCCTACCCTCACCATCTCCCCCTTTCTCTCCCCACCCCAACACCCTCCATCCCAGCTCCCTCCAGCCTGCACGGGCTTTAAACTCCTGTAGATGTGCTTCCCCTCCTTGTCCTGCCAAGGGAACATATTTGAGGGACGGCAAAGAGACTCCCAGATGCCCCTGCACATGGAGAGCTGCTCCTTTCCAAGCACCAAATTTATATTGGAGCCCTCCCCCCAGTCCCTCCTTGCATTGACTTTTACAAGGTCTATGAAAAAGAACTGGAGCATCAAGTGTGGGGTTGTTCTGGGGAGATGTAGTCTACATACATAAATATATATCTTTATATTTACATCTCCTTTCCTAGCACACAGAATTACTGAAGTGTTTCCAGGCCACAGGCAGCTGTTCCTGGATTACTTCTGGTTTATGCAACATGCTCCCTCCCGCTCCCAGCTATGTCCCAAACCCCCCTTCCCTCTCCTCTGTGCCCATGTAAAACTTGGAGGGAGAGCATAGGTCAGGGTCTGTCCTGTGGTCTGTCCCTCCATCCTCTCACCCACAACACCCCACAACACCCACAGCAACCCCACAGCACCCCACATCCCTGGCCAGCAGACAGGACTAGCATACCAGGAGGAAGCTGGGGAGTGTGGGGGGAGGAAGAAAGATGAAAATATTTGGGATAGGAGGCGATGGGCAGAGGGAGGGAGGCAGCCCGCCAGCAAGCCTGGGAACTCATCCGTACCTCCTCCTGGGCTTTGGCAAACCCTGAGGCTTTGAGTTCCCAGCCCTGCTCCCAGGGGAAAAGCTCACACTCCCCCCCTTGCAAATCCCACAAGCAGGACGCGGTCAGTCCCCTTCCTTCGGCCTCCCACTGCCCCAGCGGAGGGGAGCTGGAGGAGTGGGTGGGGGAAGTTAGAAATGGGTTTTTACAGGGTTATCCACCCCACTTCTAGCACGAGTGGGTCTAACCCAATGCTGCTGCCTGCCTGGCAGAGCTCACCACAGCCCCCCCCGCTCTCCTTCCCCAGGGCAACACAAGGATTCTGGGAACCAGACCGCTCCGGTCCCTTTCCCTGCTTATCTCAAAGGCAACAGGCGCAGTGTGGGGGACTCAGCACAGGCCCAAAAATCGGTTGAGCCTGGCCGAGCGCATGTCTGGGGGTGCAGCCAGAGGAGAAATCACCCCAGTGGAGAAACTGCAGGGCATGAGGGATCCAGTGCCTACAAAGCCAGAGCTGGCATCAGACCGGGGATGCTCTTGGCAAGATGCTGGGTGCTTACACCTATCCCTTGCCCCAGGGTGTCACCTCCTGCCACCACTCTGGCTTGCTCACCCTAAAACCGGCTTTGCCTTCAGCTCATCCCCAGGGCAGCGAGACATGGACTGGAGGCAGCACCGAGGGCCATGGGCTGGGAGCAGGGAGGAGGGACCTGACAGCACCAGGGTGAGGGGGAGCTGGATGAGGCCATGCCAGGATGTGTGGTGGGGCAAGGGAGCTCTCTGCACCCCCATCCCCATCACAGCAGGGTTCTGTCCCCCACCCCACTGCAGGCAGTAATCCCCATACCCATGCGGTCTGTGCCCTCGTGGCCCAGAGGAGAATGGAAACATCTGGAAGTCACCTGCAAATGAGTAGCACTTTCAGTTAATGAGGAAATATGAGCCGGAGACCCTGGGCAGCAACAGGATATCTGCTTCTTGTGCACTGAGTGAGGCACCCCCTTCCCACCAAGCCCCCTGCCTGCCCTCCTTCTTCACGAAGTTTCCAGCACTGTTGTGCTCTTGGAGCTCCATCCCTGGAAATTTCCCAGGCAAGGAGGGCAGGTGGCAAGGCAGCAAGCAGAAATGGCAGAGAATAGAAACCCAGGGGAGAGCACCCTATCCACAAGCTGGGATGCCTTCACCACCATCCCTCGGCTTCCCCCAGGCACTGGGGAGAGGGAGTAGGGGGATTTTCTTTACTGGAGGGGAGTCCTGTATCAGCCTCCTTCAGGCATTGGGTCTGCGAGCAGAAGGCTCTGCAGAGTGAGATAGGATGAAGGACTGAGCACCAGGAAGTGTGGGGCAGAGACCTCAGCCCCCCCACATCCATCTATTCCTCTCTCCCTCACCATCACACTCAGTCACCCATAAGACCTCAACCTTGTGTTGGAGGGATGAGTGCTGGGAAGATGAGGGGATGCAATTTGCACAGCCCCGTCTTTGATGTTGTGGTAGGCAAAGCAAATCCTCATCTGGGAAAGCTGCCGGGCCACTTGTCTGCTCCATGATAAGCCCAGTGGCCGGTGTCTCTGTAATGGTGAGACTGGTACTGCTGTCTGGGGCTTAGGGTTACAGCTGGGATGAAAGGTTGGGGTGACTGAAGGTAAACGAGCTGGGCTGGGAGGGGTCCAGGCATAAGCTCCTGCCCAGGGCACCCATGGGTGGTACCGTGACTCTGCAGCACTGTCCAGCCTCACAGCCACCTCTCATTTATCAGCCAAGGTGGATAAAAAGGCTGGGAAGCAGGATTGTATGGATTGACTTTCCAGGCTGTTGTATATGAAAGAAGGGGGTGTAACCAAGCAGCCAGAGGCCAGGATGAGTACTGAGACCTGGAGCTGGCACATACCCTGACCCTGGAGGTCTCCAAAGCATTTCAGTGCTAGACCTAGAAGTACAAAAGTCAGAGCTTGGCTGGCATGGCTGCAAGATCACAGGTTTGGGGAAGGGTGCTGAAGAGAAGGTATTTGCAGATGCTTTCCTGGAAATGAAGCCCATCCTGGCCCGGAGCACAGAGATGCTTGAAGTAGGAATGAGGAGGAGGAGGAGGAGGAGGAGGAGGAGGAGGCAGTGGAGAACCGGCCGCCCTGCAAGAAGTGGAACATGGCCCCTATCCCATCTGGAAAAGATTTGTTCTGCATTCCCCAGTGGAGGCGGCTGCCGTCGCCCAGGCTCTGCTTCCTGACGCAGCCTCTGCTGCCGGGCACAGGGCTGGGGGTGAGGGGGAGCCCCTCAGGCAGGGTGGGGGGAAATGCCCCAGCAGACCACGCAGAGAGGGAGGAGACTCAAAGAAAGGGTCTTTTCCTGCCTCTCCCACCACCCCCAGCAGCTTCCACTGAGCAGGACCTAGGGGATGGAATGCCTACCATACCTCTGGCAAGCCGGGAGGATCCATGTCATGATTTCTCCTTCTTCCCTCACTGGTGGCAGAGCTCATCCCCCATCAGAGCTAAGCTTCCGTCTGCCTCCAAGACACAGACCCACTTAAAGTACCACCAACATGCACAGTCCATATGGTCTTAATTCCTAATGGAGAAAACTTCCACAGAAGGCAGAAATCCCAACTTCCATTTCACAGAAGACTAGCCAGAGAACAGTGCCAAACCCTGCCACTAGTGCTCAGCAAACCTCTGAGCAATAAGGTGCTCCTGCCCAGGCACCCCAGCACGAGCCACCTGAGCCCAGTGAACGGCCAGGCTCCATTTTGACATCTCCTCTGCAGACATCTTGTCATCCCTTCAGCCAAGTCCTACTTAACCCCAACAAGTCTTGTCTTGCCTTCACCAGCAGAGACACCTCCCTTCTCCTCAACAGGGCCCTTAATAGGTGCTTGTGCCTGGCCAAGTGGTCCCGAGCAGAGCCACCGAGCCGAGCCTGAAGGCCACGAGGGCCACCAATGGCATTGGTGATACCACACCCACCAGCAGGTTGCCCCTCATCGGCACTGATAGGGTCTTCTACCCTGTGACCATCAAGGGATAACGCACGATGCCAGAGGGATGTGGTGTCCCACGTGTGGGCAGAAACTCTCCCTGGTGCCACCAAAGAGCACCTCCTTGCATTTATCCGCTGCCACCCCCTCACCCTGGTCTGACACACTGCCGCTGGTATGATGCTCGTCCCGATGCCATAACACTTGTCCTGACCCTGTAACAAACACCAGCCTGGCCCACGTGGCCTTCAGGGAGGCTGTCATCCTGCTAATGCCCAATCCAGTGCTACCCACAGGTCCTGGTATGACCACCCACCTCCCAGACCCCAGTCCTGACTGGCAGCGCTACAGCACAGGGAACTTCCTATCCAGTATGGGATCAGGGGACCCTATGTGATACCCGAGGGGTCACACACACGCAGGGTTCCAAGCCCTTTCCTTTGCCCCGCAGCCAGGCTCCTCTAACCAGGTTAGACAGCAACCTGGCCTTCCCCCTTCCCCCAAACCCACTGAAGCAGGCACCCGGGAGCAGGAGGCAGCCAATGCCGGCAGACGGGAAATGGCACTGGGGAAGCGGGGAGGAGGAGGGGAGCGGCAGAGAAGTTCCTGAAGTTTTCTGTCCTGGATAGCTGGAATAAATCTCATTTTCTCTGGTCTCCTTGCCGAGTCGAGGATTGGCTCAGCAGTGCTGCAGCCCGCCCTCCTCCTTCCCACGTCCCCTCCCCGCCAGCTTCGCTCCCTCTCTCCCGTGGCATCAGGGCGTCAGCCTGGGAGAGCCAGCCTTGGGGGGACAGCCGTGGGAACAGGAGGGGGGCATGCCTCCCCTTTCTCCCCCACTCCATTCCGGAACACAGCACCAGTAACCCTCGGAGCAAGTTACAGGGGCCTGCGGAGAGTGTCTCGCAACTTTTCGTCTGGAGGACGGGGAAAAAAATAATAACCCTGGTTCGAAAGAGGTAAATCCTGAAAGTTTTGATTCATCAGTTTGTAGAGCTGGGGGCAGGGGGGTGTTGGGACCAGCAGGAAAAGGGTGGAGAGGGTGTTTGGGGAGGGGAGAAGCAGGAGGGGTGGCAAGGCGATAGAGACGGGAAGGATGGTAAAAAAGAAAGGGAGCAGAAGGCAGGAATGCAACAGGAAACTGGGAGTGAGGAGAGGGGACACGGGACAGGGGGGAGAGGCGGGAAGGAAAGGGAGTGAGAAGAGGGTCCCACGGATGGGGGAAGGCAGCGGGACGCTTGTCTCCCAAACCCTGCTTTGGGTACCCCTCAAAGCCCCATAGGCTCTCTGCACCTCGATTTTGAAGGTATGGAGGAAGAAAGGGAGCACTTTTTCATAAGCGGGCAGGGAAGGGAAGGCTGGAAACTGCCCACCTCCATAGCTCCGGCCTCCCTCTATGTCCCAGCGTGTCTGCTTGGAAAAATATCCTTGTTCTATAGAGATATCGCTATGAATATATATAGCAGCCAGCAACACAGGAGTCAGATTTAGGCGTCTGCCTACTGCCCGGCACTGCTCCAGGAAAGCTGAAAGAGGCCCAACCCAGCCAGCCAAGCCTCTTTCCTCCTTCCCCAAAAGCCTGTCCCTGCTGGCTTTCCCCATCCCAAAGCAGTCACCCAATAGGGGAACCTCTGCCTCCCTTCCTTTGGGGAAAGGGAGGTTTTTCATCACTCAGGAAGGCTGGGAAAGCCTTCCTGGCCACCCACAGCCATTTCCCCCCCACTCTTCCTGCTGTTGAGACCACCCCAAATTTCTCACCCTCTTTTGGAGTATGTCCCCTTTGGGGGAGGGAAGAGGCTGCTTTCAGCAGCTCTATCCAACTAGACATCTGGATTATTTTCCCCCCCTTTCTGGTTTCCGCTCTTCCCAGCAAGCAGAACAGCTCTGGCCATTCCCAGCTAGTGGAAAACCAGTGGTAACCAGCTGAACTCGGCGGGGAAATGGGGGAAGCCCGGCTGGGAAGAGGAGGAGGAGGAGGTGCTGGCGGTGGGTTTTTGAAGGCAGGGGGCTTCCCAGAGGAGGCATAGAGGGAGCCAAAGAGAGAATGCCAGGGAAGGGGAGGTCGTGACAGGCTGTGGACTTGCTGTGCCAGGAACTGGTGAACGTGGGGGCTGCCAGAGGGAAGCGGTGGCACCCGGACAGAGACATGGCCAGGCAGAGGGGTCTCTTTGCCCAGTGGAGGGAAGGACAACACACAGGTCACCCTTTGCCCACAGAATCACGAGTTTCCCTGGCATGGAGGAGTCTGGTCGGGTGAAGGGGAGGGCTCAAAGGGGCAGGGAGTCACAGCAGGGGCAGAAGGAAAGACGAGAAAGGGGGAGATTGGAAGGAGGAAAAACCCAACAGGCCTGCCAGAAACCTGCCATCCAGGTAGGGTTGGGCACCAGCTGCTTTGCTCCCTCCCTCCCTCTCTCCCTCCCTCCCCTCCCAGCGCCTGCTGCCTGCCAGCAGGCAAGGAGAGCCAGGGGCCAGGAGGTGCTGGCTTGCTTCCCTGTGGTGACCAAGAGACAAGGAAGGAGAAACACTTTTCTCCAGCCCACTCCCTTACTCAATAGTTGTCCAGACAGGGAACAAGGGGATGCTCTCCTCCCACATGCCCCCTTTTCCTTGCCTCCTCACCCCATCCCAAGGTGTGATGTACCCTATAGGGGTCTGCAGGGCAGCTGTGTTGTGCAGGGGACCTGGGGTGGGGTAGGAGGGTCCACTCCTCAGAGTAGCCCTGGCTGGTGTAGCACATGCTAGAGGGCACAGTCCCAAAGCCCCACTTTGGGTTTCTCAGGGGCTCCAATGTACTGAGGAAAGGGAAAACTTGAGAGCTGTATCTCACGTAATGCCCTCTCCCAGGGTCACATGCTTTCCTGGGAGATCCCAGGGACAGCTCAAAAATACGGTTGCATCTCTCTCCCTGTGGTCCAAGACCCCAGTTGTGCTGCAGGGACCACCCTGGTAGTTTCCTTTGCACTCCAGGAGAGCCCTGACCCAATGGCTATGGGTGGGCTTCTGCCAGAGAAAGGAAATAGCTCCCCAGTTGTCCCCTTACCCCAAATCTGCCACATGCCTGGTTTGTCCTGGCTGTGAGGCAGCGCTGCATGGCCTCTGTGGGCAAGAGGAAGACATGAGCTGCATGAGCTGGGGGCCAGCAGGAGCCCAAGCTGCCACCATCCTGTCCCTGCTGCCACCTCAGAAGGCCACTGCCACCCCGGGGAGGCAGCCAATGGTGCTGGGCGCTGCTGGGGGAGGTTTGTTTTCCCTTCCCCAGTCATTAACCCCTGGCAGATAAGAGGGGCCCCGGGTGAGCAAACAAGGCCAGGGCAAAGCGAAAACACATCTAGCCAGCCAGGAAAGCAATTTCATGCCCAGGACTCCCCTTCACCAGAGCCTTTGCCCTCCTGGCACTGCCTGGCTGCTCCAAGGTGATGCATGGACCAGCGGGAGAGGCAGGGAACGTGGCAGGGGGAGCCACGCAGCAGTGGGAGTCCCAGCGCATGGAGATCGAGAGAGGTGAGGCTCCCACATCACCTCTTGGCACGCTGTCCTCCACAGCCAGGAACCCAGCTCCATCCTGACCCCCCAGCCACAGAACGGAGCCCAGGGAGGGAAATGTCCTCACGTGGCTACCCAGGCCACTGGCACTCTGAGATGCCCCACATCCGAATCCTCTCCTCTCCCCACCCCACCCTCTCCTGCTTGCTACGCACACCAGCAGGGAATCTGTCGATCTGAGACTCCTCCCGACTGACTGGGGAGGTCATCACCCTGCCACAGTGCACCCAGACGTTGTGTCCTGCCTGCCCCTCAGTGCCTCTGGGACCTGCCTGAGTGCAGGGACCCATCCTTACTTCTCCTCCAGCCTCAGGCTGTCATCTCCCTTGCCGTGCCTCAGTTTCCCCGTCTGCAAGGCGGCTGCCGTCCCCACACTGCCGACTCCCTGCTCCTCCAACATGTCTGCCCAGCTCCCCGGGGACCCAGCCAGTGAAGGACAAACAAAGCAATATACAAATATTGCATTTTTGCTTCCCACCACTCCTCCCCGAGAAGCACATGGGCCCCAGGCCTCACCCTCTCCTCAAGGGTTCATCTGAATAGCAAAAAGGAGGGAGAGGTTTCTCGCCCCAGGAGCTGGGGCAGCCAGGCAGGGCACTGCTCTGGGAGGAGGTTCTGCCTCGGAGGGAACTCCTCAGCCTGTGTTGTGGCGTGGCAAAGCTGCTTTGCAGACGGGAAACTGAGGCATACTGAGGTAGGTCAGCAAGGTGAGGGAGAGCACATGTTTTTGGAGGAAAGCCTTTTTCTTTCTCCCCAACAGAAGGGCCAGGTGAGGGGGCAGCCAGTAGCAACCTCCCCAGTGCCTTATGCACTGCCTTTAACCTCCCCAGGCAGTTCTGCGGATACAGCCAGTGAGGTTAGAAAAATCCTGTCCAAGGGCTTCACTGTTCCTCTTGCCTTGTTTAGGTGGCCAGCAAGGGGACCAATGCTCTTGCCCTGCCAGTCCACCCGAAGCTCTCATCATTGCCTGCTGCCCTATCCGTGACTGGCCCTCACTCACCCAGCAGCAGCAGAAGACAGTGGATTAACCTCTAAGTCCACGACCAGGCACAGCTTCCAGTGACCTCCACAGAACGGGGGGCGACCCAGACACCCCCTGGGGACATCTCCGTGCCACCACTGTCCTCGGCACTGAGGACGTACCCTCTGAGGGTGATTTCATGAGCGCGACGTAGCGCAGGGAGCGGGAAACCTGCCGAAAGCCAAAGTGACACGAACTGTTACCCCAAGAGCATCGGCGCAGAAGCAATGGGGAGGCTGGGGATGTGACAGACCACCCCAGTGCCGGAAGCCTGGTGAGGGCTGATTTTTGGAGCTTTTTCAAAGGCAGGCTGAAGGGTGCAACATGAGCCTGGGGAAGCTGCCGGTGCTCAGCTGGGTGTCAGGCTCCCATGGCAAGCGGCGGCTGAAGTCGGAGCTGACGCCGGACATGATCAGCCCGCCGCTGGGCGACTTCCGGCACACCATGCATGTGGGGCGCGGCGGGGACGTCTTTGGGGACACCTCTTTCCTTAGCAACCACGGCGGGGCTGACACGGCCAAACCCAACAACTTCTTCGCCCGGACGCTGCGGCACGTCCGCCGGACACCGCTGAAGAGACGGGGCAGCGGGGGCCAGGCAGGGGCCTCGCCCGCGCCCCCAGCCATCTCGCCCATCATCAAGAACGCCGTCTCACTGCCGCAGCTCAACGAGGGCATGTATGATGGTGGCGGCGGCGGCCGGGGCTTGACCAGCAAGTTCTCCTTCAAAAGTGCCTCCAACAGCTTCTCCAAAACACACCAGGCCTACGGTGAGTGAAGCGCGAGGCAGAGGCTGGTGCCCAGGAACTGAGCATCCTCTGCAGCCCTTCCCCGTTGCTCCAGGCCTCAGTTTCCTCCCCAGTGAGGGACTTCAGGCTGTCAGGAGAGATGGGATATTTAAGACTGCCCAGTCTTGACGATCCCTGCCAGCAGATAATCCTAACCTTGCTCTGAACCATGGTCCTTGCTCCTGCCCTTGGAAGGTCTCCTCCCAGGGTGTCCCTCAAAGCAGGGCAGGGACGGTTTCCCCATTTCTGCCCCTCTCCCATAGCTCCACACAGCTGGCAGCCTGTGTGGAGTAGTTGTAAGGGCATGCCCCCCATCTACCCCCAGCCCTACACCTTTCCCTTGAGCAGCCTCCCAAAGGAAGCCAAGAAGGTGTTGGGACAGTGGAGCAATTCCCACTCCAAGGTTATGAGGCCAAGGGGACCCACAGCACGGCCTTCCCCACCTCCACAGAGATGCTCTAACCCTGTCCACAGCTGTGCTAACCTCTACATCTCCATGTGCTGCTCCTCAGGGATTCCATCCACCCTTCTCCATCATGTCCATGTCCCTCCCTGCCAGCCAGGGTACCCTTTGGGGAAGGGTTGTGGGAATAGCAGGACAGGACATCTGTGTGGCTGCTCTCCAGCCTCACAGCACTGGGCTGTGGCTCAGCTTTTCCCCAGGGAGCGAGGTCTGGAGCAGAAGGTCTCAGGGTGGGGGCTGGATCTGAAGGGCCTGCAGCAGCCAGAGGAGGTGGCTGGCTCAGAGGGAAAGGCAGGCTGAGGCAATGCTGCCATCTCCTGGTCTCACCTGCCTGGCTCAGCCCCCACTGCCATCTTACGAAGTCCAGAGCCCACCTGGAGACCCTCTGCTGTAACTGTGAGCTTTGGAGATGTCCACAGAGACAGGGACCTGTCCGTTAGAGGCCGGGGCACTGACAGAAGCATGACCTGAGCCACTTTGGCAGCTGTGTCTCTTATCCCCTCTAGAAGTAAGTCAGGCTTCCTCCCACCAAGATGTTCCTTTGTCTCACCAGCCGTACCTTCTGCCTCACAGGGCTGGAGTCTGGATTTTGCACCATCCCTCGTGTCCCTCGCTTGGAAAAGGCCCAAGAGAGCACCTTTCCTGGGGAAGATGAGCTGGATCGCTCCGACTCCCTGCTGTCCTTCCGCCTAGACCTGGGGCCCTCCCTGATGAGCGAGCTCCTCCAGGTGATGAGCTTCTCTGAAACCAACGGGAACGAGGTGGGGGAGGATGGCCCACACCTCCTGTGCGATGAGGGGACCAAGGACAGGGTCCCCCCAGCGGTGGGTGCATCCCAGGAAGAGGACAAGGCAGCATCCAGCTTCTGGGACCACTCCAGGCAGAGCAACCTGTCAGGGGCCAGCCCACTGCCAGGCCTGTCAGTCCATGCCAACGGAGACGCCCATGCCATTGAAGGCGCTGGAGCGAACTCTGTCTGGGCTTCGGGGCCAGGGGCAGCGCCCAGAGGGTCCCCGTGGAAGGGGCACTGGAACGACTGCACCATTGAGGCTGGAGAATTTGACCGAGCAGCCCAGGTCCTGGCCCGCCATTACGGTGGGACCAGCACCCCGCGGAGCTCGGAGAAGGGCGAGGGTCCCCGGCAGGCCCGGACACAGACCCTGTGGGAGAGCCCCAGCAGCAGCTTGTGGGGGTCACAAGTGACAAGGGAGAGCCGGTCCCCCGAGGCCAGCTGGAGCCAAGGAGAGGAGGAGGAGACCAAGCTCTCCAGCCTGCAGGAAAGCTACAGTGGTGCCCGTGGGGCCCGCAGCAATTCTTTTGAGTATGCCGACGAGGAGGAGGAAGAGGACGATGAAGTCAAGGTGTGAATGGCCATCCCTCCCATCACAGGCCCCACCACAGACACTGGTGCCGGGGTCTTTGCCCTTCTCCCTGTGCCCCACCCGCTGGTGCCAGTGTCACCAGCAGACCCAGTGGGTGACCTCCTTGCCAGGTGGGGGCACTGGGCAGGCTGGGGAGGGCAGGAGGAGAGCCCATCTCCTGGGGGGCTCCCTGGGGCTGGGCGAGGCTGCTGCAGAGGGCCAGTGGGCACCACAGAGCCAGGCACAGCACCCCTCTCCAGCCTCATGGCCATTAGACATCAAAGGAACAATCCCATGTGCCAAAGGAACCCCAAAACCTTCTTACCCCATCCCATTCTCCCCAGCACCCTCTCTCTCAACCCTCAGCCTGGCTCTACCAGCATGTCTGGGGACATATTCCATCCTGCCACTGATGTCCCCAGCCGTCCTCTGCACTGGCACACATGCCTTCCCAGAGATATTCCCAGTGATAGCTCTGACATGTAGAGGACGGGGTCTCCCCAGCTCCAGCTGGTTTAAGACCCTTCAGTACAGCACATGTATCAACAGGGTTAGGTCAGCTGGGGTCCCAAGGGGCAGGCAAACCCCACAGAGCTGAGCTTTCTCTTTTCCCCTGCCCCCACAAAAGCTGTGTGCTCGGTGTTCAGGAGGTGAGAGCATGCACAGAGATAATCAGGAATCTTTCCACTTGCCTCCTGCTGCTGGGCATCACTTAGGACAGCTTCTTTCCTGACCCCCACTCCTCTCAGCAGTTGAGAGGAGAGAAACTTTTTGGCTGACTGGTGGCAAAGGCAGGTTGTCAGGTCACCAAATTCTGCAGTTCAGGCCCTAAAAATCCCTTCTTTTCCCCCTGCCTCAGAACAAGGAGACTCCTCTGTAGCCCCTTGGTTTGTGCCACCATCCTCGTGGTGGCGGCACAGTTTGTGTCTCCATCCTTGCCCCGCTCCGCATTCCCCACACACATCCCTCCTTCCAGCACACCCCTTCCCAAGGGTAATGTGGACCATGGCTGATGTCCCTCGCCGAGTGGCCCTGGGTGACACAGCTGCCCTGGAATGAGCTGTCCCCCACGCTGCCCCGCGTGCACACTCGCCCTCATAGAAGCGCCTTTGTGCCATGGTGTGGAGCCGGCGTGCTCGGGGGCTGAGGTCACCGGAGGGACCCTCACAGGACCCCCCTTGTTCTCTGGGACAGGAGGGGGTGTGCAGTGGGGGGAGATGCTGGGCCATGGCTGCAAGGCTCTGCTCCCACGCAGCTCACCCGCCACCCGGCTGCTTTTGCCAGGAAGCTCTTCAGAGCAGGATAAAGAGCTCCGGGGTACGCACACACTGCACATGGAAGTGCCACTTGCAGCCAGGCCACCAAGGTTAAGGGCAAGCCCATGTTCCCCAGCCTCCCCAAGGGGCTGCCTCGTGCCAGCCACCAGCAGCAAACCAGGGCCAGCACCAGCTTCAAGAAGTCCTCAGGTCTGGCCACTGGCACCCAGCAGGATCAGCCTTATCCTCCCTTGCACCTTCCAGGGTGGGGACCTGGGCTCTCAGGACGAGCTCCCCTCTGCCCTCTGCTTCCCAGACCATAACACAAGACCAAAGACCCATTATCTGTGGAATTACCCTTTCTGCCTCCCCTCTGTATCCCATGCACTTATTATTGTCCTTATTAAAACAGTTTTGATACTAACTTCTCTGGTGCGTCCCCTTGGCTGCTGTGACCTTGCTGTGTCTGCTGGAGCCCCAGCCACCAATCCCTCCATCCTGGGCAGCGAGGAAGTGGAGAGGAGGGCAAGGGCACTGCCACCTTGCCTTGGACCAGGCTCTCTGTAAGATGCTCTTCTACTTTGCTCTCCTCCCACCCAGCCTGAGGTGTCCCAGTGTTTGCCATCACACATCAGTCTCACTTTAGGCTGGCGAGATACTTTTCAGTTAGAGCAGCAGCATGTAATAATCAGGCCTATTTGCCCGTAGTCCCGTGCAAGGAGGTGCTGAGCCACGTAACTCAGCCCAAATCCCACTGCCTCCCCTGCCTCATTTCCTCTGATCCACTGTGGAAATATCAGAGTAATGGCTAACCTGTCTGGAATGTGCCCGCAGATAAGTGAGGTGAGGTAAAAGGGAAAGTTTGAGACAATCCCTTACCTATGGCAGGAATGCTGGCTGGGGGCACACCTGTGCTGTCGTCCCCATGCCACCTTTTAATTACGCACTTTTGCAGCACCAAATGCCACGTCAAATGCCACTTCATTCACATGTATGCCTTCCTTCCCATTTCTCCATCCGTCCTCCCCAAAAGCTCGGGTGCAGGAAGAAACGGAGCATTGAGAAAAGATTATACAACCATTTCCCAATCAATCACATAGTGTCCTCACCCTGAACCCCACCTACAGCCTGCTTTGGCCTACCTACTGTCCCTTCAACCCCACGGCCTGTTCTGACCTGGAAAGCACTTGGCATTATCCAACAATGGCTTCTTTCCGATTGGTGGGAGAACCCTGGGCTTTGTCAGTGGCTTGCACAGAGCCACAGAGCTGTCACAGAAGACAAAGCAGCCGGAACAAGCAGTCTTCCGCTGGCTTGGGTTTTTATTAGAGCTGGGAAGCGGTGCCCATCAGCTCAGCTTGAAGGAGACCATCTTGAAGCCTCCCGCGATGCTCATGAAGTTGATCTTGCGGTAGCCGTGCCGGTTGGGGAAATACACTTCGTGCCCATCCGGCAGCTTCACACGGAATTTGTCTGACAGCATTTCAATGAAGAACTGGGAGAAAAAAGAGGAAGAAGGGCAGGAATTGGGGGCAAGGAGGGTATTCAGAGGTCAGCATCTAGGCAGAAGGCCTGACTGTTACATGAGAGGGTCAGACCTGTCCGCTGCTACCTTAATCAAGGTGCTGGAGTGTGAGGTGAGGGTGATTCAGGAAATGAGCAGTTGGTATCAAGGGTCTAAGCAGGAATACAGGCTATGATTGGGGACAGGATCTCTCCTGAGGCTGTTCAGCTACTCGGATTGTAAACTCAGAGCAGCTAAACCCAAGTATGTCTTTACATGTCTTTATACAGAATATGGAATGTGTACACCACCATTCTGCTCTGAACTGGGCAGAATAAACCTGACCCCCAATGCCCTCAGCAGCTCACCAGGACTCAGAAGAAGGAGCTTTGCTGATAAACATGCACAAACAGACAGGACAAGAATGCATCACTGGCCATTGCAAACTAAAGGCAATGTCCCCCAAAGCCATTACCTCACCACCCCTCCCCCAAGAGCCAGTCCTGTCTGAGGAAACAAGCTTTCTCTCCACAGCTATAGGAACTGGACTACTCCTACGTGCAACCTTGTTAATGATTTGGGACATCAGATGGGGTGAGGCAGCAACCAGGACAGCATCCCTGGCAGGAAGAGAGAAAGGGCAGATTGGCAGTGTGGATCCAGGAGTAATGAGGACAGAAGAGTTGAGGGAGAGGCTTTTGGACATCGCTCCAAGCTCTGGGTTGCCTTAAAACCTGTGTTTACATTGGAGGAAGGGAGAGAAATAAAGTAGACAGCAGCAGGATCCTGCTTCCTGGAGACTCCCTTTACTTTCATACATGCCCCAGGTACACTCACCTGCTGGGCAGGTAGGGGAGGCCAGGAAGCACTTACAAAGTGTGGGACAGACAGGACTCACATAAAATTCCCAGAAATGGCATTGCAGCTTTGAAGGAGGAGTGGGAATGGCAATCAGGACCAAAAACCCAGAGCATGAGGGGCCAGTGTGATGGAGCAGGAGGTATTGGGTGGGACTGGGAAAACTACGCTATGGGAATCTGCTAACCGGGGTCTTCCCCTCACCACGCAGTCCCCACATACTCCATGCTGGCACAGAGCCCTCACCTTGACAGTGCAGCCCCTGAAGAAAGGGAGGTGGCAGTCACGATGCTCCGTCTGCCAGGTATCGCCGCACTTGGAGTTACAGACGATGACAGACTCATTGAAGCGGGGATTGAAGTGAAATGCCAGATCTCTTGAGCTGCAGCCAAGATTGATGCTGAAGCTGTAAATGAGCATGAGGAAAGTCATATGCATGGACAGGAGAGGGTCTTGGAAGACTTGAGATCCAACACACATCCCTGCACCCAATTCCTCCACCGGTGTTGCAGGTGGCATAACAATGTGCTCTTTTGTATCTGGCAACCTTGGAAAACCACCTCCCTCTACAGCCCACCTTCAACCCTGGCAAGTCAAGGTGGTTTCTTTGTACTTACCCAGCAGTATCAGCAGATATTTTGCCCTTCACCTTCAGGGTGTTCCCAGGCTTCATATCCAGGTTTAAGATTTCAATATTTCCCTAAGGCAGAGAAAAATAGTCTGTGGGGCTCCTTCAGCCATTCCTCCTGACTTGCCACCGCATGTGAGAGGGTGCTGCTTGGAGGCATCCCACCCAGCAGAACATCTACTGCTCTCAGCTGGTGCTCCTCTCATGACCAAAACCCGCCACGCTGCAGGTATCGCATGAATGCAGTCAGTGTCAGTGAGAGAAGAGTGGGCTGAGTGAAGCCCGCAAGAGAGAAGAAACATCAGAGAGAGAGGAAGTGAAAACAGGCTCGTCCTCAGCAGAAGGAAAAGAAAGCAGAGATACAGAGAGGGTTAAAGCAGAGAGGCACTGCCCAGGATTTGGTGGAAAGCTGATGCTGCCCAAGAAATGCAAGTGGTGAGAGTGGCTATGACTTGCTGGTCTCTCACTCAGCCTCGCTGAGCTGAGGACCCTGGGTGACAAAGGACAGGAGCAGCAGCCCTTACAGGCATGTTCCTCAGAGGGCAGAGTAACCAGGCAGGGAGACACCAGCAGTTTAGCTCAGAAATGCTTTGCATTTAGGACCTTACAGCCTTAAACTTCCCTGTGGCTTACACATTAACATGACCCCTGCCTCTGCAAAGCTCCAACAGCTGCTATTAAGCCAGAAGACTTTGATCCAAGGAAAAAGCTTCCATATGTATACATATCACTAGGGATTCCAGGAAGTATAAGCAAGTCCCAGCCTCCTTGGTGGGCTCCCAGTGGAAGGACTATCACACACAGCCCTTAGGGGTGCTACTTTAGACATGACATAGGACAAACATCTTCCCAGCTGACCAAGGAGCTTTGACCACCACGTTCACTTCTTTCCTGTGTGTAACAGCTCAACCAAAGGAACATCCCAGCTCCTTCCTTTTGTGGCAAGGGGCAGCTCCAAAATCCACACCAGCACACCAAAATGGTTTCCACCATCCTTCCCCACAGTGCTCCGAGAAAGGGCTCAAAGGAGCTTGCAGGAGAGGACAACCAACATATTCCCTCTAGATGGCATGAGCTATGAAGTGTCCTTTGCAGGAGTGACATAGTGGCATCCAAGCTCCTTCCCTTGTTGTGGCTCTAGATTCAGCCCCAGCTGTGTGGATCGCAATAACAATATGTGGGAGCTTTCTGCAACCCCCCATTCAAGCCTCATCTAGACCCAAACCTTTTAGCCTGAGGAGCCACACGCATCAGGTTCAATAGTCCCATCCTCCCTAACCCTTAAACATGGGACGTCACCCCTGCTGTCTTCTTCCCAGGTAAGAGCTACGATGTAAGTCAGTAGAGTGTCCCTGATCTGTAAGACCCCGAAGTCAAGTGGAAAAGGGAGAAGGAGGGGGAGGTCAAGGCTCAGGAGACCAGTAATCCCTCAGTCCCCCTCCCAGGCCCTGCAGAGAGCACCTGAGTGCAGTCATCCTGCTGCTGCACAGACAGGTGGAAGACAGCGTCTGCCCTTCCCTAAAACATCCTGAAGAAAGAAGTGCTGATAAGCACTCCTTCCCTGGAGGTGTTTCCCACGAGCAAGGGCTCATCAAGTCCAGCAGGCTTGGGAAATTTGTTTGCTGTGGAGGACACTGAAACTGTTGGTGAAACCTCCCTGGGCTGAGCACGGAACCAGCAGGACCCAGTGCTGGGGATGGTGTTTTCTGGCATTGGGTCTCTTTCCGACCCTGCTGCTGTGTCCACGGCACACCTGTACACTCCTTCACATCACACTGCTCCCCTGCAGCCATCCCGGGGATAATACAGAGCCCAGGGTCCCCTTCTCAAATATCAGAGCAAAATTGAATGGCTGGCTAGATTGCACTGTAACTCGCTTTTTATCTGGGGAGTAGGGATTTACTGTCTGGAGTGTATCCTGGGTATTCCACAGTCTTAGTAAATATACCCATGAGAAGGGGGTCTTCTACAGACTTGGGCAAAAGCAAACAAGCAGTAATTGCTTGTTTTCATGAAGTATAAATATATTAAACCAAGGCATATCTTTCCAACACAGTTTATAAATGCCATACTTGTTAACCTTCATTACTTGGTTGAATTTGTAAACAAGACTTACAGATACATGCACTAATTAAAACCCCCAGAACACAGTACACACAAAAGCTAAAAACCCTGTGGATGCTCAAAGTTGGAATAGGAGAATCCTCAGCTTTAGGTGCAGTTTCTAAGACACAGGATACCTATAACCTGGAAAAACCATAAAACGGAATCGCTCAGTCTCTGTTTAACCAGTGCACAGTGGGTTATTAGGAGGGTATTATCCATCTGATACTAATTTGATGGTTTTTTTCAGAACCATCTTTCACTTCCCAAGCATAGCACAGAAAGCTTTAATTCTGTCACCACCCTATCAATACCTGCAGCAGTGGGTATTGCTAATCTAATCAAGTCTTGGTTTAGATTTTGGCTTTGCTGTGCTGGTATAAATTTGACAGACTCACCAGGGGCATTCAGGTGTCTACCCAGAAGTTGCTCCAACCCATCCCATACGATGGCATCCATAATTCCCTGTTTCCTGGATGAATTCATACCAGGTATGTGAATTTGGTCTCTAGGTGATTGTGCCACTGCTGCAGTAATATTCATGGTGCCACCCATTTGTATGTGATCTGGGGCATTAGATACAAACATTTTCAGCCTGTCTGGAAGGCCATGAAGGGGAGAAGTTAATCTGGCTGGATTGATAGGAGCTACTGTTAGGAATCGGCTTAATCGATGCCTTTCATACATCATTTAAATGCATGCTGCCTTTTGCCCAGAGGCTGCCAGATCTGAGAGTCCCGTAGCTTTAAACAGTAGTAGGCTTTCCTGTGTCCTGTGGGTGTATGCCCCCTGCCCAACAGGCAGCTCAGGTAGTCAGTGAGTAGTTACGGTTTCCTGGGGTAGTAGCTGAAAATACCCTTTGTTCCCAGGATCTTTCCGCCTCTTCCTCACTCAGCAGGGACTGATCTCTGCCCCTAAGGGAAACTTGTATTCAGTTTCGTTTCCCCTGAACATCTAGAACGTTCTTCCAGCAATGTATCTTACTCTGGGGGGAACAGAAGTGTGGGTTCCTCTACCCCCCTCACCAGCAGTTTCTGTTTCAATTAAAAGCTGAACTTTTACTGCCCTTGGGGTAGGGTCAGAGTCTTCCTCTAAACTATCATTATTGTACCGAATGTCCCCATCCAATGTTTCAGGATCCTCACAATATACCACCCTGTAGGTGTGTTGGACTGAATTAGAGGATGATTCATGTGTGATTTTATCAAGTAATTTACCTAGATTTTTCTGCATCTGTTTTTCTCATCTTTCAGCTGCAGACAGTAGGTTTTCTAATTGTTCATTTTTTATTTAAAATAATATCTACTACTTTCTACAATTTCTCCTGTGTCTCTTTCTCAAAAGACAATGCTGTTCTAAGAACCTCATTTTCTGACTTCAAAGTCATAAATTCTACATCTGCAACCCTTTCAGGTGGCAGGAAGCTTTTGATTTCCTTTTGCAAGCAAGATAAACAAGCTCCCAAAACTGCACAAATAACTTATCTTCTTACCTTTAATGGGCAACTTGCCTTTTCCTCATCCCATTTTTCGTTTGGCCTGCAAACTAGTAATGTTTGCATTTGCCTGTAAATTACCACAATTAGTTTGTGCCCATTCCAACCCTGGAGAAGAGTGGCAACTACCAAACTTCTCCGGGAGAGAGTAAAACTTTAGCCTTACACTGGTCACCCTTAGTAACCATTTTTCCTTCGGTCTCCCTCAGAGGGAGATAACCTGGACACACGAGGCAGGAGAAAGCAGTCACCCACAGAGGGACAGTAAGAGGAACAGTGAAAGTTTGGTCAATCTCCCACCAGAAGGGAAGGACAGTAAAAATTCGGAACTGTTAAACGGCACTTTGGGTCAGAGAACAGTGATGCCAATTAAAACGTTATGATCTGCTGTTGAAGTCCTCTGCCCAAAATTAAGGTGCAAAGGAGACTAAATGCCAGTTCAACAACGCCGACTTTGTTTTACAAAATTAAGCTTCTATGGAAAAGAGAAAGGGAGAGATAAAGAGAGAGGGGGAGAAGAAGAGAGACAGGGCAAGTAGAAGGTAGTCACCGCCATGGTTCCAGCAGCGTCCTGTTGGTCCTTCTGTGCCTTGGGCTTCTTGATGGTGGTGTCTTACCCAGTTTAACTTTCTTGCCTGAGTAATTCTTATGCAGTCCCTTATTTGGGTAAAAAGCAGAGGTACAAGTGACTTTCAATTCCTCATTAGCACGTGAGGCAAGAGCAGGCACAGTTCCACCATCGCACATACTCAGATCTTAATTTGATGGTCACTGGGGGTCTATTCTGAGGGCTGTGCAAGACAAGTACCTCAAAAACCAAGTGTCCTATTTGTAACCCCACTTCTTGCACCTGCACAGTAGTTTACTTCTTATCTAACACACCACAGTTGAATTTTGATCTGAACTGCAAAGCCAAAACTGAAACCTTGCTTCCTTTGTAATTCATGCATAGGCACACAAGTTCACCACCAAGCCCTTGTTTAAGGCACATACTGCAAATCACTAACCCTGTCCTCACAGCTGCCTGGGAGGGGAGCAGCACATCTCTTACTGTGTCCAGTTCTGGACTCCTCAGTAGTACAAGGGAGACACGGAGCTCCTGGAGCGGGTCCAGCAGAGGGGCTACAGAGATGATGAAGGGACTGGAGAATCTCTCCTGTGAGGAAAGGCTGAGGGAGTGGGACCTGTTCAGCCTTGAAAAGAGACAACTGAGAAGAGACCTCACCAGTGTCTATCGGTATCTGAAGGGAGGGTGTCAGAAGGATGGAACCAGACCCTTCTTGATGGTGCCAAGCAACAAGGAAAAGAGGCAACGGGCAGAAACTGATGCACAGGAAATTCCACCTGAACATGAGGAAGTGCAGGTGACTGCACACTGGAACAGACTGCAGAGAGGTTTTGAAGTCTCCCTCACGGGAGATATTCCAGAACCATCAGGACGCAATCCTGTGCCATGTGCTGTGGGATGATCCTGCTAGAGCAGAGAGGTTGGGCCAGATGACCCCCTGTGGGCCCTTCCACCCTGACCCATTCTGTGATTCTGTTTGAGGGATGAGTAAAACTACCCGTGCAGAGAGTTGAGTGCAAAGGCACAAGTACCACGGATGCAAGAATACGCAGAGAGGGAGACGAGCAGGAAAGAGGCATGAGCTGCTCAGGGAGAGAGGGGCCATGAGATTTTATCGAGATAACATTTACCCCCTCCTACAATGCTCAGCAGGGGCGTTCACCCCCCTTTTATTTGCCACTGGGAACAATAGTGGGAAACCAGGCAGCAACTCTGCCAGCGCTGGCGACTTCCTTCGTCTGCAGAGCTGAGTCTCCATATGGTCAGACACCAGCCCTGTGCAGATGGCCTCCCTCATGCAGGGGTATGTGCTCCCCACATAGGAAGGGGATGAGACTTTAGGGACCCCAGAAGAGCCAAAATTCTCCACCGCAGTTGGAGGTGGTGACTGGGATGATGAAAGGAGGGTGACAGGGGCAGGTTGATACTTCCCTGCTGACACTGCAAAGCAGAAAGCCTGGGGAAACAATGATAGCATGGGAATGTAAATCCCAAAGAAAGAGGAAATCCGGCTAAAGAGCATCTGCAAAAGAGGTGGAGGATCTGTGCAGTAAGGAAAACATAAACAATAGCTGTGGAAGCTGGCAGCCACTGGTGCAAAGGATCCAGGAACCCTTCACCCCCGGGAGAGATGATCCTACAATAGGGTACCTGACTGGGAGTGCCCCTCCAGGGCCCCAGAGATGTTAACCCTGGCCGGAGGGCAGTTGGCTTCTACTGGTATGGGACATCCATGTTCACATCACTGTCACCAGAGGAGCATTTGCTGCATTCCCAGAGGGACAGCAAAGACCCAAAAAGTAGTCACTTGGTGTGAGGGTGGGGGCCACATGCAACCCAAGGGCAGGGTGAGCTTCCAACAGGGAGCAGGCAGGCCTGCAATTTTGCATGGAGAAAACAAAAAGCCCCAAACATATTTTAAGGAGGGAAGAGCCTAATGCAAGCATGTTGACTTTCAGCCAGAAGGGTGGAAGGGCAGGTCCTCTGAAGAGGACTTTCACCCCATAATATGCAGCAGCTCCATTTGCAGAGGTCCCACACGGTAGATATTGGGGTCAACAATCTTTCCCAGCCTTCCTGCTAGTCCTGAGGAGATCTTAGGCCACCAGGAGCACCAATAGGATCTCAAGAGCCTTGGGGTGCCTCCAGACAGCAGCACCTCATGTACCATAGCCTAGAGCTGCCACATCTACCACAGGGCACCCACACAGCTGTTGAGAACAAACTGAATGCCACCCTTCCTAGCAGGCTGCCAAGATCCTCGGCAGCATCATTGCTGGCAGCAGTATTTATTTTGTTTTCTCACTTGGGCAGGAGATAAGCCAGCTAAGTGTGAAGCCCTGAGGAAAACCACAGATTTCCCCATTTCCCAGGCAAGGTAGACTCGGCAGTTAGAGGATTCTCAGGGCCTTGTGGCAGAGGCAGCCCCCAAAATCCACACCAGCACGCCAAAGCGGTGCCCACCATCTCTCTCAACAGTATTCTGAGTAAGGGCTGCAAGGGGCTCAGAGGAGAGGGTAGCCAACACATTCTCTGTAGAGGACACGAGCTATGAGTAGTCCCCTGCAGGCCTGACCTGGGTTACCACCAGAGACAACGCTCAATCCAGAAGGCATGAGGAAGATAGAGGAAGGCAAGGCAGCCATGCTGGGTGCATGGATGCATGTGCCACTGTCCCCACATCAAACCACACTCTGCAAGAAGAGGGAAGAGATCCCTTTAGCACCCTCATGGAAGGCTTGGTGCTAACTGGGCACCAAAGAAGTGGCACTGGAGGGTGACGCTGCGGAGGGGATAAGGTGCCTGTTCCATATCGCACCCCAGGCACCAGGGAGCCTGTGCCTTGGACCAGGCATCAGTGTCTGCTCAAGGCAAAGGGAGCTGGAGAGACCAACCATGCATTCTTTCTCGGAGTAGCGCTGCTTACTCTGCTATTATTTCCTACTGCTTCATATAATTTGTACTCCACAGCAAGCTATTGTCCCTTTCCACTGGCTATTTATTTCCTTGAATAGCCTCTGGGGAAAGATTTCAGTGCGGGAGTAAAGAAAAAAGAAAAACTCCACACAATAAATCTCAAGCAGTGACCTGATTTAAACTGTGTTCTCTGACCTCATCTGGGCCCTGGTTGCGGTTCCTCATGGCAGTTGTGATTAAGGCCTGTTTCTGCTTTGGTTTCCTCCCTTCATTAAGCCTAGATGGGAATGACCCCTGCCTTAGAGGGCTGTGGGGCAGATTTTCAGAGGCCAGGGCTCAGGATAAGACTGAGAAGAAGCTTCCACCACCTCCTAATGGAGATGCTCAGTCCTCCACCTGCCAGTACAGAAAATTCCTGAACAGGACTGGCTTCCCCTTTAGTCAAGAGGTGTTGGTTGGCCTCTCAGCAGACAGTGCTGCAACCTACACCCAACCGATCCCTGAGCTCTGAAAGCCAGCCAGCTTCCTAACGGAGGAGGACCGAAAGAACAAAATGTACTTACCTCAGCCAAACACTGAGGTAAGCAAGAGACTGGGTAAGCAGGTCTGTGCATCTGAAGGGTGTGTACAGGAGAGGATTGTCCAGGAGATGCAGGAGAAGCCAAAGCAAGGATGAGCACAAGGAAAATAGTGCCCAGGAGCACTAAGCTCCTGCCTGAGATGTTACCCAGAGTGGGATGGCTCCCCTAGAGAAAGGGCTGAAGGCTCCGCATTCAGATCAAGTAAAATGGGAAGGGACAAAGGACTGGAGGCTAATCTCCTGTCACCCCTCCTGCCTCAGCTCCCTCACAGTGCATTATCCAGAGCACCTGTGGGAGGTATAGAAGTAGCATCCATGATCTGAACCCAAGGGAAGACATTAGAGGCCATCAGCATCCAGCAGTGTCCCCATAAAAATCACCCTTCTTCAGCTGTAGGGTGAAATTTCTCTTCCTTAGGATGTGGGGGAAAAGAAGGAGAAAGGACAAAGGTAGCTGAAGAACTAAAATGTGGGGGAAAACCCACACCTTTCTTCAGGGCTAGGGGCAGCAGTGAAAAGAGGGAATCTGCATCAAGCAGTGGAGCAGATCAAGAGCACATTGGCAAGTACAGCCTCAGACTCCATCTCTCTCCCTCCTCTATCAGAAGGGTGGTGGTGCCACAGTGACTGGCATCTCCCATCTCCATGGGAGCTCAAATGTGCTCTGATGGATGGTTTCCAAGTTACATCCTTGTACCTTCACAGGGGATGTCTCTCCCAGGCCTCTCTGAATTCTGTGGAAACATTTTCGTGTGGTCCAAGTTGTGCACAAGGAAGGGAAGAAAGGTGGTTCATTTGCAAGGAAGTTGGTTCTTAAGGGGTTGTTTTTATCAACCCAAGCAGCCAGATGAGTCAGGTCTTCTGGGTCCCCAGCTTGGCTGAGGGGCAGGAGAATGAACACAACTGGCAGAGAGTGGAGAAGGGAGGCCAGAGGACTGATGACATGCCACCCAGTTCCATTTCCAGGCTTCATTTCTCTAATTCTTTCACTCATGGGTGCATGCCAGGAATGCGGGTTGTGGGAAAGGCTTTCAAAAACATGCCTGGAGATAAAAATTCACTTGTGTTGAAAGCTTCCCTACTGGAAAATAGAAGATGTATAGAAGGCTCACAGCTTCTTCCTCTCTGGGACTTTTGGGATCTCTGAGCTTTACCCACATCTTCTGGATGAGATATTATTAGCTTAATGGGAAAAGGATCTTCCAGAGAGCCCTCCACTCTGGATCCAAAGGATCAGCTTCATGATTTTTATGGTCCACTTGCGTCTTCCACCAGAAGATTAACATCTCCAACAGTTTTATCTTGCCACTGAGAAAGGAAGTTGGCAGCTCCCTCATCTTGCACATGAGGAAATTGAGGCACAGGCTCCCAAGTTCACATCCAAAACCAACTCCTCCTGTTTGGATTCTCATCCTAAAGTTTCCTTGCCCACAAAATCAAATCACTTTGCAATCCTGTGCAAAAAGCTAAAAAGGAAGCTGTGCTCCCCTAGCTGATACAGCTGGAGATTCAAAGATGCTGGTATCTCATCACACCATCTACTATCAGCAGGAGGTACTGAGGCATTCAGTGCCTCTGGAAAAAATCAGCGCTTGGGTGGGTCCAATTAAGTCTGAAAACCAGATGCATTCAGAGAACAGAAGCCTTCCTGCAGTGGAAGCCATGGGACTTCCAAGATGCCCCAAGCCCAGCTTCGCTGACTTCAAGGGGACCATTTCCCACAACGGAGACAGCATGAGACCAGCTGGCTGGAACCAGAATAAGCAAAAAAGAAATACAGCATTGCACCATCCACGAAAGGTCCTTGGGGACCTCCCTCCACAGAGCTCTGAGCAGCTATCCTGGATTCAACCCCACAGCACAGCAAGGGCGTGAAGTGAGAGTGACTGCTGAGTCTCCATCCTGCACAGTGTCAATGACGCTGCAGGACTCGCTTTCCATGTGTTTCTCACGGGTTCCAGCACTGAGCCCAGGCAGGTTGGACAACTCTGAGGACTTGTAGGAACCTTTCAGACAAGCAGAATCCATCTGAGTCACACGCACGAGGCGCAATGCCAAGGGTGGCTCATCCACTGGAAAAAAAAAAAAGAGAGAAAGAAATGCTAAGGGAGAAATAGCAAGTTTTGAAAAGCCACAAGAATTAACAGCTCATAGGCTGGAAAGAAGGGGAGCAAAAAAAAAGGTCTGTTATCCCACGCTCACGTCACTAAAGCCAAGTATCCTTCATCCCCACTGGGAAGCAGCAAGCCACTGTACCACACATCAGCTTTGAGAGCATCTGAAGGGGCAACCCACCCTGGATCTAAGGCCGGGACTGAGGTCTGCAGAGGAAGGGGTTGTCAAGTCAAAACTATCTGTTGCTGCAAAATCAGCTTGAACAAACTCCCTTTGATGGCACTGCAAAATGAAACAGTAAAAACCAAACCAGATGAAAATGGGACGGATAAGCTGCCAAAAAAAGGGAGTCCAAATCCCCAAATGACTGACTCAGTGCAGGAAATGGGCATCTAAAGAGGGAACTGCAGGCATCTGAAGGAGATCTAAGAAAAGATCTGGCCCACACAAATGACTCTCTGTACTCCTCTTCTCCCACTTTCCAGAGGGAAGGGCACCAGAAATACCTGAACCCATGGACCCTCAGAGTGAGACATGGGGAAAGAGCTGGGCCATGGCACTGCCCCAAGATATTTCATCTCCACAAGGTACTACAGGGAGCAGGGCAGTGGCTGCTCTGCACTGATGGGACACCTAGTCTACCTTTCCAGGACTACACTGGGCACTAAGGGACACCCTGTCCCACACATAAGGGACACCCCATCCCTTCTCTGGACAGCGCCCATGAGCCTCTACTCTTGTTTCTGACCCATGCAGCCAGTAGTACATAAGCCCTCACTTGAACACAGTGGATGTTTATTTTACATTCCCAGCAGTCATGCCAAGCTCTTTGTTCTCTCTGGCTCTCTTTCCCTTCCTTCCAGTTTGTGCCTTTTCCTGCTGTCCTTTTATTCCTCACCACTGGCAACATGCAGGGGCCAGAACCTGGCTATGTCTCTCTAGCTGCCCCCAGGTTTCTTTGTGCCTGCTCCCCTCCCAGAGAGCCCCCAGCAGCAAAACAAACACCAGGCTTTAATTGCAGGCAGATTCCTGGAAGGAGGATGCTTGCTCCAGAGAGGGGGAAAGAGTATTTGAAACTAAATGCCTTCAGTGCTACTCACCCCAGACTAATCTTATCATATCCCAGGCTGAATAGCCTCAAAAGCGTTGCCAACAAACAGACTCAAACAGACTTCCCAAGCTAGGAGATCTGATAAGCACAACGTGAGGACACAGGTGGCTTCGACTGCCAGGCAAGTTCCCATCTGCACGCAGATAGCTTATCTCTTCTGTCAAGATGGGACACACATCCACGTCTGCTGCACAATAGCTGGGAAAAGCTAGTGGAGACCTGCTTTCTGGTCCTGAACATGCACACAGCACTGCTTACAACACCATCCCTGAGGAACATCTCTATTATTCACTCGGCCTCATTAGGAAAGGGGTGGGAATCTTTCCTGAACAGTTCTGCCAGAGACACAGCTTCCCTGAGACCTGGCTCAGGATGAGCTGAAGAGTGCCTCGCACTAGCTCTGGACACCAGCAGGAGAGGCACAGCAGCCAGAGGGAAGAAGTCTCACAGCCCACTCTCGAGCCATGCTGTGACACCACAGCTTTTAACTCTATCAAATCCCAGCACGCATCCTCCTCCTGAAATTCAGCCGGAGCACCGCCGCTGGGAAGCCGGCTACTCTAAATGCAAGGCTGCTCTGTTCAAGGAGGAGCAGCCTCTGTGTAAGGAGGAACAGCCTCTGCTAGGAGCATCTTCCCCCTCCAAGATGAGGGGGCTTGGGCTACACATCAGAGACAGCAAAAGTGCAGCATGGTTGCAGCAAGATCCAGGTGAGCACTGCCTTCAAAAAACCTGTGGAGCTGAGGGGAACAGGAAGTTCCTTGAACACAGCCCCTCCAAGTGGAGACAAGGCAGAGGCTGGTCAAATGCACCTGATCCTTCTTCTGGCTGGGGGACACATCTGTCAGCAGCACATTAAATGGGGGATACATGAGTTCTTCCCCTGTTCTGCTCCCTGACTCAGTTCCCAACCTGATGTAGCTTGGGGTGGCAGGGGAAATAGGACACAGGTGTGTGTGCATGGGAAGTTCTTGCAGAAGCATGTGCTCCATGGGCTCCTTGTTCTGCCAGCCTCAGGCAGGAGAGCCAGAGGGGCAAACTCAAGGTGTTTGTGTGCCCAGGCCTGCCTGATCCCTGCACCCAGGAGCGGGCCCCCACACTGACCTCATTTGCTTGGGCAATGTTTTCTCCTAGTGTCTCACCCACCCCACAGGGCAGAAGGTCAAATGCAGCCAGTGATGCATAGCATGGGGTATTCGACACTGAGTCACAACCCACAGTTCAGCCATACCCAGCAGACAGAGCATTTCCCAGTTTCAGTCTGGCACACACACTCCCATCCCACACACTCACCCACGACCTGTTGCATGACATTCCTCATCTTCGAAGAGGGAAACGTTGGAAAATTAGGGGATAAATGTACAGGCTGCAGGTGATTGCATTTCAAAAGCCTGCCTTCTGAGGGACCTGGGCTTACAGGGTGTAGCTGTTTTGCTCTTGGCCCCGAAAGCAAGGAGCAGAACACAGCTCCCATCTGTGGGGTTAAAAGCATGGCAACAAGGCTCTGTTGGGAACAGTTCCCAGCCCACTCTGTCTCCCAGCCATCCCTGGGCGCTGTGGCAGTGCTCAAAACCAAGGCAGGGGGGTTGCTAACAACTGAACAGCATGAGCCATCATCCTGAGGAAACGCTCAGGCCCAGCCCTGCTCCTGTTGCACTTACTAAGACAGATGAAGCCAGAGGGACTAGAAAGGAGCATATGAAAGCCAGGTCCACCCTTGGGAAATCTGCGTATGCAGACTCAGCGTCTCCCTCTTCCTCCTCCTCCTGGGTCACAGTTTTCTTTTTATCCCTAGCTCCACGTCCACCATGCCCCAGCACTGGGATCGCTCTGCCCTGCTGCTCCTCACCATCCCCAGCAGCGGGGCAGAGGCTGGCTGTAGTGCCAAGTGGCAGAGACTGAGCAGCCAGGCTGGAGGGAGAGTGCCACCGGACTGCCTCCTCTCGCTGTTTCACAGCCCGGACTTAAGCCAGCACTGGAGTTTCCTAGGGAACCTGAAGCAGCTGCAGCCAAAACAGGATTGCGGGCAATGGGGGATTTTCAAGCCTGGGCCAAAACCCATCTATTCAAGCTCATCTTGCCACACTTGAGCCAGCTGCACAGCCGAGTACACGTGCATTCGGCACTGGGGCACTCTGCAGCGGGAGCGCCTCCTCCCTGAGCCGCGTTGGAGAAGAGAGGCTGCACACGACTGCACCTCCGAGCTCCCCGGGCGGCTGCTACATTAAATATCCCCGGCAAACGCTCCACTAAGTCACACTTCGGTGTCGCCGCAATGCGGGGATGTGTTCATCATCCAGGCTTGGGGATTTGCTGCAGCTGGGCTCCCCGATTAGCTTCAGGTTGTTCATTTGCCTCAGATTTCCGCTCAGATCACGCTTGGGTGCCCGTGAAAAATGCCTTTGCAACAGGATTTTTCTCCTTCTCCCTCCTGCTGTTCTTTAGAGCCAAACTGTATCTCAGCAAAGTCCAGGCTCTTGAACTACTTTTTTCCCCCAATACTTGTGTTCTCTCATGATGCCGCTTCCATCTGCCAGCTACAACACTGCAAGCGAGGGGTAAAGCAAGAATGGGTGGGTCTGTTCACCTTTTCCAGTGCCTCTGCCGACTCCTGAGCACCGAGTGCACAGTATCGCTCGTGGATCTGTTCCAGTCTGGAGCTGATCTCAGTGGTGCTGTGAATGACTCCATCGAGGCTCCCCCTTGCGGGCTCAGGGCCCTCAGTGCTCACTTCAGCCCCATAAATTCAAGCAGCTCTCTCTAACCTGGCAGGTCTTTCTCTCCCTGTTCAGGTTCCAGCTTACCAGCTACAAAACCTACCAGCCCCCGAGCCACAGCTACAACGAGGGCTTCTGTTCCATCGGTTTTATTTCATCTTTGCCTGCTGCAGATACAGTTCCTCAGCAGCAAGAGCATTCCCATATTCTCAGAGCACACCCCAAATGCCCCAGACTTTCTTGGAAAGAAGCTATCAGCAACAGCAAAGCCATTTGAGCCTTCCCCAGGGAGTAACGAGACACTTTCACTCCCCACACTGTCCAGAATGGCACTGCTGCCTGCTCAGTCAAGGGATCAAGACACCTCTTGAGTTTGGAAGGAGGGCTTGAACACAAGGACAGGGAACTGCACAGCTCACCTCTAACTCTGGTATTTGCTTCTCTCACTTGTCTCGCTGAGCCAGTTGCTCTAATGACAGAACCAATGTGGAAAGGAAAATTGGTTTACAGAGGTCCACGCAATTCCCCAAAGGAAGAAAATGAAATTATACCCCCATGCTAACAACCAGGGAAACTGAGGCAGTGAGCATAGCTGAGTATTTCCCCGAGTCTTGCTGCAAGACATGCTTAATTGCAGAGATCTAGCCGGCAGGTTTTCTGATCCCTTATCCAGCATCCTGTTTCCTCATTCTGCTCCTGTAGCTGTAGAAGGATGCCTTTGATCACCGGGGACAGGTCTTCCTACAGCTGAAAGGGAAACTGCTGAAAGAAATGGAAGGGAGCAAACCTGGTGGATGATTGCACACAACAAGAAAGTGCTGCATATGAAAGGGAAGGAGACATTTCCTATTACATTAAAGGAGCTCAAACCTGCTCTCCTTCTTAGAGAAGTATGCAACTCCATACTTGCCTCTCTAATTGCAGCCCTCTGCTGGGAAAGGTGCTTAAAAGTATTGCAAAAGGAAGGAGATTAGCCAAGGTCAGGGAATGGCAGGGCTGCAAATCCAGAGGATTGCGTGAAGAGGTGCATGGTCCGAGGTGAAGTCAGGAGAGGTGCTGCCAGCTTGTTCTAAGAGAAAGTAGCAGAGTTAAAATTGAGCCAACCCCCCGGAACCGGCTGCTGGAGTCAGCCAGAGCAGGAAAACAAAACAAAAAGGAACAAAAGACCACAGTACCAAGCTTCAGGAAAGTGAAAGGTCTCCAGCAGAACACCTTGCCAGAGAAAGAGGAGTGTGATGGGGAAAGGGAAGCTCACGTCATGGGCCAGAGCTGACGACCCAGCAGGAAGCGCACACAAGCACATCTGAAAAACATCGCAGGGTTCACATAAACACACACGGCAGAGAAACCAAACAAACGCTGGGACAGAGAGGGGGTGACACGGTGCTTCTGGCCGGCTGAAGACCACCTGGTGGGTAGGAAACCCCTCTCCCAGGCGGACCGGCTACTCCTGTGAGGCCGCCTTTCCTTCCCGATGGAGCGGGACTTGGCCTGTCTGAGATTCACTTCGAGTGCACAGGCAGCAGGAGCGTTTGCTGAGCCCGGGCTGCTCTGGCAGGCGCTCCCCTGCCTGCTGGTGCCCTCTGCGGGTGGCTGCTGCAGGGCCTGACAACCTGGGGCTGCACCCCTCTGCCAAACCTAAGACTGCACCCCTCTTCCAAAGTCGGGACCTGCATCCCTCTGCCAAATCTAGGACCTGCTGCCCTCTGCCGAACCTGGGACCACACTCTGCCCCCATGAGCTGTGCTCATCCAGGCCTCTGGCTTGCACGCCATCACTTTCCTCTGCAACTGGCTACAAGCTAATTATAGCTCCAGTACTTTCCCCGCGGAGCGGTGTTAATTACAACTTGGAGCGCCTCACTCCGTCCAAACCTAGCTTAAAATTCCAGCTGTCGGTAAAAATAAATCGAGGGGAGAAAGGCTGTTCCTCACACATCATCTAGCCGCTCTTACAGGGAGCAAAAATTCAGATTCCGATCTCTTTTTCCATTGGCTGTACTTAGGGTCCTTGTTATATGGAAAGCAGATGTACCAAAGGGGAAAGAGACTCCTAAATCTGCGAGAAATAAAAGCAAGGTCGCCGCTGACGGGCCTGATATGCACGAGTTCACTCGCCATTGTTTGCAACCAGCCGAAAAGAGGTGCAGCCTCCTTCCATTCATCCTGGGCTTGTTAACCACTGGGTGTTGCCAAAGAAAGGAAAACAAACAAGCTTGAGACTCAGACAGACCGAAACCCGAGCAAAAGGGGGCTGTGTAAAACACCAGCCTGCAAAACCTCTCATTCAGAGGCATCGCTGGGGGGGATGGAGCGATGCGTGCCTTCTATGCAGATCGTACATGACCTGGAGGGCTCCTAGGGATGACTTCAGGATTCTCAGAAAAATCAAAGGTATAGTGACAGGCAGGGCTGACTCATAAGATTAAAATAACCTGTGTAAAACGTGCCTGAACACAACAAAGGGAAGGATGTTGCAATTTTCTATGAAAGGCACTTAAAAAGGGCTTTGTGATGCAAGGCAGTAACAGTTAAAAAAAGAACTACATTTAGGCGCCCAAAAGTGCTTTTTAATGACCAAAAAGCCCTTACCAAAACAATGGCTATCCATAAGGAAAAGCCATTAGGTGTGACAACAGGGCAGTTCCCCCGTCAGCCACGGGATTAGCACTGTAAATGAGTAACCCAGCACGGGACCGCTCGGCTCCGACGCCTGTCTCCACATCACAGGCCGGAACGCCGAACAGGCTGCATTGTGCTCTTATCGCCGAGGCTCTTCAGGGCCAGCCCCAGCCCCACACCCCGCCGCTGGCTCCCTCACTGGGCACCCCTCAGACAGGCGGGGGCCTGCTCTCCCCAAAGCTCCCCGAGCTCACTCGGGATCTGCAAAGCAGGAAAGCACAAAAGCAGCGAGTCGGGGAGAAGCCGTGCTGCTCCTGCCAAGACCCCCGGGGCACACAGAAAACAGGCCGTATTAGGTGTCACAGCTGCGCTGGCCTACATTAGCAGAGCCGCACGGAGAGCGAGGACAAACGGAGTTTGTTTCCCTGGAACGCTGCAGCGATTTCCAGAGCTTCACCAACCACCCTCCACCCCCAGCCCGCCCCACACGCTGCTCAGCCGGGCAGAAGGGCCAGGCCGGGCGCTGCCAGAAGATCAACTGCTATTTAAAGATCAGTGCAGGGGACCGCACTTGCTGCCATTTATGTTTATATTTATTACTGGCCAGCACCCGACCCCGGCTCGACTCCTCGGCCCAGGCGGGCGCGCACCGCGCAGGCGCCGCACCCGGCGGGCCCGTGTCCTTTTAAAGGACACACCGCTCGTCGCCCGCCGGAAGTGCCCGTTCTCCACACCGGAAGTGGCTTCACCTGCCAGTACACCGGTTCTTCCGGCAGGGGCCGGCTTGGCCGGTTTCCGCGCGGCCGCTGCTTTCCGGCACTCTGCCCGCCCCGCGCTCGCTTGCCCTCTGTGGCCTTCTCCGGGAGGGCCTTCCGCTTCCTTCCGCGTCCCGCGCCTTTCCTTGTCCCTGCGCGGTGAGCCCATGGTGGAGCGGGAGTGTGCTCCAGCAGGGGGCGCGCTGGCGGCGGAGCGGCGCTCTGCACGGCCGACTTCCGGGTCTCTGTGGCCAGAGGGATCGGGACTCTCCATGGCGCGGCCGCGCCGGGCCCGGCGGGAGGGCGGCGGCGGAGCGGCGCTGCTCCGGTGAGGAGCCGCGGGCCTCCGACATGGAGCCCGAGACCCTGGAGGCGCGCATCAGTGAGTGCAGCTGCGACCACCGCTCCCCTCCCAAGCAGGCGGGGAGGGCGCGGGCGTGGGGGGGCGCAGGGGTGTGAGGGAGAGGGGCTGGGGGTCGCACGCGGTGGCCGTGGCTGTGGGCGCACCTGGGGTCTGGGGTGAGACCCCAGGGCCGAGCCGGAGGCAGAGGTACGGTGGGTCAGCAGAGAGGAGGGGGTGAGAGTTTGTGCACAGGGCTGCCATGGGAAGGGGCGAGTGGAGACGAGTATGTTTCTCCCCCCATCCCTTGCCACTTCACCCGCTGGAGTTGGCAGGGAGGGAGTGGGATCAACGTTGTCCCGCCACAGGATGGGAGCCTGTTGGGTTTTTTTTTTTTTCCCCGTCCCCCCCTCCTGCCCGCAGACAAAGCCACAAACCCTCTGAACAAGGACCTGGACTGGGATGGTATCAATGCGTTCTGTGAGCAGCTCAATAAGGAGTTAGAGGGGTAAGTGCTTTGTCCTTGCCTCAGACTTCTCCAGGCTACAGGCCTGGTTATGGTTTCCCACCCAGTAAAATCCAATAGAATTGTCCCAAGAGCTGAATAGGCATGAAGGCCCTCAAGGTGGGGGTAGGTGGGGGGTCCTGGTCCACTAATGGAAGGTTCTCTCAGGGTTTTGAGGTGTCTTGGTGCCTTATCAGCATCTTCAGCTTGCAACATGCTTTCCAACTCTGGATTCCCAGACAGAAATACAGGTACCAGGCTTTTTGTCAATAACCGGCGAGCTTTTCTTTTCCCCTCACTCCTTCCAGTCCTCCACTTGCCACCCGACTTCTTGCCCACAAGATCCAGTCTCCACAGGAATGGGAAGCTATCCAGGCCCTCACGGTAAGGGCATCTGCAGGCTGGTAGAACTAGATGGAGGGGCAGGGCGTGGAGATGCTCCAGCTTGACTGGAGAAGCATGGGAAGCTTTGAATTCCCTCTGAGAAAGCCCTGGAGCACCTGGGCCCTTGGGTGGGAGAGGGACTGAGGTGGTTCCACAAGTCAGGAGAGGTTACTTGGAAAGGTTTTGTTCCTAGAAGGATCGTAGTCTGTTGAAATTGAATAGGAAGCTTTTTGGCTTTTGTTGTGGTGCCCTTGGCAGTGCTGGGTTAATGGTTGGACTCTATGATCTTGATGGTATTTTCCAGCCTAAAGGATCCTATGATTTTTAATCGTGTTGTGGATCCACACTTCGAAACCCTGGTGTTTGTGACCTTTCTAAGGGTATCACTTTGTACCGGCTGTTGAGCCATCTCTGCAAAAATGGCCCCAAAGATGAGAATCTTGTTTCCTTGTGGGAGGGTACTTGACCACCTGGGAGAGAAAAGGGGATGTCCCTCTGCTGCTGTGACAATAGCCACAGGCTCTGTACCTGGTGAGGGGGGAGCAGGAGGGAGCTGGCTCCTGATCCTGCTGCTGACCCCATGGTGGGACTCACCTGGCCCCTCTCCCCAGGTTCTGGAGGCCTGCATGAAGAGCTGTGGCAAACGCTTCCACGACGAGGTGGGCAAGTTCCGCTTCCTCAATGAGCTCATCAAGGTGGTGTCCCCTAAGGTGGGTCTTGGGGCATCATGCTGGAAGGGACTGGTGCCTGGTGGCAGGAGGGCTTTGGGGAAAAGTGGTGGCTGAGCAGAAAGGTCAGACACCCACTGGGATGTGGGGAAACAGGACAGTGTTAGTAGAAGATATAGTCCTTGTTTCCCGGTGAGTTTTCTGGTGGGAAGGTGAGTTTTCACCCCTCTGTTCCAAGCTGATTCTTTTTGTAGGAATCTGAGGGCCAGCTGGACATGATGCAGCCAGCACTTGTGAGACTACTGAGCTCACGTGCGTGCCTGGAGTCACCTTCCCTGCATCCCTCTTGGGCTCTGTCCTGCATGTGCTCAGGAACCTCCCCCAGCTTTGACATGACCTTGTCCCTCTGGGGTGTCCCAGCCTGATTGAGACACTGTTGGAGGGCAAGCCCAGGCTTGGTCAGTGGTGTTCTGGTGAGTCCATCTCAAGGACCAAGTCGTTTCCTGCTCCTGTGCTGATGCTGCTGCTCCTGCAGCAGAACAAGCTGTATGGGCTCCCCTATTCAGTCAAGGCAGTGAATACCAGCACGTGTAGAGTTAAGGGAACACAGGCTAAATATGACTAAGGAAAACCTTTGTCTGCTAGTCACAGCTTGTGATCTGTGATGATGAATAGCCAGGGACGGTGACAGTAGCATCCTAAAGTCCTCTTGCTTGGCACCCTAGAGTATGTCTTCTGCCTTAAGCCACTTGCCTCTGGTGCACATGCACTGTTTCTACCACCAGTGCTCCCAGCAGACCCGTGTGATAAAGCTGAAAGATGATTGCATGGCACCTGCTGGGTGCTGGTCATCTGGGGCTCCCCTTGCTCAGGGTCCTGCCTCAGAGACCATTACCCACATCCCTCTCCCAGCCCCGCTGTCCCCTCATTCCTAAAGGGCTGCCTTGCTGAGCAGCTTCTTTTTGCAGGACCCTTACCTTCACAAGGTGACAGGAGACCTGCCTGAGCCATCCCACCTGTCCCTGTGTGCTGCTGAGGAGCTGCTGCTGCGGCATTTCTCGCACCTCTTGTTTTTCCTGTGGTGGGCACAGCATAGGATGTGTTGCAAGGCCCTCGTGAGCTTTCCTGCTTGCTTCCTCTTTCCTCCTTGTGCCATTGGGAACAGTCTCACTTCTCCTGGGAGGGCAAGGAGAGGAATAGGCCAGACTTGCAACCGCTCAGATCAGCTTCAAGCCACCTGTTTTCTCTTCCTCTAGTATCTTGGCAGCCGGACATCAGAAAAAGTGAAGTCAAAGATCCTGGAGCTGATGTACAGCTGGACATTAGGGCTGCCTCATGAGGTGAAGATCTCGGAAGCCTACCAGATGCTGAAGAAACAAGGTTAGAGCAGTGGTCTGGAAGGGGAAGGTGGACATATGGTTTGCCTTCCCTCATTTTTTGTCTAGGCAGAATCCGAAACAAGCTCTCGCTTCCCTCTGCCCTGTCTGACTCAGCACCAGGGTCAGGAGAAGGAGCAGGTGCCTTGGGGCTCCTGGCTGAGCAGAGGGAGTTGCTGATGATGAGTTGCTGGGTTGGAGGGCACATCTGCTTGCTCACATGGGAGATGGGGCACTGGAAAGGTCTGGGGCTGAAGGGCTACGAGTGCTTTGGCAGTACATGCTGGATTTTTCTAAGAGGGGATATTTATGGGGAATGGAAACACGGTCCAGGATCTTGGGTAACAGGATAACCCACACATCCTCAGTCCCATCTGGATTTGGTGGGCCATTAGGGAAAAAAGGCCTGGGTGGCAGTGCCATCCCTGAGTGGGTGAGTCCTCCTGATCTCTTCTTTGGTTTCTACTGCAGGGATTGTGAAGTGTGACCCAAAACTTCCCGATGACGCTCCTTTTCCACCGCCTCCTCCTCGACCCAAGAACATCATCTTTGATGATGAAGAAAAATCCAAGGTAAGGGCTCTGTGCGAGGAGAGGGACAGTAGGCATTAACTTTCTGCTCCAGTATCTTACGTCCCCCTGATGTGGAGATTCAGGGAGAGTAAAGGTCCCTGCTCCACATGCTGTCCTTCATGAAAAGCAGCACAGGAATGCTGACGGCCTGTTCCAAAATCATGACAAAGGGAACATCCAGAGGTGTGGGGCATGTGGGCCTGTTTGACCTTTGAAGCACTTAGCTGCAGGATAGTGCAAAGGGTGAGGCACTGACATTGGCCCAAGCAGGTTCTGGGAGGTTTGCTGCTGTGAGTTCTCTGGAATTCTGAGTTATCTGGCCACGAGGTTTAAATCCCAGCCCCAGATGCTGCTGTTATCTCTTCCCCACCCCCAGCACTACAATCGGCTTCTTGCCCAACCACTTACAGCCACCTAGACCCATCCTGTGTTGTCTTTCCATCAGAATTGTGTCACCACTCAGGCAAACCTCTGTGTTACCACTGCTGATACATTTCAGCAAGTATTGGGCTCCTCTGGGTCTAGTTCTGCAGCAGGAGTGTGATGCCAGTTTGCTGCAAAGGGTATAGTTTGCTTCCGTGGGTCAGAGTCTGCAGATGAGGATTTGTAGATGGGCAGTGGGAATGTCCACTGACTATGGAGAGGAAGAGGAAGTGGGAGCTCTCCCTCTTCAGCAGCTGCACCCACGGAGAGGCATGTGAAGGTGTCTCAGTAGGAGTCCATTACAATGCCGTGGCAATTCTTGCATAAACCAGGCTTTCTTCCTGTCTCAGTGCTGCTGCACTCCAGGCTCTCCATGGTGGGTAAAGGGCAGGCAGGAGCAGGTTTTGAATGCAGGGGATCTTCAGGGAAAGACCTAGCTTGCATAACCAGAACCACAACAGGAATAGGAAGGCCAGTTGTGCTTCTCTCCCTGGTGTCTGATAGCCCACAGGCTACCGTGGCTCGGCTTTCTAAGGGGTTGGAATTGTTCACTGCCTCTGCCAGATACAGGTTTGGGATGGAGGGAACTCCTGGCTCTAGTGTTGCAGGAGTGACCGTGACTGCCATCCCTCAGCTTGGGCTCAGAAGTACCTTCTCTTTTTCAGACACTGGCTCGCCTCCTGAAAAGTTCCCATCCTGAGGATCTCCGGGCTGCCAACAAGCTCATCAAGGAGATGGTTCAGGAGGTGTGGTTGGGGAAGAGGGGAGCTGGGAGGTCATGGTCTGGGTGGCGATGGTTGGCACCAAAGGAGGACTGTCTCTGTGACCTCATGCAGATATGTGGAGCTTCTGCCCAAAATTTGGCTGCAGCAGCTGTGAAAGAGTCCTTGTGCAAGTTCTGCCATCCCCTGCCTACTTGGAGGAATGGCTCTGGGTGCATTTTGTGTCCCAAGCCCTGCTGCAGTACTAGATCTACAGCAATTCCATCCCTATCTGGCATGTTCCTGCTCAGAGATGACCTGGAGTTTTCCACTGGAGTGGGAGCTGTTTGGAGAGCAGTGTTGCTGCACTTAGGTCCAGGGTGGTTGGCTATCCCGGCCTTCCTCTTCTCCAAGTTAGGACATCCTTCCTCATGTGCTTCCCCTCCAGGACCAGAAGCGCATGGAGAAGATCTCCAAGAGGGTGAATGCCATTGAGGAGGTGAACAACAATGTGAAGCTGCTGACAGAGATGGTGACGAACTACAGCAAGGGGGAGACAACGGAAAGCAATGAGGACCTAATGAAGGTGAGGAAAGGTGATCCCAGAATCCTCCCTGGGCTTAGCAGAGATGGGTGACCTTTATACCCCTCATCCTCCTGCCTATTTTGCACACCCAGCTGATGCTCACCTCATCACTCTGTCTTCGCTCCCCCAGGAGCTGTATCAGCGCTGTGAGCGCATGAGGCCCATGCTTTTCCGGCTCGCCAGTGACACAGAAGACAATGATGAAGCTCTAGGTAAACATATCCAGCCTTTCTCATTCCTGCTGAGACTGCTCTAGAGGTGTCAGTGGACCCTGGTGCAATCTGCAGCAACAACGGTGAAAATGCTCTCTGCAGTGCTTTTGTTTGCAGCAACTTGGGCCTTGCTTTGAAGAAATAGATAGACTTGTGGTATAAAAGTTACTCTCCTCACTATTTTCACTCTTACTTTCAGCGGAGATTCTGCAAGCCAATGACAATCTGACCCAGGTGATCAATCTCTACAAGCAGCTTGTACGGGGAGAAGAGATCAATGGGGAGACGGTGGCTGGTCCCCTTCGAGGTAGGAGACTTGAGGAATGGGGACAGGAGGGTCAAGCAGAGGGACCCTATTGGTTTCCTGCAGTGTAAGAGAAGACTGAGAGAAGTGGAAAGGGGAAACCTGCAGGAGCTTAAGAGTGGGGCTGGTGAGATAAGGAAATGGCTTCTGGGTGTGACTGGTGGATGAAGAAAGGGAACTGGAAGGGAGAGCAGAGGGGTGTGAGGAGGGTCGGGAACCAGCCTCAGCACACTGCTTAACACTGGATAACATTTCTGACTCTCAGCTTCTTTTTTTTCTGCAGGCAGCACCTCAGCGCTTCTAGATCTGTCTGGCCTGGAGCTTCCAGCAACATGCCCTTCCTACCCAGCCGTGCCCACCCTTTCAGGTGGCTCAGCAGTCCCCGTGCCTGAGCAAGCTGGCTCCGTCTCCTTGCTGGATGATGAACTCATGTCTTTAGGTGAGAAACGCAGAGAAAAAGCTCTTTATTCTTTGACTCTGGATAGTCTGCATAGATGGTTCTTCTTTGGCAGGAACACGAATAAGAGAGAGTTCTGGTGGAAGTGAATAATAAAGACAAAGAGGTGTCCTACATTTAGTGTGAGGGAGAGGGAGGGAAAGACCCTGCTATGATTCTGAACTTCAGTCCCATGGTGTTTTCCTGGCTGGTCAGAGAGAGCCTGTAGGGATGTGGCCACTGATTTGCTCCAGGAAAACTGACCTGGCAGGTAAATCAAGAGTGATGTAATGGCCATCCCTAGATGGGATCACAAGGGTGGGTCACTCCCAGCTCCTCATGTTTACTGCTTGCTGTTGAAGTCATGAGCTGACAACAGATGCATGGGACTTCCCAAACTGTTCACATGAAGTCATGTGAGGTGCCAATCCTGGAAGGCTCTAGAGTCCCACTTTGCACAACAAAGTGTCTGTTTCCTAAGACAAGTGCTTTTGAGTACAACAGCATCAAGTACACAACATGGTCAGTCAGATTGGTCAGCTCAGTAGTATTCATTTTTCTGCTAATTGGAGTGAGAACTAAATTATAAATGAGGATACCTGGACAGAAAAAAACATTATCACCCTCCTGGCTCTTCCCCATGCAAGGATGGGGGCCAGAGATGGAGACCACATTGGCAGTTCTGCCCTGCTGCTTCTGTCTTACTCAGGCCACATCTAATGCTCTTACTGCTTCATGTTTGCTTTCACTCCTGGCAGGCCTGAATGACCCAGCACCACATCCTGTCCAGGCTGGTGACAGCAGTGGCTGGAACAGCTTCCAGGTAATGCACTGGGAGCTGGGGCAGAGGGTGGGGAGGGTGGTAAAAGCAACAAATGTAGGTAGGGAAACATGCCACAACTGATGGTTGGTGCTGATATGCAACCCTGCTTGGGGGCTCTCCTGTGCACTCTTTTCACAGTCATCAGACAGCAATGAGCTCAGTATCACCCCTATCACTGCAACACCACCAGTCAAAGCAGATGCTGGTGCATCCTCCCCCAAACCGTCTCCTAGCAGCAGTGGCCTGGATGACCTGGACCTCCTGGGCAAGACACTGCTGCAGCAGTCTTTGCCTCCAGAATCTCAACAAGTGCGATGGTAAGCACTTGGTAGTGCAGTCTCGCATCTCTCCCCATTGTTTCAGTTTCTGGGGTGCTGGACAGCACTTCAGTGCCCTGTTCCACTCCTTGCTCTCTCGCCCTACAGGGAGAAGCAGCAGCCACCCCCTCGGCTCACCCTGAGGGATCTGCAGAACAGGAGCAGCTCTGGCACCACAGCCCACAATCCCAGTGCTCCGCCTGTGCTCCAGACTGTTTCCCCTAACCCCACGCTGCCCCTGCCCTCAGAGCTGCCTGCTGCTGCTACCCTTCCAAAAGCTGCCACCACACCAGCAGGAAGTACTGCAGTCCCACCACAGGCTCCTGCCACTGCGCTGCCCCAGGAGATCTCGCTGGCCAACATCACTGTGCCTCTGGAGTCAATCAAACCCAGTGAGTCGGGGAAAAAGAGGGGGGCAAGTGTGGGGGGATTAAACCCTGCACACATGGAAGGGAAGAATGTGTAAAAACTTCTCACTTGTTGGATTTTGTGGAGGCTGAAGAGGAATGATGTCTCTGTCACTTGTATGGAGTTAGCGTGATGGGGAAAGGTGCTGTCAGGCCAATTCCCTCCTGGCTGACTGCTGCCTGTCCCTGTCTTTTCCACAGGCAGCATCCTCCCTGTGACAGTGTATGATCAGCATGGCTTCCGTGTCCTCTTCCACTTTGCTAAGGATGCCCTGCCTGAGAGGCCTGATGTGCTTGTGGTGGTGATTTCTATGCTTAGCACAGCCCCGCAGCCCATCCGCAACATTGTCTTTCAGTCTGCTGTCCCCAAGGTGAGACTGCTGGGGCTGAGGTCCCCAAACTGGGCCAAAGCATGATTCTACTTCTGCAGGAAAGGCAGGGTGGGTGGAGAGAGTTCTGTGGGCATGGGAGCAAGTTCTAATGCCTCCAGATGAGCACAATGTTTTTCTCTTTGACTAAATAGCGGAAGCTTCCCAAGTACAGGAGCAGGGCTTCTGGCTGCCAGATCATTTTCAGGAATGTGGTCACTCTCTCCTCTCTTCTCTCACTTTCCCTAGATAATGAAAGTGAAGCTACAGCCTCCCTCAGGCACGGAGCTGCCGGCGTTCAATCCCATCGTCCACCCCAGTGCCATCACTCAAGTCCTGCTGCTTGCTAACCCACAGAAGGTAAAAGCATCGTCCCTAGGGCATGAGCAGAGGCTGGTCTTTGTGCTTAGGGAAAGCCTCATTATCCTGTCCCTGTTCCCTCTACTCAGGAGCATCTGAGACTTGAATGGTTTGTGCCTCATGCCTTCCTTCCCCTGCTTCTGACTGCGTATCCTTTTTCTCCCATCTCCAGGAGAAAGTGAGGCTACGGTACAAACTGACCTTCACCATGGGAGAGCAAACCTACAATGAAATTGGGGATGTGGACCAGTTTCCCCCACCAGAATCCTGGGGAAACCTCTAGGGCCACATGTTGCAGGCACTACACTGCAGATTCCTTAGGAAGCCAACCCTGTGGGGCTGGAACAGCCTGAGGAAATGGGAGGGCGGGTGGGGGCTGCTGCTCACACTCTGTTCTCCAGATGGCCGGGCAAGGGCCAGAGGGAGCGTGCCTCAAGGAGGAGAGCAGAGATGCCAGGAGATGTTCATCCCACAAGACTAGAAGTGGAGTGGAAAGCTTCATGTGTGTGAACGGTTGCCTTCCCTGCTCTTCTGAAGATGACGCTCCCTCCCCAGTCTGTCCAGCTTCTCTTCTAACCCTGCTTTCCTGCTTTAGGTGCATAGGGGAACAAGGACAGGGAGCTTTAACAACCTCAGCCCAGGGCAAGGCCTAGCAAAGGAAGATCCTTTTCCTTGTCTGTCCCCTCCGCACTTCTCAGCCCTTCAGCTACTTTGTGCTCTATGGTGCTCTCTCTTGTCCCCCTTGCCCCCTCCTTGGAGCTGGGCCCCAGTGATCCCATCTGGTGGGATCACACTGGAGCTGATGTGGAACAAGGCTGGGCAGAGCCTAGGTATCTCTCCAGCACCAGAGAGCAGACAGCTGCCCTTGCTTTGGGGGGGGGGGTCGGGGGGGGTGATC
>VZRQ01009564.1:0-10849 GCA_013397975.1 Machaerirhynchus nigripectus
GAGGCCGGGGGGACGACACCCTAAAGCATACTGCTATCGACTGTCTAGATACCTGTTTATCTAAAAGCCTAAATGATAAAATTATGGTTTATAGCAGGAAGGGAGGGGGATAATGAATACTGTTTCTCTTACAAAATGCATAAACTAACGCTGTGTGATTAATGTGCTTGGTGACTTGGGTTAAAAAACATAAATTCTGCAGGGTTTCTTTGGGTGTGATCCATATCAACACAGCAGTTGCCTCTTAAAACATTGACAAATACTGTAGCCATAAAATAAATGTAGGTAATGTCAAAATATCAGCAGTCTTTGGGGGTTTTTAAAAAAGATGTCCGTGATTAACTCTTGGGCTTGCAAACTGGGAATCTTTTGATTCATAAAATCTCTGAGGCTTTAACTGTCAAATTATATGTGCTACCAAATATAAGGGGCATTGGTCAGTCCTGAAACTGTAGCAAGCCAAATCTGCCAATAGTCAATCATACTAAATAGTAAGTATAAAAAAAAAAAAAGCCTCATGTTTTTTAAAAACAAACAATAGTACTCAAATTTACAACTTCATTTGGTTGTCCATAAATTAACATCTTTGTTAGCACTTTCTGACATCATTTCATGTTAACTTAAGAACTGATAGCTCGATTTTTTTTCAGATATTTTGATGGCATGACAAATCAGAAAGAAGAGGATGTACTGTATGACTAGACACAAGATCAGTTCTGTTTGTGGATTACATTTTCAGTAAGATGTATGGATCTATTTTTTCCTTGTTCTTAAATATAGATCATGAGACTTGACTGAGGCAATATACATATCATCCATCCATCTATGGCGAACTACAGCCATGCAGCTGACAACATTTTACAAAATCTCTCTCCTTTAACAGCTTTTCTGAAACTGACTTCACTGGGTTTCATAATAGGAGTCAGTGTGGTGGGTAACCTTCTGATCTCCATTTTGCTAGTCAAAGATAAGACCTTGCATAGAGCTCCTTACTACTTCCTGTTGGATCTTTGCTGCTCAGATATCCTCAGATCTGCAATTTGTTTCCCATTTGTTTTCACCTCGGTAAAAAATGGCTCTACCTGGACGTATGGGACTCTTACTTGCAAAGTGATTGCCTTTTTGGGGGTTTTGTCCTGCTTTCACACTGCTTTCATGTTATTCTGCATAAGCGTCACAAGATACTTAGCTATTGCCCACCACCGTTTTTATACGAAAAGACTGACCTTCTGGACTTGTTTGGCTGTTATCTGTATGGTGTGGACTCTCTCTGTAGCCATGGCTTTCCCCCCGGTTTTAGATGTGGGCACCTACTCATTCATTAGGGAGGAAGACCAATGCACTTTCCAGCATCGTTCCTTCAGGGCTAATGATTCCTTGGGATTTATGCTTCTTCTTGCCCTTATCCTCCTAGCCACACAGCTTGTCTACCTCAAGCTGATATTTTTTGTTCACGATCGCAGGAAAATGAAGCCAGTCCAGTTTGTTGCAGCAGTGAGCCAGAACTGGACTTTTCATGGTCCTGGAGCGAGTGGTCAAGCAGCTGCTAATTGGCTGGCTGGATTTGGAAGGGGTCCCACACCTCCAACCTTGTTGGGAATCAGGCAAAACGCGAACACCACAGGCAGGAGGAGGCTACTGGTTTTAGATGAATTCAAAATGGAGAAGAGAATCAGCAGAATGTTCTACATCATGACATTCCTCTTTCTGACCTTGTGGGGTCCCTATTTGGTAGCCTGTTACTGGAGAGTTTTTGCAAGAGGGCCTGTAGTACCTGGGGGATTTCTAACGGCCGCTGTCTGGATGAGTTTTGCCCAAGCTGGAATCAATCCTTTTGTCTGCATTTTCTCCAACAGGGAGCTGAGGCGCTGTTTCAGCACAACCCTTCTTTACTGCAGAAAATCCAGGTTACCAAGGGAACCTTACTGTGTTATATGAGGGAGCATCTGTAAATCTTTAGCCTTGTGAAACACTACCATTCTCTGCTAAGCAATTGTGGCCTGTAGCCATGTCTTGAGGAGAAAATCAAGAATGGGATGTCAGCAGCTGTAAGGATTTGGGCAACATTCTGCAGTCTTTGCAATAGCTCACCTCTAATCCTGTTTTAAACCTAAACATGTTCCTGCTGACCACTGCTGAAGGTTTGTAATTAAGAACAAAGGACTGAACTACTGCCCTGAATTCCTTTATGTGGTTGAAATCTAGATTATGAAAGTAGCAGGTGCTAAGTATCAGTGCTAAATGCTGTGTATATCACTACATAAAATAAGAACATCAAAAAGATTAGCATTGGACATCTTAATAAATTAAGTTGATATGAGGTTAATGTGTTGATAAAACTAATTTTAGACATCTGAAGACCTTTAAAACATTTCATACAATTATTATTTTGCAAAGACTGAAAACTGGGGACTCAAGTACTGTAACTGATTAAAGATGTGCCATGCATTATTGGATTATCACACTTACAAATCTGTTTGCCTTGTGAGTAAGTTTTGGGGAGCATTCCAAAGCAGTATTTTTGTTCAGATTTCAATTTTAATTTTTTTTCTCCAAATATATTACTCTTTCTAATTACCATTTTCCTTAACAGTGAAATTACTAACATTTAACTGTATTCTGTGTTTTTTGCTGATTTGGTATAAAGTTTAATAGACTCTTATTTATATTTTTTAAAAAGCTAGATATCAGTCTGTTAGGCAACGTTAATGATAATATCCAGTCATAATTGAACAGTTATAATTATACAGAATAAACACATGTTGCCTTAAAGGGTTATCTAGTATCTTCCATTTTGTTTAGCATTGAAGCAAATAAGCAAGGAAAATCGAGTCAATAACTCTGGTCAGTCATTTGGGAGTGCATGAAAGATCACTTAGTCCTCTTTTTTCCTTTTTACTCCAATGGTTCCCAAAATTAATATGCACATCACTGGGATTATATGATTTTTTTCTAGGTGTGCCGCCCTTTCTAGTTTGTTCTGAGAAACACAGGCAGTTGATGTATGTTTATATTTTAAGACAGCTGTCATGGGGAGACCGCAGCCTTAGTATGATATCTTGCACAATTTGTGAAGCATTTATTCTACTGAAGGCACAGTCTTGTTTATATTTTCTGCACATTTTGGTGTATTGGTTGTTTTAAATTATTTAAGTTTTAACTTGTGAAAGCATATAATATGATTTCTTAGTATTTTAGAAATACATTAGAGTCTGTGAGTCTTTCCTTCTTTAAGATACAGATGTGTGGATTTCAATATAAAGTTGCATTTGCCAAAATTTACCTGTGTAGCTTGTTAATTTTCTTGGAATAAAATTTTACATTTTTCCAGTTATACAATTAACCTTTTTTATTTTGTCTAGTGAGCTAGCATGAAGTACTGAGAATGTAGCCATTATGAATTATTATCCTTTGCAGTCACTGTATTCCCAAACTGTAAATGCATGAATGATGGGGACCACAGGATTGATAAATGATATTATCTGCAGTAGCACTATTGTGTAGTTTATCATAATTACCCATCTATCTGTTCTAATATGTCAGTTATACTTGAAGTTACAACACAGTATTTGACATTAACTTCACAGCCTAATTTTGGAAAATGTCAGTATCTGAAGCACAAAATCATGAGTTGGTCAGTCATAAAGAACACAGATTTTTCTTAATTTTGGGAGATACAAGACTAGAGGTCTTAATTCAGTATTGGTATATCTTGTCCTTTGTTGTAGTTTTATGACCAGCAAGTTAATGTATACATACGTGAGCAGCAGTCAATAATGGAAATGCTTAAATTTGTATGATAGCATTATACAACATATGCAACAATTCTGACAGTTGTGTCTACGTGTGATCAGACAACTTGATCAAAGATTTGGTGAGCAGTCTGTTTGACCTCACTTACACTTTTATACTGAGGTTGATTGGTTGAGAGGCATGGCTTTATATACTGTGTTGAAACAGAAAAACTGCTAAAATAATGAGTCCTCATCAGTATAGGAATGTTTCAGAACGTAATTTGAAACGGGACCAATAAACTTCTACCAAAAGGACATTTTTATTACACTGAAAAAGGCTTTGAAATTAAGGTAGTTAAGCAATTGTCAAAGATAGCAAGAGTGGATAAAAACTGAATCGTATGTTGAGAAAAATTCTGAAAGTCATCCCACTTAAGTTTATTAAAAGGTTGATTGGCAATAACTTCAGTCTAATTTCTTTAAAATAGTAACCTTTACAAGGAACATTGATATTACATATTGTAATAAAGAAATACATATAAATAAAGTTGTAAATAGTGTTATAGTTGTAGAAGTAGTCAGTTCTGAGGATTAGCCAGAAAATTTTCAACTATGAAATTTCAAAAGCTGCAAATCTGGGGCCTGAACTAACTCTTAAGAAAGTCAGTTGGTGTTTTCCCATTAACTTCATTTGGAGCAGAAGCAGGCTCTAGCATTTCTATAGTACTATACTTCTGAAATACTAAGAAGGCTGTATTTACTATGCAGAGGGAAAAAAAAATTAAAATTATTTCCCTGGAAGTTTTGCAAGCAGCATCTGATGTAAATTAAAATAATAAACAGTAAACAAGTCTGAAAGCAAATATTTTGATAAATGTTTTTCTTTTGATATGAATATAATTCCTTTGGCTATATGACAATACTGTATTGCGACCTGAGAAAGGGCAGGTACTTTTTATTAAGTGGGTTTTTAGAATTGTGCCAGTAAGAAGAGTTGTGACAGAAGTATTTAATTTTATTTTTCTCCAGCGTTAAAAGGACAAGGGGATGTTCAGTGAAATTAAAAGCCAACATATAAAGTAACACTTATGCGAAGTTATTACTCAGTGGAACACACTGGCACAGGATGTCAAGTAGTTTAGAGGGATTCCTGCAAGAACTGTATGTATACATGAATTAAAGCAGTGCTTGCACTTTTTGTCATCAGTGTCATTTTGATCCTAGTCAGCCTATCAAAACTAATGTATTAAGGTATAAATTCAAAGTAGCAAGAAGGTTCATAGCAATTCAGTACACTGTTGTGTCACAGTATGAAAAGCCTTTTGCTTTCATTTTAGTACAGGAGTTAAGCTGTTGCCAAAGCTAGCATACAGGGCTGGTAGGTTAGTCCTTTCTTTTCAGAATAGCAAAGAATATCACAGTATTTTATATCTGCATTGATCTTTAATGCTCATGGGCAATGTGAAGTTAATAGTTTTAATTTTCTGATGAGAGAAAAAAAAAAAAAAAAGAACAGATTCCCTGAGGAAAAAGCTGTCTACCCCTGTTCCTTTCCTGCCCTCTGTTGCCCCACCAGCCCTTTAGCAGCTTCTCCATCAATCCTTCTACAAGAGCAAATGTTTCATATACTGAGTACTGTATTTCTCCTGCTCCTTGAGAAGTTTCTCAGCCATTCATCCTCCTCAGATAAGCTCCTGCAGCAGCTTCCCAGGGCTTGTCAGTCTGGGCTCCCCTCCTGAGGATGGAGAGGGACTGCCAGTTCCTTCCAGCTGCCTTTGTAGTTTGTGGATCTTAAGGCACTTGGGTAGCACATTGGGTATCTCTGTCTTTTGGCTTTGCTCATGAAGTAGATGTTGTTCATTGTATGCAGAGAAAAATGAGACTGGGGAGGGGGCAGCAGGAAACAACTTTCCCTCTCACAAATTGTTCACAAGGAAACCACTGTTTTTGTTGCATTGCCCAAGAGCATATTGTATTTTAAGAGCATACTCGGTGTTAATGACCCTCTACATAAATAAAACATACAGCTAGCCAGTTAAGTCAAGATTTTTGGTACAGTTACAAAATCTTACTATGAAATGGCTTTCTGTCAGTTTCTAGGCCTTGGGGGCAGAGGAGTCCACTGTCTGCTTTTAAGTGCATTGTGTTTGTTCACTTCTTTTGCTTTTGCTTTGACTTTCAAGCATCTCAACATTTTATTTATATTAATAGGAATCCAGTATACCAGCAGGTTGTTATCACTCATGGGTTTAAAAAAATATTAAAGGGAACTCTGATGATTTTTTGGGTGAGTTAGGGAGGAATTTCAACAAGTAATTGGTTTTTAGCAGCTGCTGAATAAACCTGTGGGCTGCTGGGCTCTTTCATAGTCGCACAGTTACACAGTCAGTTCTTAATTATTGAAACTAGCAATGGAGTAGATTAACCCACATAAAGCTAACACATAGGTAATACAAAGCATGCTCACATTAGATAAGAACCTCCAATGTGTATTACATTTATCAAGGAATGAAGTTAAACTCAAGTAAAAAGTGAGATCAGAAATTCAAAGAAGAATGGTGGGTGTTTTTCCCTTTTTTTTTTCTGCTTTGTTTTAGCATAGCACTGCTAATCTGCAACCTGGGTTACACACCCACATGCAACTGAGAGTTGCCTGTACAATTCTGCATAGCACATAGGCAACTTCCTTCTAGTTTATATTCATTGAGAGCTCTATGAGCGCACACTACTAATCTGATTGACTTTTCAGAGAAAAGAGAAGGCTCAGTCTGAGATACTGTTCTTCAAAATTGAAATTCAGTAGAAGTTCTCTGCTTTTGTATACTGAAGTGATTTAGAGTGTGAAGAAATCAGTGATTTAAATCAGCAATGATCATAAGTATACTCTGGCCATGGCCATTAAAAACAGGACAAGATGACATTTTGCAATGCATATGCAACAAATCAAAGAGTTTGATATTATACACCGAGACTTTGTGTGAGCGGGCTGAAAATAGTTCATACTTTTTTAGAAAAAAGTATGATGAAGCTATCATTTTAAATGGATAAAGTCTTCAACTAGCCAGTGTGGGAAAGGAAGGGTGAACTTTAAAACTTGCTCATTATAAACAGTAAACAGTTTTGGTGGTGTTTTTGTTCAACTGAAATGTGTAATTATATAACAATATGATAAACAGTGGCCTTTCACAACAAATAAGTTAGATTTTTTTAGTAGTCTAAAAAGGAAATAAGTAACAACTATCTTCAGACATTTGAAATGAAGTAATTACAGTCATCTACATGTTTCATAAAATTTAGATGACAAAATAATTATTTACATTTTCTGTACTTATTGATTTTATGTACTTAAAGAACAATGTCTTCAGACAGTGAGTTGGCTGATGCTGCCCAATGAGAGACTTCTTTGCATCACAGGTTTTGTACTATGCTTTGTAAGTAATAAGCACAAGAGATATAAAACCAATATTCATCTGATATCAGCTTCAAACTCTGCACTAGGTACAAAACTTCTCCAAATATTAGGCAAATTACTGTCTCCAGAGATTATTCAAAATCATTCTGTGCTACTTCACAAGAAGTCTACATCACCTTTGTTAAAGAGCAATCTGGTTAAAGATGTGTATTTATTTTCATTCTATAACCATCAAGCTCAGGCATGCTGACATCCTTGTGCAAATTGAAGAAATTGCTAAAAATAGAAAGTTTTGCACTATAATAATCTTGGTGGATCAGGTTTTTGAGATAGTATAAATGAGTGGCACAGATACTCAATGACTGCTCTAGGCAGAAGGGGGAAGGATGCAAAAAAATGCTCACCCCTGTTTAAGTGCCATTTAAAATCCTGCTGCTGTCCCATAGTGAAATCATCTTCTGTAGAACTGGCCCACCACAGGCCTGCAACCCACTCCATGTTGAGTTTAAGTAGGGCTTTGGTTCCACATACTCTGAGTATTCATGGGAGAAATTCAACATTAGCAGAGGTCAGAAATTCCTAGACAACATTCACAGGCAAGTGATAGGTGCTTGTCTCCTCAAAACAGAAGTTACAGAATAAATAGAGGCCAAGAGATAAATGTTTATTGTAAGCTGCCTGGGATTTCATGCCCTCTTGGCCCCCTCAGAAGTGACTGAGAAGACCTGTTTCATTCTTGATTTTATTTGGGGGTTTTTTTGTTTCTTTGTGTTTGTTTTGGTTTGGTTTTTGTTGTTGTTGTTTTGAAAATGCGTGCCATCTCAGTTGCTTTATTCCATCCCACCCATTGCCAGTTGAGCACTTGATTTCATCCTTAATCAAGTCTGTATATTCTTTAAAATACATATCTAATAGTAAAATGTATTTGTAGCTTTGCACTGATTATGTAGATATGTATCACTGTTTGCTTGCTCGTTTCCATAAGCATTTCCTGTGTTTCAAACACACAAATCCTATTTTTGAAATTAAGGCACTCTACAATTATGTGTTTCCTGATTTTTTCTGCGAAGGCCTTTTAAGCTTTGGATGTTTCTCCTGTTTGTTCCAAAACACTAAATACAGATTCTTAGGACACACCACAGGGAACATTTGATTTCTTTGACTGAAAGACTATTTGGACATCATGAGACTGGAATTGTATATTTAGCCCCTGTATAATAATTTATGGTAACAACTGGGCTATAGAATCAATAGTGGTGGGACTGCTGGAATAGGATTTTTTGGTAACAGTGGCTTTAAATGGCATCGTTAAGGCACCTAACAAAAAGGAGAAATGCTCCTTTCGTAAAATAATTATGTAAATGAAAAGTAAACACACAAAAATGGGTACATTTCTATAGGATTTTGATTAACTTACTCAGTCATGGCTCTAGAAAGATGGGCATAAAGTGAAAAAAACAAAAAAAGAAAGTGTCTTACCATTTGAAACCTAATCCTTGTAAGTTTGGCTTGATTCCTGCAACCTCTACTCTAGGAAAATTTTCCCTCTCTTTTGTGGAAACTCATCTCAATCAAGACTACAAGATCTTGGTAATTTTTATCAATCTTTATGTTTTTTACTTAACTAGTTCTCAGTGAGAGCATGACATAGCAGGACTGTAAATGTAATCTGTCATAGTGCAAAAGCAATCTTTCAATGAGTTTCAAGAGGGAGTCTATATGCACATAGATACATTTCTCAGTCTCTCCAAAATAATGTAATGTAGTTGATACCAAGTAGGGACAGCTCAAGCCCTGGAAGGGCACAAGGTATCACACTCAAGTATGATAAGTGAGTATAAAATCAGATGCAAGGAAGGTGAGGGACATTTAGTAATAGCCTCCTATGTTAATAGTTGTAAATATTGCTTTTGGACTAATCTGTAAACCTCCTTCTAAGTTCCTAAGCTGTGGAAAGGGCATCTGCAGTAAGGTGGGGTGTAATGCTGCAGCTGAGTCCTTATGGTCCCCTATTTTAGATAAGGGGGGACTGGAAGCAGTACATGTTACAGGCTGGTTCCTGCACCAGCCACCTGGCATGGGAGTAACATTCACTAAGCTCATCAGCCTAGGGATCTGCTTTAGATGCATCATTTGGTCACAGTCAAATTTCTGGAACTGTTCTTTCAGTGTTTTCTGTGAGTAGTTTCTGTTCTTAAAAGGTGGTAAGAAATGCATGTAAAGGGGATGCATATGTTGAGCAAATCCTTTTCAGCCCAGTCTTGGTGTGAGGACTTTTTGTAAGCAGATGGGTGTGGAAGCCGCTCATAGCTTTACCACATCTGTTGGACACTCCTGTACTTTGGCACAGTTAGCATACATGCACACAGGGCCTCACACAGTGTCCTTCTGTCAGCATTCAGTCTCCCTTTCCCCTGTACACCCCCAGAAAGGCAGACACCATTGTTTGTAGAGGCACTTCTATAGAGACGACCTTCCTCTCAGAGACACATTGTCACAAAAGCTGAGATTTGCCATATCCTTTGGTATCAGAGAAAGCAAATCAATTTTGTATGTTTCGTATTAAAATTCCGTGTTGAATTTTCTTCTTGGCACACTTACTGAAAGGCAGTATCACAGAAGAGCCATTTGCTCCCTCCCAACCAGGAAGACCACCAGTCTAACTTGCAAACACACTTTCAGTGGGAATATTATATCCTTTTTTATCAGTTAAATAAATATTTGATATTATATAATAATTATTACAATATGTGAATATATGAAACACCTGAAAGGGTTAATTTTCTACTTTGGCATTTTCCTTATGTAAATATCCTCATTCCATTTCATGCAAGACAGGTTTGGCAAATGTGACTGTTTTGGGTGGTATTGGCATCTAAGTTATGCCATCTAAGGACAAGTGCTGGCTGATAAATAATTTATTCGTTTAAATTTCAGAAGAGACCTTGTAAAACTAGCTACTACAAAGGAAAAAACAAGCAATATTTTCTTAAGTCACGTATGTGATCCTTTAACTATTGGCTTTGGAACCTGTATATTGTCAAACTTCGCATTCAAACCTAATACAGAATTAGAAACCAAGCTGTCAAGATAATTTCTAGTCACTGAATATAACTACAAAATGTATTGTTATATATATTCTGTCTTTTTCTTTGCAAATATTGAAAAAATGTGTATGATAAGATTCAGATGGAAAAGCCTTGGCCATAATGAAATTAGCAATAAAATGCCTATAGCTTACAGTGAAGACAGGATTTTATGTATAAACCTTAATTTCTAAAGAGAGTGGATGTATGCCATGCAATTGATGTATACATTACACTCATGTATGGCCAGCATGTCTGAGAGATGAGTTTTTAAGGTCCAGTTCACATTCTGAAGCTTTGTAGTTCTGTTTTCTTTATATCAAGGTCTTCATACTATGCTCTTACAGCACTGAAATCTAAAGTCCTGTTGTAATTTGTATTTATATAACTATGGTGCTCGATAGCCTCTTTATAGAAAATTACCCCTTTATGTTAGGTTCTGTGAAAAAGCCTCTGTCTAAAAGTAAGTAATTAAAAGATAACACAAGAAGGATACAGTCAAGTGGGATTTGAAGAAATTATGAGACAGTGCTGTTAAGTTTGTTTTGAGGCAGTGCTAGTAAATATGATGACCAAGGTGATCCCAGCATATTCCAGCTTTGCTTTTTTTTTTTTTT
>VZRQ01009564.1:10856-87132 GCA_013397975.1 Machaerirhynchus nigripectus
TTTTTTTTTTTTTTGGAGCAAGAGAGATGATTGAAAAGTAAAATTTTAAAAGATTTGAAAAATAACAAGGGGGTGGACTCTCAGAAGAGAAGAGCAGCTTGGGAGAAAGCACAAAGGCTGTTCCCTGAAAATGTAATTGTCGTTGATAATTGTCAGTGGTAGTCTGTCAACATGAGCAGATTGGAATCTCTTGATAAAAAGAAAAAGATGATAGGCCAAGAAGAGCAGCATGAAGTCACATTGAAGCTGAGGGAGGAACTGAAAATGACTACTGATTCACAGCATTAGTTAGAAAGAGGTAATTAGAGGTCATGTTGAAAGTAGGGTTCAATGAAAACAGTTGGTGAAAGCCAAGAGCATTGACTCCAGGGAGTGATTGGAGTCTGTGAGCTTAAAAGGGAGAGGTAGAATAAAATGGCAGAATAGTTACCAAAATAAGAGGGATAGAGATCCTCCATCCCCTTCCTTTTTCTTTGCAAATTAAGGGAGCGACTGCATGATGTCAGAATGGTTAGGTGAGCAGAGAGAGGACAGAAGAAGGTGATAAAACAAAGAGATGTTGAGAGTCAGAACTAGTTATTGGAAAGGGTTATGGGAGGTGAGAATAGCTGACAGGAAGCTGGCAGAAAGAACAAATCTGGATGGATGTCTTTGGAATAACGTGGGAAGATGTGGATTGACATTCCAGAAGATGGTGGACTCTGGGAAAAATGGAGAGGATGACAACAACAAGAAATGGGAATGATATCAGTCAGGGTCGGGGAGGCACAAAGAAGTGCTGAGCAGCTGCCTTGCCAGGAGGATGACAAGAGCCAGCAGTGAGGGTTGCCCAGACAGGAACACGTTGTCTGTTAGAGGTTTCACTTATCAGTGATGTTGTGCTAAACCGTGGCAAAAGGAAGGGAAGGGATACCAAGGGATTCCAACACTTGTGAGGTCTGGACAACTGCCCCCCCATGGCTGGAGGGTTGGACTAGATGACCTTTAAAGGATCCCTTCCAACTCCCAACTATTCTATGATTCTATGAACTGTCATCTCAGTGTTCTCAAAGTCCTGTAGCTAGTATTACATCTGGGTTCTGTAGGAGCTTGAAGAATGACTGCATAGTATCCATTATTTACTATTCTTTCTTTTTTAACATTTTAACGGGATTTTATGTTCTGTTTCCATATTCTTTTTCTTGCTCTTTTTGTATTATTACTCAACTAAGAAAAACTACGGTTTTTTGTGACACTATATATTTAGAGCATGTTGGCCCAGCAATTTTGATAACTTTCAGACTGAATGATAGCTTTTCAGAACAGTGAAAGTGCAGTTTTAGTGCAATTTGAGAGCACTGCCATGTTTTATTATCATTGTCTCCTGTGATGGTGGTATCTTGGTTTGGTGAAGTGACCATTAGGATAAAAGCCAGTAACTTCCAGGTCGTCATTGCAGCTTTGCCACTAAAATCTGTGCATAGGTGACCTTGGGTGATTCATATAAGCCAAGTTTACAGCTATCCACCAATTTTAAGCAACTCAAGGACATTTTGGGCTTCCAGTTTAAGACACTAGTGAATCAATTCCCAAGGGAATGCAGCACATTCAAGTTTAGATTCTATTAATGTTGTTGGTGTACAGGTGGTAAAATTGATCAGAAATGTTCTATTTGACTTGTTTTGCCAAGTTTTGGTCTTCTGCAGGAAATTTCAACTTACACATCTCAGACTTTTCCTTCCTGAGAAACTGAAAATATTCTTTAAATTTCTGTTTCCTGACCACTCTTTAGGATTAGGGGCAACAGTAGGTAGTCTTTCAAAAAAGAGGTAACCAGATTAGTGGTCAGCTTGAAAATGTGTGCTAAAACCTTTTTTTCTGCATAGTTTTCCAGTTGAATTAAATGGCGAACAAAATAACTTACTTGAAGGATGGGAGATTTAGTTATGTAATGTTTCTAAATTTCTGAAACTCATTATAAATCAGGATTTACCCTCTTTACTTGACAAGGCCGTGGTAAGATGCTGCTCTAGGCAAGCAAATAATTGTTTTTTCAGTTAAAGGTCGATGAGACAGTGTGCTGGTCAGCTTTCATTGCTGGCAGTAGACTACAGCCCAAAAGTTTGGAAACAAATATGACAGATGATTTGGGATGTTCAGATACCCTTGTGTTGCCAAGAGATATGTTCATTAAGTTGTCAAAGAACTGAAATGTATGCATCGCCCATCCATCTATAATTTAAATGCAGCTGAATTCCTGACCTCAGATATGATATAAGCATTTCTGAGTAGATATAACTGATAAATGTGCATAAACAGAGGCTCTTAGAATAAAATTGTGTTTTAAAAGCAGAGTAAAAAAACTCTTCCGAGATCTAGAGACTCATGACAACATTGATAGATGGTAACATACTTACATAAAAAAATTTTACTGAGTACTAAATAATATTTTAAAAATATTTGCACAGGATTTTTAGTACAATTAATAAAGCTCTCTGTAGCCTGAAGAAAGGTGTCAGAAGTTGAAATGCCTGAAACTGAGATACTGAATTAATCACAATGAGTTTTCTGAGGGCTGAATAGATAATCTGCATGATTTTAAATATTAAAAACCTTTGTCAGGGTAGATGTGCCTGCAAAAATGCAAGCTGGCAGTTACACATGATTAAGTCACAGTTGTCTGGGCAATTCTATATCTGGGTTACCACAAACTATTATAAATAAAAACAAGTATTGATACTGAGGTTTTTTTTCATTTACCTCTGTCAAGCAGCAATATTTTCATCATTCAGGTGTATTTTAGCAATGTAATTTTAAAACCCTTATATTTGAAATTGTATCATACCAATACAATGTTCGAACCCAAAACTGCAAAACCTGGGTGACCCGTAATGACCCTGTCCAAAGAGTAGCACTGTGGAAATTTGGTGTGTCCCTTGGGGGTTCACATGAGCAACTCAGCTTCCCTTGAGTGTCAGTGGAGCTGCAGCAAACAGGATGATGGTTTGATTGATATTTTTGGAGAGAGGTTCTCTGATTTCTGGAGGCTTTCAATATAGGCATCTGAATCAGAGGCTGAGGCTTGATGGTGAACACCCTTTCAGTCTATTTTCAGGTCTCGCTATATGAACACTGCCTCACTCTCAAGACTGACTGTAAGAAAAAGAGAAGACTCATCTTTAACTGTGCAGGAGATATGGTGCATGAATTTAAACTTCTACAAAAACAGATGGCAACATTTTCTTTTCCACTCCCTTTCCTTGGGATGGAGCATCACTGTCTTCAAGTCACAAATCCCGAGATATGTTTACCGACAGAGCTAATAGCAAAGCCTGCTCGTGCTGTATGAGCAGTTTTAAAGAGTGATACATTTCTCAGTCTCATGAGGATGTTGGAAACCTACTTCACTTGTGAGCAGTTCCAAGCACCTTTTCAATAGACGTTCATGTCAATGAGGCTATTGTAGATACCCATGGGGCGCCCATGTCACCTGTGTGGGTGCAAGTGACACCTTCTAGTACATCCTCAAAACCCACATAGAATTTAGTAGTATCATAGGGCAGAGACTTCTGCCAGCATCCAACACAAAGAATATGAAAGCAGACTTGTAACATTTTGCTACTGGAGATACAGGGTTTAAATATTTCTATGGCAACTGTCCTATCAACACTTGATCTACCCAGGTACTGCCCCACTCTTTTTTTCCTTCTTCCTTTTCCATTTGTTACAGCCTTAAGACAATGTGTTCTTGCAGGACAACAACTGAAGAACTCAATCATATTTGTTCTTCAAAATTCAACAAAAATTCTGCAAAAAACTAACTCATGTTCTGAGCTCTCTCTTCATGATGCCCCCATGCTTGCTTGCCAAGTGTCTCACTGTAGGAAGACAGAGTCCATGCCCAGGTGAAAGCTTAGCTTTACCCTGCCAGGACCACTTAAATCTATAAAGATTTGCAGCACCTGGTCTTTAGTCTATCTTCATTATTCAGTGGTATGGAGGCTAAAGTGCAAAATATTCCATGCCCCTTGTCATAGGTTCTCCTTTCAGCTCCCAGTGACCATCCCAAAGTACCTTCCTATACATACCATCTGCAAGGAATCCAAACAGACTGGTGTTCTGGGACACATCCGGTGGGTTCAAGCCATGCTGTGGGTTACAGCTGTCCAATTGCTACTGCTTGAAGGGCATGCTTAAAAAAGGTGGCATGCCAGCTCTTGAAAATGTCTTCCTGAATGAAGGCTTGCATCCAAACAGTTCAAGCCATGGCTGTAAGCCACACACAGCTCACAAGGTGATTTCTACAGTCTGAAGGGGTGAGCAAGTCCTTCCATACTTGAGAGCTGTGATGGGATGGGATGTCCTTAGGCAACTCGTTGATGAGTTAGTCGGTTTAGACACAGACAAAGTGTCCATGGTTTAGGGGGACTCGTGAAACATGCTTGAAAAATGAGAAAAACCGCAGTCTGAAATTTTTCAAGGAGTCTGGAGGACAGTGGCAATTGGACCCGGTGATCCTGTTTTTTCCAGGTCTGTAGCAATTCTGGTGTACACCTCATTGAGGCAGGACAAGTAGGAGGGAAGGTGTGAGAGACCATACTTGAAGGAGGTGTGTGGTTTGATGCTTTCCCTGCAGGCTTTCTCACAGTGTGCTCCTGAGAGGCCTTAACTGGAACTGAAAACTGCTCTTTTGCAGAACTCCTGAGGGACAAGGAGAACAGCGTTGCCTTGCACCCTTGTGGGGATGACTTCTTTCCTCCTTTCCTTGCAGTGTGACACAAGGAGGAAAATTAGTATTCCAGCCCATTGAACCTTCTTGGCAAATCTAACATAGCATTATTTAAGATGACTGGTATTTTTACATCTATTTTTAAAATTTATTTCATCTAACAGCATTTGAAAAACCTTGAAGATCATAGTATGTGCACAAACTCAGCTAAACTGTTGCAAGGACCCCAACTATAAAGTATGTATATCCAAGGCAATTGTGAGTTAAGACTTAAGTCATTCAAGCAAGTCTGTAAATAACCTTCAGTAAATAACATTTAGCCTCCCGGTTCCCAAAAAATATCCAAGCAGAGCCAAGAGAACCGATGCTTTCAGCACAACACTGCCCTCTGGAGCTCTCAGAATCATGCTCATTGCAAACCAAACAAAGGAAAAACAGAGGGGAAAAATAGGAAAAGGCCTTGGTCTCCAATGTAGAAATGCACAGCACAGTGTACACAGTGCAGTGAGTAATGAAAGCTGCTATACTGAAAAAAACAATGGAAAAATAAAGACATTCATCCCCATCTCAAATGCCCGGAAATATTTTCCAGCATTGAATGGAAGGCGGAAAGAAATAGAGAATTTTAAACAGACCTGGAAAGAGTGACATACAGTAACAAAAATTCTTCTTAATTTTGCTTAAAAGTGTTGGCAGCATTCTAACAAAAAAAAAAGTCTAACTATTGGGAAGGAAAAACATAATTTTCTCTCTCAAAAATCTATTTTAGATGCAGTTCTTTTTCTGCTGTGCCTCCTTTCATATTTTGATAGTGTTTGTGTCAACGCAAAGATGATATGTTACCTTGTGCTGTCAAAAACTTACCAAAATAAACCTCATCAACAAGGCATTAAATAATAATATCACCTTTCCCCTGAAGTTTTTGTATTCTCTGTGATGTACTTCTGCATATTTTTAAAAGAACTTAAATTATTGATTCCCACCTTCCATCAAACGTGTCTAAGCAGTGAAGTGTATATAGAATGTTGTGTCGTACTAAGCTCTGCTAAAGAACAACCCACAACCCTTAATTGAAAGCATGGACTTGTTAGAAGTGAATTTCTTGAGTTTATGAAGGGCTGAGTCTTGCAAATATAGCCTATAACTGGAAACAACTCATCATTGCTGATACTTCTGACAGCAGATATAATTCTCAGTAATATGCATGCACAGAATTGGATTCAAGGATTTAAGAACCATTCCAATACCTTCTGCACACAGTATTTTTCTATTAAAGTAAATGATGGGAAATATGAGGTTAGAAGGAACTTATCTAGTGCAAACATCTGCTCCAAGAAGGGTCAGCTATAGGAGTTTGCTCAGGGCCACATTCAGTCAGGTTTTGAGTACCTCCAAGGATGGAGGATCCACAACTTCTTTGGGCAACTTGGTTTGACAACCCTTACAATAAGAAAGTTTCTTCTTATTTTTAAGTGGTATTTTCAGTTTGTGCCCACTGACGTTCATCCTGACACAGTGAAGAATCTGACTCTGACTTCTTTACTCCCCCTGTCAGACATTTATACACACTGATAAGATACCCCCTCAAGCAGTTCCAGGTGTCTCAGCCTCTCCCCATATGTCAGGTGATCCAAACCCTTAATTGTTTTTGTGGCTCTTTGTTGAACTCTCTCCAGTATGTCCATGTCTCTTGTAATGAGGAGTCCACTGCTGGACCCAACATGCCAGGTGTATCCCTGCAGTGCTGGGTAGACAGGAAGGATCACTTCCTCCATCCTGCTGACTAGGGTTCTCCTGCAGCAGCTCCGGATGCTGTTGGCTGCCTTTGCTGCAGGAGCTTATTGCTGGCCCATGTTCAGTTTGGGGTCCACAAGGATACCAAGGGCGTTTTCTGCAAAGCAGCTTTCCAGCCAGTCAGCCCCCAGCCTGTGCCAGTGCCTGGGGCTCTTCCTCCCGAGAAGAATTCGTAGTGCAATTCAAAGGCACCAGGATAGCAGCTGCCAATTTTGAAAAGAACTGAAATGATGACTTGGGAATAAATAACTTGTATTACTTTAGTTGAAAGAAAGGTTATTTGAATACCAGTAGACTAAGGGGAATGGATTGAAACAAACAAAAATGGCAGGAAAAGGGAAGCAGTGATCCTCATGTGAGTGAATATCTGATCATAGAAACAGAACTCCTGAATGATTCCCTCAGGGCTTGAGCCAGTATATATTTAAGCCTGTGAGAGCTTCTCTATGGTTTGGGGGGCACTAAATGAAGCCAAAATGTACTATGAAGAAAGGAAGAAAATTTGCATAACTTTTTTTTCTATCTTTCTAAAAATAAGCAGCAGCAAACCAAGCATCTAGAAATAGTGGGAAATTCTGAAAATATTCCATAAATTGAATTTAGAGAATGGAAGATGTAAGAATATTAAGAATCTTAATAGTCTTAGCCTCAGTGGGGTAATTGTTTGCCTGCAAAAAATTAATTATGTGCATAAATGTTTGCAGGACTGATACATATATGCGAAAGGAGATCCGATGTAAATAATAACCCAGAAAATCTACTGTCCTCTCTCCATTGATCAGGAAAAAAAAATTAGCTTGGCACTACAAGATTCAAATTCCTATATGTGTCCTAGGCAGTTGACTGCTGTGCAAGTAGGAGGAAAAACAAATGATTATACATTTTACTCTGTGAGGTTAGTTATGAAATACTGATGCCAACACTGCAGTGTATAATAGAGCTAATAATAATTAGCAGGTTTCCTTAGCATCCTTAGTGCAGATGGCCAAGTTTAATAGCATGTTTTAATTTCACTTCAGATCCAAATGGATAGCATGGGTCAGCTTGGCTGATCTGCATATATGTGTATCAAGATCATTCTTAAAAGCTACTTTTCCCTTAACAAACTGAATTTCCTCAATACTTTATTTTGTTAAATTGATAGGACAGAAGCTGTAATTCAAATGCTTTTTCGTCACAGAATACAAGCTGGAATAAAATTGGAATACGGTGTTTCCAGCACATGTCCTGGTTAGGTAAGCAATAGGATCTGAACTTAGGACCATGGATTAGGGCTGCTTTTGAAAGATAATTTATAAAGCAGATTTGACCCTTCATCTGTGTCCTAAAGTAAAAATAGATCAGAGACCTGAGTTGCTTGGTCTTACTTCAGTGTTTTGTTAGATAAACTAGATTTTCTATACATAATATAAATTTTCTATTTTCAAAATTTACTTATTTTACTCTTTCCTTAAAAGTTGATCTAAAAACTCTGAATGGGAGCTCTTCTCTTTGCAAGGTGAAGATCTCTTCACTTCCCATGTTCACGGTGCATTGTATATTCACTGTACAAATACACTGAATAGCGTTTAAACTCATTTCTGAAAGTCCTTCCAGATAGGCTTGCCAAAGAAGAAACCACTGACGAGAAATCACTGATGGAGTTACTTTTTTCTTCCCAATGTTTATACAATTATCTCTATCATCCAGCCACATTTTGGTGGATGCCAGCATTATGACTTGAGAGCTTTAGGAGTTTTTCAAGCTGAATACCTTCAGAAACAGAATATTTACAATGTTCCTTTCTAGGTTTGGATAGTCAAATTTGTCTTAACTAATTTCTCACTGATAGCATGTTATCATTATTTAATCACTAAAGGAGTGGAAGGTCTTGTCCTCAAGAATATCTGTTTAAGTCCAGCTCTGTGTGTGTATTTAGCTAACTCAGAGGACATGATGTGGCTCATAGTGATTAATAACTATATTCTCCAGAAGCTGGCATCTTTTCTGAGGTCTGCAGTATATCTAATTGAATTGGCCTCACTGAATTTAATCTTGAGATCCTCAACACACCAAAATTAAGTACGATTTTAAGTATAGTTATGAAATTATACTTTCATTTTGCTAGAAAATATGGGCATCTAACACTTCAGGGACACATGAGATGAAAGATTAATAATAACTCTATTAAATTTAGAACAATTTGCAACATTTCTTTAGAAATAGAATGGTATTTTTTTAAAAAAGAAAGAAAAAACCCCAATTATTTGGATATTTACCCATTATAGGCTAAGAGCAAGTATTATTTGTCATAGGTCCTCTGATATCAGGAGTTAGACTCAATGATCCTGATGGGTACCTTTCAACTCAGCATATTATATGATTCTGTGGTAGTAGTGAAATCAATATACAGTTGAGGATGTGGAGTATCATCTGGGCACACTGCCAGCAAAGTCAGTGACTCTTTACCCTTGACTCAACCAAAATGACCATCGAAATGACCATAATGTAGGCATCGGAATGGCTAAAGATGAGGCAACTATTTCATGCTAGTTGATTCAGAGGAGTGTCAGTGTATCATTAGGGAGTGTATTAAATTAACAGGCCTACACGAAGGGCACCCAGGAAAGCCCACAAACTGAGCAAATAAGAGCTCACTGGTAAGTGACAGTGGGCCCAGAAACACTCTGCTGACCTTCTGCCCTGTTCTGTCAAGATCCAGAGCACAAAATCCTCTCCTGAGGGAGGCTGAAAACCAAAAGGTGAGCAAGCATGAAAGAATTTGGGATGATATCTTAGTGATTATAGCTGTTTACTAAGAGATGTCTGCCCTGGGTTGTAGCCTACCTGATAGTCTCTAAAATAATTGCTAATAATCTTGGACCACAGTCTGCAAAAACAGTTCATGCTGGGTGAATACTTCTAAGTGTTTTCTTAAGTTGCAAACTGATTAGCCTGATATCAGTATCAGGGTAGATAAGGAACAGATAGAAAAACCTAGACAATAATTCGTCCCAGTGATGGGATTCATGATAGGATTAATGAATGATTAATTCCCATGAAAAAAAAAAATAATTGACCCATACTTCAATACTTCTGACTCAATTGCAAATATAATTTTTAAAAGCAATATTGCAGGTGTGACATACTTGCACTTTGGTACATCACTTGACCTAGACTTGTACAACCTTCTGCTTAAGAAACAGGATACAAAAATAACTGATTAAAGCTATTGAAACTGAACTGACAGTGTAACACTGTAGACTCTGAATTTTCATCAAATAGAAAAAAATTACCACCCCTTCATTGGTTTATTCTTGGCCTCAGATGATTTTGCTTTTTATCAGTGACATGGAGGAAAAACAAATCACGATGGAGAAAGTGTACAGGAATAGAGGGAGCAATAAACAATGAGGGAGCAGTAAACAATGAGGCTGACAGATCACTGATAGAGTTTGGATTGTGTTTTTGAACAGGCACAAGCAAACAATATGCATTTCTGTTCAGTTTATTGGCTCATACTTTAAGATCAGGAACTCTGTACTAATGAGCAATCACTCTGATGATGACTTACTGCCCAGGTAATCAGCCAGGCACTGGTTCTCAGAGCACAACTGTGGCTGAAGGGACTAAATTAAATCCTTCAGTATTTAAACAAAGCCATGTGGAAAAGGAGTAAAGAGACCATCTCACTTGCATATTTGGTAGGGATGTGACTACTACCAGAATACTGTGACCAATTTCTGGCTGGGGAAGTGTGAAAAATTGATCAAGATTTAGAAAAGCAGAGAGAAGCACTTAAGAGAAATCTGTGCAAAGATTATTAAGCTTGAAAGTCTAGGGGAACTGTTTTATTTGAGGCTATTGCTTAATCCCATCTAGGAAAACAAGAATTTGTTTAGCTGAAAGCTCAGCCTGGTATAGGTCAGCAGAAGGGCTGATGAAACAGCAGCTCTACCAAAGCCCCTTACTGGGTTCATGTGTTCACAGGGAGGGTTAGAAATGTAGTGTTTTAATACTGGAGCCCTGTTGGGAGCGAGTGGTTCTGCAGTAGCAAAAGCTTGTAAAAATAGCCTAAATTAAAGAAAGGATCCCATGACTTGGCCCCTCATTGCTATTTCTGCTGTGCAGTGCCAGGTGAACAAAAGAAACAGAGAAGGTCAGATTAGATAATCATCTTAGATCTTGGTACTTATCTGAACCATGTTTATCATACCCTACTTTAATCATTTGTATCAGCAGAATTATTTTCTAATCTTATAAGGACAAAATGTCCTAAAACATTTAATATTTCACATGTCTAGTCAAGCTCTTCTTTTTGGGGAAAGTGTATTTTTCCATAGTATCTCAGCACTAAGCCTAGAAGTGCACCAGCTTGCAAAAACGAGGAATGGGGGGCAATCTTAATTAAATTTCTCCATTAAAATAACTTAGTCCCTAGGGAGGGCATTGTTGGGCTTTGGCAGCACGTTATTATAACTAAAACGGCAAAGCCATCACCATTTGTTAGCTTGGGAATGGCAAAAATGCAAAAGATAACATTTGCAATGCAGTAACGCACTGCAAGCATCCCTGCATTTCCGAGGGCATTTCACATGCAGGCTGCCTTCCAATTAGTGCAAGCCAGATGAAGTTTTGAGCACTAAATATTAGCTGGTGAAATTATTTTGCACGGTAATTGACCTCCCACCACATGTCACTGATACAGTGTCCTTTCCCCTAGCTGTGGCCTATAATGGAATTTTTGGGAAGAATATTAACCTATCTGTATATTATTTTCTGGTTCATTAAATATAATAGCAATTCTGGCAAAGCCTTTAGTTGATGAGAGAGGTGTGCCCTCCACAAGAAAGCGTCACAATACTAAATGCTGGATCCTTATCTAATTTGTTTACAGTCAATACATTTTTGAATAGAGACATTAGATGGAAAACCAAAAAGGATCATTTATAATTGAGTCTACAAAACTCTCCCAGTTCTCAACTTTACTTTATCTCTCTAGGGCAAACACTCCTCTAGCCCTATGAGATCTTTAATGGGTTCTCTTTTACATACAGGCCTTCAGCTCCTCATCCTCAGCCATTATTTGTGAACATTTGATGCTCTTTGGCCATGAGGATTCTGAGGGAGGAAAAAGCATATCAGCCTCTTGGTGGCATCACTTCTGTACTTAAGAAAGACCCTATGAAATGAAAGGGCTCAAGTGTCTGTTTTCAATAATTCATGCAATCTTAGAGCATCTTCTCTTGCCCTTAGAGTATCTCCCCTTTTCAGGTCATTTGTCACTGTCCCAGCTTGACTGGCAGTGATAGTTAACCTTTGCTTAGCACCCTGGAGAGATTTACTTTGTACTTAAATATATTTTCTCTTCCATGCTGATAAAATACCCACATTTACAGAGGACTTTTTATCCCAAAGGATTTCAACAAGCTCTGCAAGCTATAAATTTACAGCAGTATTGTACAGGTAGCTTAGCTTTTTGCTCAGTACAAAAGACAGTAGCCAAGGTCTGGGAATCCTGATGTTTTAACAAGGAACTGCTGAACACAGAATGTAAGCAGAGGGGTCTGCATTTTGCTGAATATTAGTCCAGGATAGAGCTAAGGTTCAAGTTCCTGATGAACCCATCACCACAAACCTTGCCCAGGTGTCCCATGTGACTCATGGAGGAGCTAGTGCAGACCCACAAAGCATATACCTAGCACGGGATGTCAGTGGAACTGAAGCACTTCATCCCAACGGTGCAGCCCTCAAAGTTATGCTTCAGTCCTTAGGCAATAGTAGATCTATCAACACCTTCATTTTCATGTTTCTGATGGTGATAAAAAAAAATCAGCAATGCTAATATTTTGCATACATTAGTATTCAAACTACAACCATGCTGCCCAGACTGAAAAAAGGGGTATGTCTCACACCCTTTCCCAGTCAAGACTCACAGACAAGCTGTCCATGTCCTTCCCAGGCCTTCTCCATTACGTGGGTTCAGGCCAAGCTTAATGCAGGGTGGTAGCAGAGTTTATTTCAGTACTAAACCCAGTATTACAACTGCAGCAGAAAAAATCCTGGTTCAGATTCCTGGCCTTGGCAGTATCTGTCACAGGTGGCTGGGGGGGGGCAAATGTATTGCTTTCCATTCAGTGCTGGTTGGATATGAAATTGATAAAGAGCAAGAAGAATGAGGAATTTTCTCCAGCTTTGCCTTTGGTCAGTGTGGGTACTAGTATCACTGAGGCTGAAGAGAGCCTAAAACTTGAGGCTCCTTCTCCCTGAGCAGGCATGGTAACTGTTAGACTGGTTTTACAGAAGACAGTGCTTAGTTGAAAGGAAACCATGAGGCTTGCTCTGCTGTTAGAAGGATATTGGTGGGTGTTAATCCTCGGAAAAGTTCTCATCTATCTCGTGCCAAAGGCATAGGTCTGGATGCAGAGGCTACAAGGAAACTACTGAGCAGCCTGTCAGATCCCTCAAGGCAAAGGATTAATGGAAAGGGACCTTGAGTTCCAGTGCAGAGGACATCCACACTCAGCCCAGACATAGTTTTCATGTCTCACCCATCAAAAAAACCCCAAAAAACAACCCAAAACAAAATCAGCTTTCCCTCCTCACAGTAGGAGACTGCACTGATACAGTAACATTTGAAGTCAGGATTATTTCCAAGTTTAAAAACCTGACATATTCTGAATCTAACTTGGCTCAGATATATAAGCAGTCAAATAAGCAATCATTTTTAAATTTTTGGCCTCAGTATCAAAAGTTGGCTTTGGATCATCCCAAGTCAGAAAAGATAAACCCTTATATTGAATTTCTGTCGTAAACCAAATGCAAATTTTTTACCTTTCCTCATTTTCAGTTACCTCTGGCTGTTTAATACATTCTCCACTAATTCTCTTCTGCACTATTGGTCTGGAATTTAGTCTGCATCATGAGAATCCTTTAGTTGATAGACCTTTAGACTCATCTATAAACAGCTTTTGATGACTAATATACATTTTTCTGTTCCTGCAGTAAATTTGTTTTAAGCAAAAGGAGACTGTTTGGAAACAACTCGTTAAGTTCTCTGATAAATCAACTACTTAATATTTAATTTCAAATCATACTGGGAAAAGAAATTAATTTTTTCTCAGGCTAACATCTGAAGGGAAAGATGCAAGATAGCTGCAGAAATACAGAATTAGCATCATTCTGATATGGATTATGTCTTCTTAAGCCATAAGGAGAATAATTTTCTATGTGTTGTTTATATTTTTCTACATTAAAAGATAGTCACTTTACATTAATTTAATTTGAATTCCTATATGGCATCTCCAAATAAAGAAGATGAATAACCAGATGGAAAATGCCTTTACTTATTTCCTGCTCTGAAAGGGATTCATTATTTAAAATATTACCATTACAAATGAACCATTTTCACAGATAGGATGAAACGGATAATTTTTTTACAGGTATCCTTACAACTCTGAAAAATGTGAATATCTGTTTACTGGTAAGCTTTCGAAAGGTATCCTTAGTAATATAAGCACAAAGAGACATCACAGACATCTTCTGTCCTGCATTTTTTATGCCACTGTCACACTAAATGGCACTAGACTTTATCGTACCTTTCCTGTAGATTCTTCTTTTTGTGTTATATGCAGTCCCAGGTCGCATCTGCAGCTAAAACCAAACCAGCTCCCAGGTTTTCCTTCTCCTGTTCTAAGACATCACTACTGCTACTTAATGATACTGGACTTACACAGCTGTCTGATCCTGCCCGAGGACAGAGTGTGTAAGTGCCCTGCTCAGCCTCGAAAAAAGCAACCCAGCCCACAGAGCGTGCCCTGAGCATGTTTTGTGTTACTGTCAGTGGCTCTGTCATTGGTACAGTCTTACGTGGCTGCCTGCAGTGTAACGAAGGAAAATAATTTCATGGAGCAACAAATATGACTTAAATATGAATCTCAAGGATGGAAAGTCTTGTCAAAGCAAAATATAATTTCCTCACCTGTCCACAAACATAAAATGTGTGATAAGAGAGGATTCCTGATGCAGCTGTGATGTACTGTGGGCACAAGTGCAGCAGTGGTAATGGGGAGACCATGCAGGTATAACTGGCATCCAAGAGGAGCAGTAGACCCAAACCCCACCATTTAGGTAATCTGGCTGATCATTTCCTTCTCTGAGTTTTTTACCCCAAAGTAGACAGCAGAGAACTGCATTACCAAAAATAGTTCTTGAAGGAAACAGGAAACAAGCGAACTGAAGGCTGAGAGTTTGACATTAATATTTTCAAGAGGTAATGACTAGCTCAGTCTTGTCACAATTCTGTTGCAAACTCAGATTTTCATAGTTGTTTCTGCTGACTCCATACAAAGGATTTTGATACTAAAATGGAATAATATTTTCTGATGCAGCTCCTTACTTCATGCCAGTTAAGCTTCTATGCCAGTGGAATTACAGGATTGTCTATGCTATTCTGAGTACATTAGGAAAGGTACAAGAAATTTATTCCTCCAGAAGTTACCAGATCAGCTCAAAATGACCTTTAGCTAAAGATTGAGATACAGGTAATATTTTTAGATTTCAGGCCAACTCATAGAGTCTCATTCATTCTAAGAGGTGGTTCATGCTCTTCAACATGAAGTACGTGTAATTCATGGGTTTAGTCCACTCACACTCCTTTACTATAATACCTACTGTGCAGGAGCATCATTTCTTGGTGTCATGAATTTCACCCTCTTCAGTAGTCTAATTTGGTTGGTGTAATTTGACTGGTGTGGCTGCTGGGCTATCTTTTTAGCCAGATAGAAATACAGAACATACTTTTTATACTTTTACAGAGCATTTTTAACTCAGATATGGACTCTTTTGAGAAACACTAAAACAAGCTTTTCTTGAGGTAAATAGTACATGGGGAAAATAAAGTAATATTTTTAGCTTACAAGCTGAAACTGATGGGAAATTGGAGTTTTTCAGCTTATTTGAAGAGTTGCAATCATTAATTTGTTAGAATTCAATCAGACAAGTCATCCGCATTCCTACAACAATGTTCCTATTCTCATCCATAATTTTGCCCGGTCCTCTCTGGTAAAATAAAAGACAGTCCTAACGGGCTCTTTTATCAACAGAACTTCTGTTTTAACCGAGAAAGGGGCATTTTCACTAGTCCAAGCAATAATTTTCCCTCTTGCAGTCTACAAATTGTATCTTTTCTTATCCTTCAATGATAACAGGAAGTGTCAACATTATTTCTTTCTGCAACTTTGAAAAATTTGGTTTTCTGTGCAAAATAGCTGGCGCCATCATAGTCTATGACATTCTGGGCCATATCCAAAACATCTGACAGGTTAGCTCTGGTCAGTAGCCTACCCTCTCATAATATTTTCCTTTAGGTTTTGTGAAAGTAACTCAAGACTATCCCCTTAAGCATTTTTTTTTACAGTGAATAAAACTGTATGATGGTCAAGGTCTACAGACTATTTATGTAACATCTCTGAATATTTAATAGTCCTGTATTTCTTCAGTAGGTCCCTATTAAGGCATGAAGTAATTTGACACTTTGCCTACTTATCAAACAACAGGAGATAATCTATGAAAATATCACTCTTGATTATTGCTACACTTCAGTGATACAGTTGTTAAGATTGCTTCAGAAGGAAAGCTTCCTCTGGGGATTTCAGAGTCAGCCAGCTGCCAGTAGTGTTGTATAGTAATTTAAGCCATAAAGGCTTGTATTTCATACTGGTGTCGCTTTCAGTTAAATGTATCCATTCAAAACAAATACTTGTCAGTTATTCAACTGCTGCAAAGTAAGCGTAATGCAGATCATATTTCTGTTCAAATTAACATGGTTCAATATTTGCAATATTTTGTGATCAGATTACAGAGACAGCTGGAGGAGCTTATACCACAATGCCTTCAGCTTTAGTTCTCTGGTATAGTTTCTTCAATGATGTAGTTTCAATTTATTTTAGCTAGTAATAATATTACACCATATGATACTGTGTTAAATGTTGGGCTCAATCTTTATCTTTACAAATGCATAAACATAAAACATATAAAACATAAGAAAAGTGTAAAGAGGCATGATAGTTCACAAATTAGCAAGGTTTTGTAGTTAAGGCTATCTGGTTAGCTGTTTTACTATGCACCATACTCATCCCTGGCACAAAGCTCCTAAGTAGCATCTGCTTATTGACACAACTTAAAGACACTGGCCTAAATTATGCAAAGACTTGGCCTATGTGTGGGTATGCAGCAAGCATGAAGTGACATCTGAAACACTGTTACCATCAAGCTGCATATTTTCAGTATTGTGCTTTTTATATTGATAGTGGAGACTTTTTGCATCACCACCTCACCTTCACTGAGTGGGTTAACAGAGCAGCTTCTGAGCAGCTGGGCAGTGGTGCATCACTCTTGAGCCAAGATTTCTCCTGGTCGTGTGCATTTCCACTAGACCCTCCTAACCAGAAAGCTTTGAAAAATTGCAACCTTATTTGGTATTTAGAGGGCAAGTCTCAGGTATCATTAATTTAATCAGTTAGAGTAACAATTTTGTGTCTTAACTTGTGTTTCCCAATCCTATTCTCTGTCTCTGGGGAGAAGGCAACAGCAGCAATAGGAAGCTGTCAGCCTGACTCTGCTGTTGGGGCAGAACCAGCCCCCTCTGTACCCTATAGATGCTGAAATCTGCTCCTCACATTTTGTAGCCTTTGTTTCTCCTTGCCTTGTCTAAATCAAAAATTTTACAAGGATTTCTTTTCACAAACAAAATGTTTGCTTATGTTCAAAAGGACTGAAACAATTCCTCCATGATTCTTCTAGCTTCTGCCATTGAATTCAGCCTTGTTTCACAGCAGTGCCTGTACAATGCCAGTATTACATGCAACCAGTGAACTCATCCAGGGAACATCTTGTTGAACAAGCTGGGATATTTCTTTCATTCTCTGCTACAAGCCACTCGGAATAAATCCTATTAAAATAATGCAAATTGCTGTCATTAAGAAGATAATCCTGTTTGGCCTATATAGAGTTCACATTTTTCTCCAGCAAAACATTAGAGATTATTGGTTCGTTCATCGAACAGCATATGGACTGTGCTACTGGAGCTGAAAAATAACACAATATCCACTTTTTATTTTGTACCTAGCCTCAAGTTATTGTTGTTTTACGCAAAACAACTGTAAACCCTGGAGTTAACCTAGCAGAGTTTATAGGTGAGAGTTACCTGAAGCAGGGATCACTGGTGTCCTGTGCATGTGGTCTGATACTGACCTGGATAAATTTGTACATACTCATTATATCTTACAGTACTTAACACTAATATGTTAATTCTGGTAATATATTATACCGCATATCATACAGTCATTCATAATGAGATTTTGTCAGTGGGGAAACGACATCAGATCCTATGACAAAAGAATTTTAGCTTCTAGAACTTTGGTTTTATGGAAGATAGCACAGTCTGTCTAAATGAAATCTGAAAGACTGGCACCCCATAAGCTTAATTCACAGTCCTAAAAATATCATGCTGTCCTTTCAGAAAGTAATGTAAACCATCACATTAACTCACTTCGAAAATTCCAGTGAAGGGTTTGGCTTGGAGATGGAATAGATTAAGCAGGCAAATCAACTGCAAGTATTTCAAACACCAGTTTTATTTAGAAACAGGGGTTTTCAGCTGATGCTGAATGCACGTTATGAAATGAAAAGTTTAAAGAATACTTTAAATTACCTTCTTGTGGCTCAAGATAGCTTTGTACATATTCTTCATTCACAGTACAAAGAGCATCAAGTACCTTCTCAGAGTTCCTGGAAATTCAACTTATATAGAATTAGCAAAAACATTTTCTGTAAATAGGGCTTATTGAATTAAATGTGATATATTGCATTTATATACATGAATGGGAGTATAATGCCTTTCTAATTGTTTATTAATACCTTAAAATCTGTCTAATTACAGCAATGTTAATAGTAACTATCAAATTTGTTTACTAATTCTTTCATTTTCTTCAGGCTACAACAACTCTCTTCTTAGGAAAATGCCTGAGCTACTGGCCATAGGCACTTTTAGAATAAAGTGATTATTAAAATTCCCTGTCATAACAGGGCACGAAGAACTGCAAAAGAGAGCACATAGGCTAAGCCAAACACTGATTCACAAGCAGGAGGTAAAACTTGAATAACATGAAGTCCTTCTATGAAATGACTGGCTTGGTAGATAAGGGGAGAGCAGGGGTTGTTGCTTACCTGCATTTCAATAAGGCTGTCTCCCATGGCCTGGATGAGCAGTCAGTCAGATGGATTTAAAACTGCCTGCACACATAGGGCCGAGGGGTGGAGATCTGTGCTACCAAATCACCTTGGAGGCCAGTAGCTAGCAGGGAATGCAAAGGGGTAATACTATGTACAATTGCATCCAATACGATCAGGAAGATGGGCCAGAGTGTGCCCTCAGCAAGCTGGCTGACTAGACAAAACTGATGTGAGTGGCTGATACCCCTGAGGGATCTTGACAGACTGGAGAAATGGGCTAACAGGGACCTCCTGAACTTCAGCAAGGGGAAGTGCAAAGTCTTACACCTGCAGTAGAACAAGCCCGGCACCAGTACTTGCTGAGAACTGACAGGGTGGAAAATAGAAAAGGATCTGGGTGTCCTGGTGGAGACTACATCAACCATGAGCCAACAATAGTCATTGTGACAAAGACTTAATTGTATATCCTGTGCCACATTAGGAGGAGTGTTGCCAGCAGGTTGAGGGAGGTAATCCTTCCCCTCTGCTCAGCACTGGAAGGGCCACCATTGAAGTATTGAGTTCAGTTCTGGTCTCCTCAGTGTAAGAGACACAAGGACATACTGGAAAGAGTCCAGTGAAGGGCTATGAGCATGATTAAGGAACTGCAGCATCTCCCCTATGAGAAAAGGCTGAGAGTGCTGGAAATGTTAAGCCTAGAGAAGAGATAGCTTCAGGGGATCTCATCAATATATATAAATAGGTGAAAGGAGGATGCAAAAACAGAGCCAGGCTCTTTTTAGTAGCATCCAGTGGCAGAACCAGAGTCAATGGGCACAAACTGAAACACAGGAGCTGCAGGCTGACCATCACCTTATGTGAAGGTGACTGAGGCTCAGCAGAGTTTGTCCAGGGAGACGGAGGGATTTTCATTTTCAAAGACCATCTGCACACAGTAACATACAAACATGCTCTACGTGTCCCTGCTTGAGGAGGGAGGTTGGACAAGATGAACTCCAGAGGTCCCTTTGAACATCAGCCCTTCTGTGGTTCTGTGATTCTGTGGACCAGAACTGTATTGTTACGGTCAAAGATCGTCAAGGGAAGAGTTGTCCTGTCTTCTGCAAAGACTAATTATTTTACCCAGTGATGGTGATGCTGACAAAATTGCACTTCTTATTGGCTATACTTAGGCAGTCCCAGAAGCAGTGGGAAGCTCAGACTTAGGTGTCCAGCCTCCTAATACAGCCTACCCTGTCCAGACCTCAGTACAGACCTCAGCCAAAAGGCCAAGTAAAAAATTTTACTTGAAAGTTATTTATTTATAGAACTATGATAAACATCTGAGGTTAATGGACATGGATTCATTAGCTTTCCATGCCATGATGTGTACTTCATAAATAATGTAAATTGTTACAAATATTTTCCTTGTTTTCCTCACATTTATTTAACAGATAATTCCATCTTAAACATGTGATCCTAAATGTTCCCTCCTATAGATGTGAGTTCCATCATCACAGTCTTCAGTCTGTTTTCAGACTTGGGATCTCTTCTAATCAGGTATTGCATATTTTTTGTTATATTTTAGAAAGAAAGAAAAAAAAATATGGCTTTTTCACAGTTGGTAAAATAAGTCAGTAAGTCAGATTTCAATGCAGCTTCCATTTTCCTATCGATTTCAAGTGTCTAAGGGGATAACTCCCCATTAAAAGATCTTTGACATTATTCCATATCCAAAGCATTAACACAGTATTTGTTTCCATCAAGGAATATTTCTACTTCCATTTTCTTTTTCAGTTACTACAGTGACATGAAAAAGTATGAAGTCCCATCTTCATTCAAGATGACAGGAATATCAGTCCCCATAGCAAAGTTCTTTTGTCATTTTATGACTTAAAAAAAGCCACTTAAATAAAGAGTAAGGAAGAAGTCTCTATAAAAATCAATAACTCACAACAAATTTAGTCTTGGATAAACTACACCAGAATATTGATTTGCATATTTTCTGTGAACTGCCATTTGCAAATCCCTAGGACGGTTTTCATCCAACTGTGATCATAACAAACTTTTCCATCTGTGTATTTTTCTATGGGAAATCTTCATCAGAATTGTTCCCCAAAGGCCTTATGGGCTCAAAAACCTCAACACAGTTCCATCTTTCTCACAGAAAAAGTAAAAAGGATTTTAAGAAAAGGTTATGATTTTCTTAGGCTTTCTCAGACATTCCAATTAGTAATCAGCTATATTTTTTCTTTGAAAACACTGTCGTCATCAATACTATGTTATTATGTCCTTCTAAGTTCTACGATATGTTTTCTAACACACAATTGGTGTGGAATATTTGTAATTTCAAATCTCCTAAATTCCACACAACTTTATAAACAAGGATGATTATTCTGAAAAATAATAATTCTACATTTTCATTTGATTTCTATTATATTTCCTGGAGGCTCCAAAAGTTCTCCCCAGAGAGTTGAAAATTAAACGCATCAGTATTCCAGAAATACTGGAATATTGATGTAGGTAAAGTGAGGCCGTAAGAAAAAAGCCTGAGCCTGCTATTTCCTAAAGTATTTCTTGTTCCTGTCAAATAGTTGTCTATGGTGCTGGATATGAACATATTTGAGAAGTGATTTAAAGCAAAGTCCCAGAGAAAATACTTGTTAGAAGAAAAAGATCTAGCTATACTGAATCTCAATTCTGTTTTAACCTTAAAATGATCATTTGACTTTTATCGATGGAATCGGAACAGCTGTAGTATATTACAACAAAATTTTGTATATAAAGGGAAGACATTACAATTTCTTGAAACCAAATTCTCAATGAAATGAAATTCAGGAAACCAGTGCACATCTGAACTCATTCTTGTTTACAGAACTGATTTGCAAAAATGAGGTTTTGGTGTTTCCCGGTTCAATACACAATTCTCTGTTCCAGAAATTTGCAAGTAAAGAGGTAAGTGGAACTAAGGGAATGAGAATCTCTCCAAGAAACACGAGGACTGAGGAAGGGAGTAAGCACTATCTGAAAAATGTGTCACGGCTTCTTTTAAAATAAAACATCTTTTAAAGTAGGCCATTCAATTAAAATGTGTGTTTTCCTTCTTTCAGCCTGACGTAAACACATCAAAAGAAAAACATTTAAGTAAGTTTTTAACTTTAAGGATGTGCCTAAGCAAGGTGCTGAGTAAACAGACCATCAAAGCATGATACAGGTAGGGAATTGCTTTTGCAGGAAGTAGGGCTTAGTTGGAAAAACACAAAGACAAGCAATGTGCTCTGAACCGAACAGAAATATTAATCTAAATGAGATATCTGACTTAATACTTTCATTTATTATTTTCTATTAAGCCAGCCAAACAAACATTTTCATATTAGATGTACCTTGCAAATCCAGCAAGACACATTTCTCATGCGAGGCACCTTGCCAACAATGGAGCACTGGAGCAAATACTGTGTCCTATATCTAAGAGGTAAAGGAGATACTCTACCAGCTGACATCAACAGGCACCAGTATCAAAGAAGGACATTAAAGAATCAATCAGTGTAGAAAAAACTTTTCAGACACCGTAGCACACAAGCAGCATCTAAACACATTGTGCAGTGCATTCCTAGGACCAGAAACAGACCCCCAGTTTAATGGGAGATGCTGTCATTTTTGCCACATGATAGAAGCACATCTATCCAGTCATGTGTTGATGAAGGGACCATGGAGGGAGGGAATGAAGTAAGCAGGGAACACATCACAGGCTGGCAAAACCATGAATTCAATCACCATCCCACTCCTTGCTCACGCCTGCAGGTACTTGGAAAAGAAGGAATAGGTTGTGGGCTGTGAAAACTGTTAGGCACACTGTATCCATATGATGGGTCATACTTCAGGCTAAATTATCGAAGAGTTTTAAAGAAACAAGTGAGATGCCTACAGGTGTTGCTGAGAAGTTATACATTTTTACATTGCAGCTTATCAGAGAGAGCATAGAAGCACTTCCTTGTTCTAATAGAGTAAACGGTATTGAAGTCATGTGTTCAAGACAGCACTAAAATAAATTGATAAAATAAAGGGAAACTAATCCCATAGTACAGAATGAATTTGCAGTGGAACTCGAAAGGGAGTTGAGATTGAGAGATAGTCTTATCCCTGCACTGGGACACGGAAATCTGAGTTCTTAGCCCTCACACTGATCTCCTGGCTGATTTTGAGACAGTCACTTCACATCCCATGCTTCTGTTTCTACAGCTCCAAAACTCTCATAAAAATTAATTAATTTTGAGATATGGTTTTATTAATAAAAATTGAGATGAATGCTTATGAGGAAATAAAAGAAGGAAAAAAAAGGAAATAATAAAGGAAATAAAAAAGCAGAGGTATATGATCTGTTGCTAAAATATTTATTGAAGGATCAGATAAAACATGTGTTTTACTGCTCTTTTAAGAAAACATTCAAAGGGTGAACCCAAAATTACCGATTGACACACCAATCAATAAGACTTAATCCAATTCAAGGTCATTCTAAATGCAAGAAATAATTAAAACCAGAACAAAATGTTTTGATGTTTGTGACAACACAGCTTCATAATTTGAAATAAAAACTAACACGTGTCTTAAATCCATTGGAATTATTTTGATTACCGGAAAAATAAAGGAGAAATTGTTCATATATTTAGTATTTAGTAGTTTTACTGTGGTTTTGGACTATTGAACTTGTGAGAAAGAGCTGGCTTTTGAAAACTCAAGGCACTTTAAGCTGAATACTTTGGAAAGGCACAGTGATGGATTCTATGTTACTTGGAACCATACAAAATATCTAGGCATTCTGCTACAATTGTGGGCTTTGGAAAAGTGTAAAAAAGAATAATAGTAACAACAAAAAAAAAGGTAGATTTCATTTTAAAAGGCTCAGAAAATAACCAATAGTACTTCTAATCCACAACCTTGACTAACCTTCACAAAGTACTAACTGGAGATTAGGAGGATCAGAAACATGATGACTATTGGAGATGGGGGATGACAGGAGCCCTGTCCAGAAGCTCTCACAGAGAGAAAGAGGCTGGGACAAACTTCACCTCTGCATACGTAAAAACACCTTGCATGCTACTAAATTATAGTCCTTTGCTTTAGATAGCCTGCAGGCCATACTAATGAACTACAGCATGGAGAGTGCTATAATGTCATCACAGGCATTAATGTCACAATTTCCCCTTGAACATTGTCATAGGGCTCATGAGTAAAGCAGTTTATTTTCCAATCATTTCAGTGATCAGTCTGTAGTCAGAGGTACCTTTCAACACCCAAAATTTCGTATTACCACAATAAATACACTACAATTTTCTTTCAAGAGCTAATTTAATTATTTAGACCCGTAGAATTACAAGCAGTGCTATGCCTATGAAATTTGGTAAGATACAGTTTTCATTTCTGGAAGAAATATTTTAGGAGACTTTGCAAATACATTTCTGGGAACTGTGATTTGATTTTAAAGATATTTTACAGAGAGTGGGATGGGGGAGTGTGTTGGACGAGATGAATAATATGGAAAAAAAATTATATCACTGCATCAAAATGCAGTGGTTTCCAAAGAGGAAGGTGATCCTCTGTTATGTATTTTATAGGAACCCTGTACTAAACCAAAACTTTTTCTGATGCCTAGGGTGGTGCAGCAAGTAAACAAGAGTGTAAATTTGATGTTTACTCAGCATTTATATAAGGGATTGTGCAATGTGATACCAAGCAAGGAAAGATTGGATTTCTGATTTCATATTGATAGATCATAAATTCATAGAGCTCTTATGAGCAAGGAACCATGATGATTACCAGCTCCTAATGAATTCCTGAACTTTTCTTTGACACACAGATTTTTGTTTCCTTGATAGGAATGTTGTTAGACTAGGTTTCATTAACCATGTTTGCTTATTAGATATCTTTGCTCATTAAAAGCAGGAGTTAATTGAGTCCCAAATAGTGAAAAAATATTCTGTCTAAAACAACAAATATGTCTGGTTAGAGGGGTCCTAATTAGACAAAATACTGACTACGGAAAAAAACCCTTGTCCCTGTGCAAGATTTTGAAAAGCATTTTTAAGGATAGCTTAATATTGCATTAAGTAAAACAAAGAGAGCAGTCTGAAAGCTCTTTGCTATGGTATTTTTTTAATAGCAGAATTTGCCTTAATTTTGAGACAGTCAGGTTTCCCAAATTCCGAAAAGGACATGAATGTTTTCAGCCTAACCTTTTTGAGGTTCAAGACTGCCACAAAGCACAGGTCTGTAACATTAAGATAGCAGTTCTCAGCAAGTGACAGAAATACTTCTATAAATACATCTGCAACAAAAGGAGGGCCGAGGAGAATCTCCAGCCTTTATTGGATTTGGGGGGAAACATAGTGACAAAGAATGAGGAAAAGGAGGAGCTACTTAATGCTCTCTTTGCTTCAGTCTTTAATGGTAAGACCATTAAAGTATCCACTGCTCTGAGCTGGAAGACAGGGACAGAGAGCATAACGAAGCCCCCATGATCCAAGGGGAAAAGGTCAGTGACCTGCTGCATCACTTAGAAACAAACAAATCTATGGAGCTGCATGGGATCTGCCTAGGGGTGCTGAGGGAACTGGCAGAATAGCTCACCAAACCACTTAAGCAGCAGCCCTCGGCAACTGGGAAAGTCCAGGCTGGGCAGGAGTGTTGATCTGCTGGATGGAAGGAAGGCTCTACAGAAGGATCTGGATTGATGGGCCAAGGCGAGTTGTATGAGGTTCAACAAGGCCAAGTGCCGGGTCCTACACTTGGGTCACAAACAATCCCAGGCAGTGGTACAGGCTGAGGCAGAGCGGCTGGAATTTGCTCAGTGGAAAAGGACCTGGGGCTGCTGGTTGACAGCCAGTTGAGCATGAGCCAGCATGGGCCCAGTCCTGGCCTGTATCAGCCACAGCGTGTCCAGCAGGACCAGGGCAGTGACTGTCACCCTGTTCTCAGCACTGGTGAGGCCACACGTTGAGTGCTGTGTCCAGTTCTGGGCCCCTCACTGCAACAAGGAGCAACGAAGCTGGTGAAGGGTCTGGAGCACAAATCCTGTGAGGAGCGGCTGGGAGAGCTTGGGTTGTTTAGACTGGAGGAGAGGAGGCTCAGGGGGAGCGTATTGCTCTCTCCAACCACCTGAAAGGAAGTTGTAGCAAGGTGGGGTTTGGCCTCTTCCTCCAAGAGCCAAGCAACAGGACAAGAGGAAATGGCCTCAGTTTGTGCCAGGAGAGTTTTAGATTGCATATTAAGGACAATTTCTTGCCTGAAAGGGTGGTCAAGCATTTGAATAAGCTGCCCAGGGAAGCGGTAGCATCACCATCCTAAGGCATTTAAAAGACATGTAGATGTGGCACCCAAGAACAGGGTTTAGTGGTGGACTTAGCAGTGCTGGGTTAGCAGTTCAGCTCTATGATCTTAAAGGTCTTTTCCAACATAAACAATGCTAGAGTTCTATGATTCTGTGAAATAACAGCTGATTTTCTCACAACAAAAGTTGCTGAAGGACAACGAGCATTTTCTCAACTCTTGTAAAATGCCTTTAAAATAAATATATTTTCTTATTTTTTCCAACTATAAAAAATTATGGTCATTTTCTCTTACATTTTTAGAAGTAGTAGCATTCCAGGATGCCATGGCTGAAGCACACTGATGCTGTCAGAAATTATTAGATCAGTGAATTAAAGATGTCAAAAAGTATCTCTTAACTGAAGGGAAAGAAATTTAGTGTGAGATATTTTCAAGACAGAAAATGACCACCTTTTCCTTAAACAAAAAAATGCTGTTAACTTCAATTAAATTAGAAGCTTACAGCAACATAGCAAAGAGATGGGCTACAGAGAGATCCCTTTGTTAAATTGATTTTATTCATACACATTGTGTCACGTAGGAGAATGACACAAGGGAGATCTTTGATGAGGTTTGTTTTACATAGCAGCAATTTACCCATGGGATCAGTGCTTATATGGAAATCGCATGGCCATGCCAGCCAGTCTCCTTGGTGGGGGATTAATTCTCCCAGCAAAGTCAGGCAGTGGCTCTGTGACTACCCTCTGAGGGCTTTCACTGTGGGGCAAAAGCTGTATTTTATCTAGGTTGTGCAGGAGCCCTGCCAGTAACACAGAGCATCTCTCAGCCTCTGTTCCTCCTGGAATGGACAGTTCCCAGTAAGGATAGGAAACGCAGACAATGCTCTCAGGGACCAAGATCTGTAACTCATCAGTGCTTTTGTTCACAGTAGACTTTTTTTGTCCTTCTCTACACCAATCAAGTTTTATATTATTCTTTATTCTGTCATCCTTATCTGAGAAAAATAATAGAAGCTAATCTTTTCCAAAAATCCACTTCAGTCTCACACACAAGTGGTATCTTATATTTCTTTCATTAAAACTCAGGCCCCTATTAAAAGGATGTTGATATTCAATTATAACAATGCTCTTAAGGAGGTACATACATTTACTTGAGCAACCAAAGACGTGATGAATGTGATTTCAACCAATTACAAGGTAATGTAAAATGAATATCACCCTCACATATGTTATTTTTAGAGTATCTACACCAGTAGCGAAAACACCATGGAGAACTGGGCACAACTTTCACAAACACAGTATAAGATGTGAAACCTAAGAAGAATATATTAAGTTACTGGCATCTGTTTGTCTAGAAATAGAATCATCTTACAGTATGCTCTGTATAGAGAAGGAAAACACACACTTCTGAAAATGAATCAACATTTTCAGAAAAAGACACTAGTTCTGAGTGTGTCGTGTTCTGGTTGCTCAGTGCAGAGACATGGATGCTGCTTTGTTCTTGAACATGCCTCCACATTTCCAGCCCTCTGTCCATGTGTTTTCTGTCATGTATAAAATGGAAAGCATGACCTCATACACTTGGAGGTCCCAGACACCAGGTCCCATCTATTTTTCTCCCTGCTTGGTATCTGCCCAGTGCTGAAAGAAAATAACCATTTTGAAATATGTTGATTTTAAACATTAATTTCTCTTAAATGTTGAGACTTTTCTTTCACTCAACAAAACTTCTATGAAGTGATACGTGAAACCTACAAAATTGCCTGGGTTGTTGAAAGGCAAGCTGCCTTACAGAAAAAAATGTTAGCATAAACTCCAGAAATTCCAACAAAAGTGACAAAATGAATATGTGCTAGTACTCACTTTATGGGTTTTCTTAATGTTCAGTAAAATTTTCAAATGCAAAACTTGTATCATAGGGTAGGATACAGCTGGCAAAATCTCAGGAAAATCCTGTTCCCATTTTTTTTTCATTTTCAAAGTTAAGTTTCTACAGAAAAGTATTTTGTCAGGATGTTAATGCCAACAACTTACCCAGCTCCACAAGACATGACAGTATGAAGTTATATTTTCAAAAAAAGGTAAAGGCCATGTTTAATGATATTTCCAAAGGTCATATTTCTTTAATTCATGTTTCTGATGCTCTTTTGAAAAGTTCTGTGTGTACACATTACTGCCGCTTTTAACAACACTAATTTATTTGTATTTAAACAGAAAAGAAATAATGCACAATATTGGTTATGAAGGGTAGACAATAGATATTACAGATGTCTACTTTATTTGCTTGATAACATTTTAATAATATCTTCTCTCACACATTTCTTGGCAGCTCCATCCCAGGAAAGCATCAATGTGATAAATTCTATTGTATTCAAAACAGTGACAACACAAGTTCAAATTAAAGCATATGTATGAGTGTTTACCTAAGAAGAGATGGATTTGTGCACCTTTTAATATAATTTTTTAAGGAAAAATTACATCTATTGCATTATTTTGTCTTATACCTTGCTACCTGCTGTAGAAATAACTGTGTAGGGTCATAATACCTGTGCTTGGCGAGACTCTGCAAAAGCCTGGAGATAAGTTGGTAAGCTCAAGTTCAAATTTTAAGTATATTGTGATGAAAGTTGTAAGTAAAATTACAATTTTGTCACAGAGGATGAGTTATACTGTTTGTCTTTGCACCATATTATGTTTCTTCTTTCACTCCAAGTGAAATTCAGTCATGCCAAAGGACAGCATGTGGATATAGTTCTGGAGCAAACATTAATGACAATATGTTTTTTTCATAAAGACTCTCCCATTATCACGGTGGGCCTGGTTTTTGTCACTGATAAGGGCTGTCAAGTCCTGTAGGGCTGTATAAATAGAGACCGAGAGGACCATTGATAATCAATACCACCAACTGAAGGGATTCTAAAAACTTTTGGAATGTAATGGACTCTGATAAATCATTCAAAATTCCATACACTTGGTTAGAAAAAAGTCTGGAAGAGTGCTCCAAATTAAATTCTGTAGAACTTGATCATTATGTGTTGAGTTTGTTATATGTGTGGATGCTTTAACTGCTGTCTCTTAACTTCAACAGAATATTGACAAAAGCAAGTTAACCCTGTTATTTTGACTCAGCAGACTGTCAATTTTTTGTGTAACTGTTCTCCACAAGTTTCTGTATAACTGTTAACCTGTTTTCTGGACAGAATTACACCTATGAATCTTTTTCTAGCAATCTTCTCCAGCTTCAAGTAAGTATCTCATGTTTGAGTCAAATTTGTGTAACCAAATCATGTTGCATGGTCTGTTTGGTTTGGTTTTCCTAATTGTTTCAGATCATTGTTGATTGGTTCCTAGGCTACAAGCAGAAATGCTGGAACTAAGTTCAAAATACTCATTTCTGCTCCTCAGTGAGAAATTAAGTTATGAGATGTGGCTCAGAAGGATATTTGTGGAGATGAATATGGACTGCGACGTCTTCTCAGAAGTAATCTAAGCCCCAAAAAAGAATATGCAATAGGTTTTCATTCCATCCTCCATAAGGTGAAAGATGTATAAATGAAGAACTTTAACTCAATTTTCCTCTGAGATGGTTCCTGGGAGAGTTATGTTGTTGATGATGTAAGGTAAGACAGCAAACGTCAGTCACCTTCAAACTATCGAAAAGTCAAAATTAGTCCCAGAATTTGGTTTCTGTTATCATTTATTATTATGAATGTTCTTCCATTACAGTGTAATTGGACAAAACTGCACATTTTTTCACAAATTAATTAATTCCCAAACACTAAACAGTTAAAACTTGTGACAGACCTTTTGTTTGTATTAAACTCACATGCAAATTCATAGATCCGTGTCAAGTCATTAAAATGATGTGAACAACTGAAGACTATGTCTCACAATGCATTTAGGCCTCCATTTCACTATGCGAAGATGTCATGTTTAAGATTCATTTGCGGTCCACAATTTTTCCACATGAAAATCTCAGCCTTACTGTTAAAGTAGTTGACATATGGATGGATGGATGGATGAATGGATGGATGAATGGATGGATGGATGGATGGATGGATGGATGGATGGATGGATGGATGGAGAGATAGTTTTATTTCTACAAATCCTTTGTCCAAAAATGTCAAAGTCTCATTATAAAGAATATCTGACATCAGCTGTAAAGCTGGAGGCTCATCCTTGAATAGGTCTAATCCTTTCTGGTGCTCTGCCAAGTCAGTCTTTTTCAATTACATGGAGAGAGCAGTGCCACCCATTTTCCATGATCAAAAAGTCTTCAAACAGCAGTTCGAACAGCTGTAATGGCCAAGGGAAATGGAGAGGGGAAGGAAGCTGACTGGTGCACCTTCATCTGCTCTGCTGTTCCTAACACTGCAGAGGCAGTTCTTACAGGCTGCCCTAGGGAAACAGTACATATTTTCCTTCATCTCAAAACTAAGGAATATATTTCTCTCCAACTGATAAGCGACAAGCATTTTCATGTTAAGCATTCTTCCAAGAAGAGTGTTAGACTGGGATCCCCAATCACCTATTCTCCGTTCTACTCCAAAGGAATCCATCTGTTGTGAATTGCATCATAATAAACTCAATTTTTCTGTCCTTTCTCAGGCCTTTTTAAATAAAATTCTCATTGTTCCTTTTTCTAAGTAACAATATTTTAGACATAAGTTTTAATATTTTTTTTAAAACTCTGGCCTCACTTAGCTCAGGCAAGAGAAAATAAAGTGTGAAATGGATTGTCAGATTCATCTGATCTAGTAACCCTGGGAATGTTTGTTTAAAAGCTTTGAAATGTTTTATACTCTTCCAAAATAAACGCCTCAAAAACTGTAGCCTTGGATTCTAAGTCCATTTCTTATGGTCACTGGTAGAAGTATATGAAAACCCAATACATTTGCCTTGTCTGCTACACTTCCATTCACACTGTAAGTGAAATTCAGGCGCCACTGAGACAATAGATGATTTGTCATTGATTCAGTAAGATCACAAAATCTTTGGATTTTTTTGCATTTTCAATGGCTGTTTTCTTCGTTACCTGGTTATGGTGGGAAGCTCATATTAAGTCCACATGTGTATTAAAAATATGAGTTTTCTTAAAATTAAATTTGGACCAACCTTCTCATTCAATTATTCCCTATTTGTTTGTGTGTTTACATCATCAAGTACTCAGATGTCTTGTGAATTCTACTGCCATTGACACAGGATTTCCAAAGATTGGAAAAACTGAAACTTGCTACCTTCCCTAGCAAATACTAGAGATTTTAATTTTAAAAGCTTTGTTGCTGTTGTTGTATCAGATTTTTAACTGAACACTTTATTTTTTAGTTATTGCACTTTAAGGGCCAAGTTCCTGGTATCTCAGTAGACTTTATAGCTCTAAATAAGGAAATAGCGTCATCCCTATTTCCCAGGGATATAAAACCTTCCCACTCTAACATCCCATATTTTCAGGCCATTCCGTTCAATTTAGTGACTCCCAGACTGAGCAGAACCACTCATGGTCTGAAAAGAAAACTAGGAAGTTATTCAGCTCTGTTTCAAAAGTAATAAAAATGATGAACTGAAGCAGAAACAATGAGCTGTCATAGGGAAGATTCTAGTGGAGCTGAACATTGAACTTGCTTCTCCTGGGTCTCAAACTAACCATGCTAATATCTTACCCTCCAATCCCCTCTACCCAAGGCAGCTTCCAACTAAAGAAGGGAGAAACTTCTCCGATATTTTAAACAATGTTAGAGCTCATGAAATGTTACTGGCTAAATGCCACCTTGGCAAGCTTAGAACTTTGCAAAAGAATTATTCAAGCTGAACTCCTGTTAAAACTCACCTAAATACAAGTGGTCTAATAAAGACGCTGGTCAAGGGCTTTTCCCATGGATTGTTTACAAGATGATAAACTAGAGGCTATCAGAGGTGTAGGTTCTCGGTGATTATGAAAAATAGGTCATTTGTAGGATTTCTACTCAGACAAAAGACAGGGGTTCTGTCTTTTGACATCTGACTTTGCAAATATAGCCTTGTGATTCTCTTCGTTCACAAAATGTCTAGGAAGAGTAGGCTTCCAACTAGCCTTATGTCAAGACAAAATTCTGCCAGGCACCAAGTTGCTCCATTCCTGGAAAAATTCTTCCACAGGGGGGATGTAATCCCAAACATCCATCTACTCTCTAAGCAACAACAATGAAGGAGCATCATGTGTGGGAGCTGGCAATCTACAGTAGATTGCCAAAGCCACTGCACTTTTGCTTGGTGATCCTCGAAGAGCACAGCATTTGCTGGATGTCTGAGAGGACATGAGAAGCCTGTTCATGGCTTAGCCTCTGTCTTTGTAGATCAAAGAGAAAACTTGTTTGGCCTGCTCTGAAACATGCATAATCTAAAAAGTAGCATTTTCTTCGGAAGTTAAAAGGACTAAATATTTGTATTAGAAAACTGTATCAGTCTTAACCTTTATATTTTATATAAAATGCCTTCATCAGGCTAAAATATTCTCTGCATCCAGTTGAGGAATGTGGCTGGGCAATGGAGAATTCTGCAGGAGGAAAAATGAATGAGTTTTTCCTTTTCTCCTTCATATACCAGTTCATATTATTTGTTTCCATAGTCCCTTTCTCCAGAGCAGCAGGGTACTCAGCTGTTCACAACTATGTATAGGGCTCCCCTGTCCCGTTTGCTGCCATCTGTGAAGTTTGATTTGTGTTTGTTCACAGTAAATGGTACAGTATAGTGTGTGCTTTATATAAAATAATCTAGCAGCTTTGTGGCAGAGGGAAAAATACCACAGCTGGTGAGGTGGAACAAGAGAAAGGGAGGGAAAGATGCAAAGAAACTGCCCTTTTCTCAAATACAGCTGTGCTTGCTTACTTGGAGGAAGCATTGGGTTTGCAGGATGGGACAAGCAGAAGGGAGTTAGTGCAATCCAGGAGGTGCTTGAGAGGAGCAGGGTACAGGAACAAAGTTAACCGCGAGGGTGTTAAAAGGCAGGAAGCTTCTTAGGGTACTCAGAGAAGCCCCTACAAAGGGAACTTCTGGAAGTCACTGGACTGGAAACTGAGGCTGGGAGAAAAGACTTGTCCTGCAAATTCACTGGGAATTTTGTTTTCAAATCCTGGTATTTAATGCCTCCTCCAGCTGGCCGCTTAGACAGCTAACTGGCTGTAGCTTATTAGCCTGTGTTATGCCAAGGCTGGGAGCCTTCTAATGTGTTGACAGATAATGGCCAATTCTACTCACAGATGCTGTTAATGGGGTTCTGACATTCTTTTTTCCTAATGTGGACAAAAAAACTCTTTCTGTATTTCCAGCTCTTGCTATATGACAATATCTATGGAAGGAGTTTTGTTATTTGCACTTAGAAGTGCATCACAAAATTCAGGGACTATCTTTTTTCCTGTTTCTTTGTTTGTTTGTTTGCTTGTTCTGTGTTTTGAAACAAATAAAGCCTTGCAAAGCCCTGCTGTAGACCACACTGGAACTCCAGATATTTGCTACTTGCTCTTATTTTTCCATTTATTTTTATATCCCTTTTGTGGCTGGACACCAGGTGCCCACCAAAGCTGCTCTACCACTCCATTCCTCAGCTGGACAAGGGAAAGAAGAGAGAACAAAAGGCTTGTGGGTTGGAATAAGGACAGGGAGAGATCACTCACTACTTACCATCATGGGCAAAACAGACCCAACTTGAGGATATTAGTTTAATTTATTGCAAAACAAAGCAAACAAAAAAGTGTAGAAAAATGAGAAATAAAGCCAAATCTTAAAAACATCTTCCCCTCACACTTCCCTTCTTCCTGGGCTTAACTTTATCATCATCCCTCCCGCAGTGGCACAGGGGCAAATGGAATGGGGGCTGTGGTCAGTTCATCATGTGTCTGTTGCTCCTTCCTCCTCAGGGGGAGGACTCCTTACACTCCTCCTCTACTCCAGCTTGGTATCCTTCCCACAGGAGACAGTCCTCCATGAACTTCTCCAATATGAGTTCTTCCCATTGGCTGCAGTTCATCACAAACTGCTCCAGCGTGGGTCCCTGCCAGGAACTGTGTGGATGCAGTCCTTCAGGAACAGACTGCTCCAGGGTGTGTCCCCTGCCGGGTCACAAGTCCAGAGAACCTGCTCCAGTGTGGGCTCCTCTCTCCACAGGTCATGGGTCCTGCCAGGAGTCTGGTCCAGCATGGGCTTCCTACAGGCTCACATCCAGAAGGCATCCACCTGCTCCAGTGTGGGGTCGTCCATGAGCTGCAGAGGGCTCTCTGCTCCACTATGGACCTCCATGGTCTGCAGAGGGACCTCTGCTCCACCATGGACCTCCATGGGCTGCAGAGGGACCTCTGCTCCACCATGGACCTCCATGGGCTGCAGAGGGACAGCCTGACTCACCAGGGTCTGCACCAGGAGCTGCCGAGGAATCTCTGCTCTGGCGCCTGAAGCACCTCCTCCCCCTCCTTCTTCACTGACCTGGGTGGCTGCAGAGCTGTTCCTCTCACATTTTCTCACTCCTCTCTCTGGCTGGAATTCTGCGGGATTTTTTTCACCCTTCTTAAATACCATATCCCACAAGCTCTACCACTGTCACTGATGGTCTTGGCCTTGGCCAGTGGCAGTTCTTTCTTGGAGCCAGCTGCTGTTGGCTCTGTCAGACATGGAGGAAGCTCCTGGAAGCTTCTCACAGAAGCCATCTCTGTAGCCCCCTACTGATAATACCTGGCCATCCAAGTCCAGTAAAGCCTTTTAACTCTCAGGACAAAAATTCTTTTATAGCTAAAGGCAAATTTCTGGATTTCTGCTGCATTGGGACCAAATCACTTGAATTTCATTTTGTGAACAAATGCAGTTTCACAGCTCATTGCTCAGACAATGCACAGCAGAAAGGACACAAAACAAACAAAGGGAAGAAATGTAGCCCTTAGTAAACCTAGTGGTACCTAACCAGGAAAAGGTTTTCATTCCAAGTAGGGATGGTAATTTCCCTCACAGAAAGCCCTCAAGTGGCGCAGAGAAGATTTTGCCACTTCAACCTGGCAAATAGACACATGGGCTTTTTTCTTCCTTAAGCCATCAAGAATAGATATAGGTTTGTAAACCTTTGTCCTGTAATCTTTGCAAGTAAACACATGCAAGACAAATTAAAACAGATGAGACTACCTAGACTCACTTCAGCACTGTGGCTTTCCACGAAAGAGTTATACATCAGACCAATAAGGTAATCCAAAAACTGTGTGAGGTGATCTGCATTTCTCTACATTCAAGAGCTAACTGTACAAAACGAACCTAATTCTCCTCGCATTTGCCCACTTTTCAGATGAATTCCAGTATGATTTCTCTTTAGAGCATCCTGAATGAGAATCAAATGCATGGTTTCACACAGCAGCAATGAATCCAAATAAGCTGGTCTGCCTTTCAACAGTGGTGAAAATGGGCAGGTTATTTTGGAACATCCTATGCAGCTGCTGTATATGTATTTATGTCCACATGGCTTCAGTCAGAATAAGGGAAGGTATTATAACAGGCAGTACTTGTGAGAGCTATCAGTTGTACTAGGCATACAAACCCTTCTCCTGTTCCCCCACCAGGCCAGGGGTTACACAGGATGCCTGTGCAGGTCCATCCTGTCCTTCTCTTAGCTCCTTCTTGCAGGAGATGGGATCCAAAGGAGCTTCTCTCAGGGATGACAGCAGCACTCCTATGCAGCAGCTTAGGGTCTTGAGGAAGTCATCAGCTCTCCATGGATGTCTGCCAGAATTGAGAGTGACTCCTGGGATGTTCGCAGCTGCACAAATTCGAGCTCCCAGAGAGAACACCAAAAGCGAATGCCTTAAAAGCATCTTTATGGAGATTTTTTTTCGGGTAATCTTTTGGGTAGAAATACTTCTAAAATTCTGCAGAGGCTTTTTTTGCAAAAAATGTTGAACATATTTACCTCATTGCCTGCAGGAACTGCTCTTTAGTACCTAAGAGCTGTTCATGAGTGGATCTGTGATTCTGTGCCTATCTCCTCCCATGAGTATTTGTATCTTTTCTCATCTGTTAACACCTTGGTTAATTTTCCAAGGAGATTAGAAGCAAGGCCTTAAGAATGACAAATGCTACTGAAAATAAACGGGGAGAATTATGAAGACAGGCCCTGCAGACAATATCTGTTTTGCTGGGATTTGGTTCTGCTGAGGATACTTTCCAGTGGATAACAATAACAAGTCATCACCTTTTCCAGATGATAGGAAGGCATAATAGCTGCACTCTTCTGAGTCTCTTCTGAGTATCTTTATTTTTTCCAAATGAGTTCCTTGTAAAAATGTCACACTGCAGCGCTGCTCAAAGGCTACTTAATATTCTTCTTTTCTTAAAAGAGCTGTGTATTCCCTGACATCCAAGGTTTCTCTAATCTAAACTCTGAAAACAGCCCTTCTTATACTTTGTTTTTCTTACTAAATTAGAAGGAAAACCACAAAAATCCCCTTAATCTGTGTATTTCTCATTTGCCTTGGGAAAATAATAAGCTTTGGGAGCAATATTTTAATTGTTGAGATTCTTCTGTTGACTAAAATATTACTAAAGATAAAGGATTTGGTCTAGTCATGTTTTTAAAAGTACTTAAAAACCTGAGCATTTTACAGAATCTGACTCACTATGTTCAAGCTTAGAAGGCACCAGGCGTGTCATTATGAACTTCTTGCTCATGATCTGGAACATTATCAGGTTTGAACCGGTTTTAGTGGCATTTTTCAAACAACAAAATAGAACCTGTAAGAAAATGGAATGTGTAGTTCAGTGGAAAATACAATATTTCACAGTGTTTTACTCCAAACAGGGAAAAAAATGTAAAATCAGAACTGTATTTATGCAGAACTAGTATGATTTCTTAATATTGGAACACTTACTGTTTTATATAAGAACATTAGAAAATATTTATATGAAAAATATTACATTAAAATGGACATTTTAGCATTCAAATCTACAGTGATTCAACATGACAGTTGAACTGAGAATTTTATCTCATAAAGATGAGCCATTTTTCTTCACTTAGACTGAATTAAATTTAATACATTTAGATTAATTGTCTGTTAAAAACGGTGAAACATACTTTACTAACACTTAAAAATTAATAAAACTATAGTCAGAAGATGTTTAACTGAAAATTATTATGATCAATTTTAAAGTAAAATAATCCTAGAAATACCTGCACAGGAGCAAGTTTTGACATGTATTTTGAACCCGTAAAACTGAAATCGGGCGCAATTTTGCATGTGTACAATTTAAAATGGTGTGAACATACCTCTTCATTTCCAAAGATGCAGATAAGGATAATAAATGTATTTAACATTGCTCATGGAGCCACATAAGCACTGTTGAGTGTGTTGAACTAATTTTAACTGATTTTTTTTTAAAAAGTCAAGTTATTTTCTTTCCCTGCACAAGTATATCTATTTTCTAGAACACTGGAAGGCACAACACTCCAGCTCCATTACCTATGCCCTACAAAAGCCCTCAAAAACACCAAGCGCAGGAGCTGTGATGTAGAGATACATCCCATGACAGTTTGTTGGAGAGAAGCACAAAAAGCAGGATAGAGAAGAATGTACTGGAGGATCATGAATCTTTGCAGATTCTGCTATTCTCCAGTACAAAGTGCAAGAAAAGCATCACCTACAAAGTTTGCTTGAGTTATAAAATAAATAGCAAACTAGATTCACTACTACTCCTGCAAATTATGATGAAATTCCCTTCGTGGATCCTAACAAAAAATTCCATGTTCCCTCCCCAGAAAAATTAATGAGGATTGTACTGATAGTCTCAAATACTAACAATAACGTAGTTGAGACAAATTATAAATTCCATTTCAAGATTTTAATTATTTTTACTAATATGTCTTTAATTATTTGTTAATTTTCTTGCAAGCATGAAAGTGATAAAAATAAAAATTTTACAAATATTTTTTCCTTAATTGTTTTATTTGTGTTTATGAACGTGATTTTTTATATGTGCCATAATTTCAAGAGTTACTTGGTTCCTACCAGAACAGCTCCATACAGATAGGTGTGAAAAGCAAGATAGAAAGCAAGATCTTTGTGGTTTATTTCAGTCTTTGAAAGTTCTAGACATTGAATTTCTTGTAAGTTTAAGGGGAAAGGATGGTGGGAATTGCAAGGATCATAAGGATGTTTGGTCTGTCTGAATGAAAATGTCACAATTCCCAAAAGACAGGAAATCTTAATCTTATAAAGAATTCGCCCACAGTGAAAGAGATGAATACTTAAAAGACTCATCAGCACCTCTTCTGTGACATACTCTAGCCTTAAAATGAACTTTGGGTTGGCAGAGCTGCAGAAAAATTGTATAAGTGCTACAGAGGAGCAGCAGTGAGTGGGTTAGTAGAAGGGGGAATAGGCAGCAAGCAGGGAAAAGCAGAGGCATTTATACATATTATATTTATTACATATATCTAAGATAACCTAATTCCACCTGGTACCTGCCACAAAGCACTGTGGGGGATCTGTGGGCACCCTCAGGGCTTGAAACTGCTGTTCCTCTTTTATTTGAGTTCTTTCCAGTCTGTCGTTTCTTCAATTTCTGATACACAGCACTTAAGCCTGTGCAACAATGGGAACCTGGGTTTTAATGAGTGATTAATGGGTTCCTAAAATTTTATTAGGTTTGTCACTTCAGGGAGGGGTGTACATACATAACCACATTAAAGCACATATCAGAAGCACCAGGAGTTGAAGTGTAGCATGTAAGACCAAAGAAGGAACTAAATGGATAGACTTCTCTAAAGACTCCTTTTTCCTTTGCTAAGCATCGGATCATATCAGCTTCTCTTCTTGCCTCTTGTAAGCCCTTTCAAACCGTACTGGCAGTATAAAGCACTCCAGTATTATTTTGAATAGATTCCGTACCTCTTTAAATTTTGGATCTAGTCAAAAGAATAACTCTGCAATAACAATGCTGCATTTCTTCCACCCTCTGCTCATCTCCAGAGCCAGACTATTTGTTGCATGATGTTCTGTAGCTCAGTCTGCTATCAGCAATGTAGAACCACTACAGCAATCAGATGTAATCTGCTTTATCACCAGCAAAGATGTTGCCAGAAAAATTCCAGATTAGCACAATTTCTATACTAACTCCGTGAAATTGTACATGGTATTTAAAGCATGTCTTGATTTTCAGTTCTGGAGCTGTATTTTCAAGCATAAAATTTGTGTGCCTTAGCAATTTTGTTTTATTGAGCAAGTGCATATTGCACAAATTATGAAGGTAGAATATGAAACATCAAGATAGCATTTTTAGTAAGGAAATTTTGCACATTTAGCCAAGAGCCGAACTTCTAAGGTGATTTTCATTGCATGATAAATTCGTAAAAAATTATCTGTGGCCAAAGAGAAAATTTTGATCATTTAGCCTTATGGCTGAAATGTCTACTGACCTCTCCTGTGCCAAAGCAATCCCTTTTACCGTGTTCCCACGACTCCCTCTGGTGGCAAACCTCTCATCCAAGCTGCAGGACAGCATCTTCCTTTGGTTTTTTCTCTCATGTTTCAGATGGATTAAGAGGAATGCTGGTGGATTCTCAGCTCATTCAGGCAGTGGAAATCCCAATAAAGTTTTTTGTTTGAGTTGTAGGAATTATCTTTTTTTATTAATTTCAGTAAGAGCTACCTGTTCAACCTAACAAAGACACTACCATTAAATATGCATAATATTGAAAAGACTGTATAAAAATGCTAATTTGAATAAACAATTTGTAAAAAAAAATTAATATTTCTGGTTTACATACTTCCCTTTCATGTAGCCCACCACTAGATATACACCTCGGAAATGGTCCTGTTTTTTCTCAGGCCAGGCTGCTGAGGCCAAGAGCCTCATCACAAATGCAAAGACAGGCACTTGCAGTTCCCAGTTAGTGTCATGCTGGGAAAACTAAACCTGGATTTTCTTCTTAAGTGGGGAAATTTACAGCACTCAGTTATATAAAAGAACCTTAATACCTATTAACTCACTTCCACTCTAAAGGTTTTTCTTTTCCCACCACTGGAGACAGCACTGCCCACCTGCTGAAGCCCTTGCAGACCATCTTCCCTACCTGAGGCTTAGGCACATGGCAATGGAGCCTCACAGTCTCTGTGTACAAGAAATCCTAGAAACACGGTAGGAATTTGATGACAGAAGATCCATCACAGCCTGGCTGGCCAGCCAAACTGATCTGGTACCAAAATCATCTTACATAGTTAAGTCACTTTAATGATGGTTAAACTAATTTGTTAACACCGAATTGCAGCTTTTTTTCACTTGTGACTTGTTCTTTCTTGTGCCCATCTGACCTCATCAAGCAATGACAATGGCTAAAATATAAAGATAAATTCCAGATTTTAAAGAAAAAGTGATCATCCTCAAACTCACAGCTGAAAAGAAGATGAAAATATTTCTGATATCCTGCTGTCAAATCAAATGTGTTTATTGGTTACATTACAAAGATCAGTAACAGGGGTTTTTGCAAGGGCACTGTGTTGGTAAGTCACATTCCATACCCACACCAAACATGTAATTCCTCCTCTCATCATGAATAAATCACCTTAGCTGAGTGCACAAGGATGATGTACAAAAGCAGCATCACTGGCCCAAGAGGCAGAATGGTAAGTGGTATGTGTGAGAAATGAGGGGAGAATGAGCTATGAAGCAGTGTAATGCAGGATGATGATGTACTGGTGATCAAAATAGAGCAGTCTGCCATCAAACCATGGTGTGCTTTACTGGGAGGCTAAGGAGGTCTCTTTATGTCACCTCTGCTAAAGAGGCTCCTACTATTTTTAACATTTTAATTCAGGTTATAAATCAGGTCTCTCTTTCAGACACACATGTCCCTACTGATATATACATACACAATATATGTGACATAATTTTCCATTGCCTAAAATGGAAATTTTTATTCAGTGATTTCTTATTTCAAGGCTGTTGTTCTTCTGCAGAAAGGTAGTTCCAGTTACGTGATCTTAGTGAATTCATTATGACTAAGATTCTGGTCTTTATACTGTAAGTATCTATGCATGGGCTTTTTATGCTTGAATCTTATTTTTCTAGATGAATCATACCTATTGCAGCTCCCATGAAGCAGAGGCATGCCTGCCCCAGTGATGTGGAATCAGAATAATGGTGCAAATGAACCTGAACACATCAGTCCTGTCCCTGTCTGACAAAACAGAGTAAACCCTTGCAACATGTTTTGTCCTCTTAAGTTTCCCCTGTATTAGAACATCTTAGAGTGAATTGAGGACTGTCAACTACAAAAATAAAGAGCAGCACCAGAGACTATTCCCAGAGCCCAGACCCATACCAGTACCATAACCACTTGGCTGCATTTTTCCATCCTGAGACTTTTTTTCTCTGTCCAAGTGGATTTTCATTTTCTAGCTGCAGAGTGATTCAACTACAGCTGAAGGCAGAGCTAGCTAAACCAGCTGAAAAAAGAGAGCACTCTCCTGTTACAGGGACAGTGTGGATCCAAACACCTACAAACTCAGGAATGGGTAGAAATCAGAATTTCCTGGTCCTGGGTAAGTGCTTCCAAAGGTCAGCTATAAATATGACCATGTCAATAATGAATTAAACAGCAATATTGTCTGCAAAGTCTCTGGATTTTGTGTCGAGCATTCAGAGCTGGGGAGCCTGAAACTGACCTGTTCAGTGTGGAGTTGTTGGCATCACAGTCTGTGAATGACATGAACCAGAGAAAACACAGTAACAGTGAGAATGATGCAATGACCAGAATTTAGAAGGAAGGTTATGGGAGAGTTGGGTTTGTTGGTGGAGGTCATGATCAGAAATTTGGGTATCTCAAAGACTGACTGCTGCTAAGTAGTAGGGTAAGGGTAGGATCTGTTTTCCATATCTGTGGTGATAAGACAGGAACAGTAGCCTTTAATCAAAGAACAGATAGGCTGGATAAAAAGGAACATTTTCTTGCAGCAGGGTAGTTATGCACTAGAACAGCTCACCAGGGGAAACAGTAGATTCTCTGTCACCAGAATTCTTGAGCTACAGGTTGGATACAGATACAAATTCATCCAGCCTGGGGCTAGCAGAGGATGTGATGACATCCAGCTCCCACTTCTAATGTTATTTTTCTAGGTGTTAGGATTTTCAGAGCACATCTGAGGCGTGAACTGAGGTGAAAAGTCACCTGAACTCTGGATTGCAATAGATGTTCTTCAGGGAATATATTTTGCCCATGTCCAAGTGAAGTAGATGCTTGTATTCAGGTGCCTGAGAAACTTTCAGAGTAACCTTGAGAACATCTCCAGGATAAGACAAGGGCAAAGATGCTCTCTGCAAAGATGTTTTGGACACAATGTTTACAATTGAGCACAGTAATATCCATTCACAGCATGTTGGCATGTGACAAGCAGAGAATTTTAGACTTCAGTGAAGCACGACTAGCTAATAATAACAATTGCATAGCTTACTTATGGATGTGAATTTGTGTGGGTTCCTCAAGGCCAGTAAAGCAAAGAACCCAAAAAATTTTTCTTTTCCCAAGTCTGCAACAAAATCAGGCAATTATATATACAAAACCATACAGTTAATTCTAGATGGAAAATTTCTTACCCAAGCGGTAAATGTGTACAACTCAGGTTTAAAGATGGTATAATTCAGGCATAAACTCCTTTCCATACCTAAGCAAGACTAAGTATCCACAGTCTATCTGTTCCACTTTTTCTTCCTGCTCTGCTTCTTCATTAACCAGTCTAGCATTTACCCTGAGTGCTTCAGAGGCAGGTCCTCTTTTAGATTCTTCAGGAGTTCAACTGAATGAACAGAAACTGTAATTGCCTACTGTCCATATCAGGACCTCCTTGAATATCCCTGTTTGCAAGACATACATTGATGGTGCATCCTTAGGTAAAACTACAGTGTTTGGGATTACATACACTTAACCAGTCATCAAAGAATAGTGTCAGTAAAGATTCATGGTCCGATATACCCAGGTTTTTTTCTATGTAACTCCCTGAGCCATCACCTGCCAACACACTCTTGGGTAAAAGCGGATCTTATTAGTGGATGTAATTTTTTTGAGCAAAAAATACATGTATCAGTGGCGCCATATGTAATGAAGACACACAGAATACCATTTGAATGATACCCTTGTTCTTCTGTGACTTTATTCATCAAAAAGCCTTATGGAATAGATATAATTAGCATTGCTCATGTATTTTATTTCTTCCCGGGATTAAAGCACTAATTGTCACATTACAACCCAGCCACTACTTCTAGCCCCAATCCTGTCTCTCCTTACCCCCACATTCCTTCTCTTTCCCCAGCCTTGCTTTTTCCCCAGCCACAAGCTGCTGCCCAGCCATAGAGACAGGACGGCAGCCAGCCGAGGGGAAGGGCTTCCCTGTAGCTTTGCTGGCATTGCGCAAGGGTACTTAGCAAGGCTCTGGCTTCATTCAGTTCCTTTTGCCAAGAGCCTGGTCTCTGACCATGGCACATTCTGGCACCAGGGTGCTGAGTTTCCTTCTGTGTGTCCTTTTCACTGCTGGGCTTTTAACTCCACAAGTCACAGCTCGTCCTGCACACATGGCCATGGGTCACAGCTGCATGTGGGTGGATGCTGGAGTGCCAGGACAGAACAAATCTCCATCTCATCAAGATTTGTGGTCATTCTTACTAACACAGCAATGTTACTGAGACACTTGGAGGAGGGTGGTTTATTGACATATTGCAAAAGCATGTACTTTTGCTGATAGGTAGTTGAACTATTAAAGGCAATGTTCTCATCCTGTAAATGAGCTCATTGGCTTAGTCTAGAAAAACAATGCATATAGACAGGAAAAGGATTCAACATTTTATTTTTTTTAATAAGGTCCTATTAGTTGGCCAAGGTTGAAGGATCATATTTATATATAGGTTGGTTCTGGGAATAGACTTTGTTTGGGTTTGTGGTCAGATAGGAGCAAAAACTGCTTCCCATAGGTATGTTTTCCCATCTACCAGGGTAACTTCTTTCCCTAAGTTACTTCTGAATAATCCTTTTTTCATCATCTTATTTTCTCTATTTTTCTCCGGTCACTCGATACTTTATTTTTCACTTACTGCAATATTTTTCATGTACATTTTGAATCTACTTCTTGAAGTCCTTGGTGATTTAATGAAATTCATATGACTTTGATTTCTTTCCAGAACTGCAGCCTAAAACATCTTTCCTATCCTCCCTTTGATGTTTTGCTTTAGGGGAATGTTCTTTAGATGGACTATTCTTAAGTGACACCCTCTGTGGAGACTCTATTCCTTTCTGTAAGTACATTTTAAGCTCCCTCTTAATAGTGCACTCTAGTATTCACCTTTAATGTCACTCAGCTTATCACATCAAAGTAACGTGAGTCCGTAGTGCTCCACCGAGGTGTAATGAGCAGTATGCCTGACAAACATCTGATGATGTGCACGTGAGTACATTTCAGTGGGGTGTCTCCTGAAATCACACCCTGCTTAAACAGAACTAACTACACTCCTTTCAAATAACCAAATTTGTCTCCAAGCTGAAATAACAGGATCTCTTCCCAAATTCCTGTCTAGAGGATTAAAACTCCTCAGAGCACCCTGTGGAGAGACACATGAAGCCTGGAGAGAACTGAGATCCTCTGAAGCCCTGTAGAATATCTTCTGGGTGGGAATAGCAGGGTGGAGCAGCTCTGCTTCTCCAAACACAGGTCATACAGGCCCCTGTGCTACTACATGTGTGGTTACTGTCTTTTGGGCTGGAGTCTCACTATTTTTGAATCATAGGAAGGTCAGATATTTCAGATCACAATCTCACTAGATGACTAAGTGTTTTCATAGCAAATGCATCCCTCAGTAGCCTGCTACCACTGTAATTCAGGCTGTTCAACCCCTAAAGACTGATTCTGAAATAGTCTCTTCCCCAGGCTAGCACCTCCCCAGTTGAAGAGTTCAGAGCAGCCGGGCAAGGGCAGAGCGACGAGTGTTGCTCCAAAGGCACCTTCAGGGCTGATGTGTTTGACATTGTTTTGCTTAAACTTCCTGCTGCAAATCAAGATGACACTTAGGAAATTAATATATAAAGCCCCTTTATTGAACCACTACATCCCGTTAGCAGCTCAGAGACCAGCTGTGAGCACTTGCTTGCCAAAGCTTCCTACTGACATCATGAAAGCATGAAGCTTTTAATCAGACCACACAGAGATAATTTTTTAACCTTTTTTCCCCCACACCTCCTCACTTTTCCCTCCCCACTGTGCTGGCCTTGGCGTTTCGTAACCCAGCAGAAATGCATTCTTAGAAAAAAATGGACAAATCCATCAAATTCTAATGCCCCATTTGAAACCATTCAAAAAATAGCATACACAAAATAGAGGTTTTCATTGTGATTTTCAGGGATTAAATATATATCAGAAGGATGTCACAGGGACACTGCACTAAAAATTTAATGTTTGGAGGGGGAAGTATATACATATGTTCTTTAATAGAAAATCTTCTCTGCACTTCAACCACACTACACTTATTGGTAAAGACAATTTTTCAAAAACAATTACTATTGGAGCTGCTCATAGTACTAGTTTTCATAAATTCATACAGTTATAATTAATATGTGCCTTTCAAGGACCTAAAAGGGTAGGCATTCAATATTTCTTGTCTCTAATTTTAGTGTGATCTGATTTTCCTCTGGTTGTCTTTCCAAACACCTGGGGCCAGCCATATGAGTAAATTAGATTGTGCTAAAATGCATATTAATGAAGCTCAAGCAATGATTCCCTAAAGGGACAGTAAAACTATATATAGCTCATTTTTTTCCCCTTTCTTGGTTAATGTGCCTTTCAACACATTTAGATCCAAGTAAAATCATGCCATTTTGGAATAGCCAAACAAAAAAAAAACCCAACAAAGAAATTCTTAAAACAAAAACTGAGAAGCATGTTTATTTGAAGTGTCTAAATGATCACTCCTTTTAGTACTTGTATTTTAGAATTGTTTCCTATTAAAAATGGGTTTTCTATTAATTGATTTATCCTATGAGAAAAATTCAGTATCAAGACATTTGGTAAGAAGTGGCATATTTTTAAATTGCCTATGGCAATCTCTACATTCTCTTCTCCATTAAAAAAACCCAACTGCTCATTATAAATGATAGCTGTGGAGGGCAACAAACAATTATCACACGTGACTCAGTACACAGACAGCACAGTTTTGGAAAAGGACACAATACTAAACCCCAGTTCCTCAAGAAAGTCCAGTGGAGCTCTTGGGGACTGTCTACAGCAGCAATTCAGTCTGGACAAAGTGGGTGTTTTTTAAGTGGGTCATTGCCTACCATGCCTTGGTTCACACCACAGAATGGTCAAACAGCACGTGGACCTGATTCATGGAGGAGAAACTAAACTGGAAGATAGACTCAAGAGGCACATTGAAAGGGCCCTAACTGCTAATGGGCATTCAGCTCATAGAAAGAGACTAAGTGAGGGCCAAAATGGAAACATCCTAAATATGTGAGCACTGGGTCCTCAGCACCACCACTTTTAAGCCAGGTAGATGCAGAGGAAGCTGCTTGAATGACTAGGGAAGCCCAGGTTATCATACCAGAAATAATTGGTTTGGTTATTAGAACAAAGGATTAGAGAGGACGTGACTCAGCGATTAACTGCAGGAAGGGAACAGAACTACCAATTCACAAAACAAACTGAAAAAAACCCAAGTGAGTATTAATTACTTACATCCTAGAAATTAGAAGGAAGATCCAAACACAGATCTAAGGATTAGAAAGAATATCTAAACGAAACTGAACTTTTGCAACAACTTTTCAGTTGGAATATCATGGCTTATGAGAGCTCCAAGTGTTTTTAAAATGCAGGTTATGGAAGAAGTTGTATAATTTTTTATTTGTTTAAGTGTGGGAGGCAGAATATGAGAGTTTAATCTAATTGAAAGTGATGATTCATTTCTAAGCATTTTCAAAGCACTTATCTAAGTTCTCCTTCTTGCAATAATCAAACCACTTTTTAAATGGGTTCAAGTAATTTTAAGTGCCTTTCAGTGTAAAAAGAGGGGGGAAATATAAGATAACTTACCATTTAAAAAACCATGAGCAGATCTTTAGGATGAAGAATAATATCTCTCCTAAACTTAAATTGGATGGAATATTGATAGTGGCACATTTGCTAATTGCTTATAGCAATCTCTGCATTTCTCTCTTTTTAAGTACTGCAGTACTCATTATAATGGATAACAATTTCAAACAGTGTCTTTACAAACAGTGTAATGGTCAAGCAATTGCAGCCTGTGGATCTGCATGCCAGTCATTGCCAGTCATCAGTCCTGCCCAGTTATGTATTTACTTTTATTGCATATTGTAAAGCATACCACAAGAGGCAATCAAGAACAGAGACACTCAGATCAGTGGCTACTTCTCCAAGAGTTGCCTGTCAGCCAGAGGCTTTGCCATGCATGATTTTCAATTAGAAAGAGGAGATGTGTATTCAAGAAGCTTTCACATAGTTATTCAGGTTTTCTTTTTCTTCTGAGCACCCCTTCGGAGTCAAAAATTGACAATACAGAAAAAGCTCTCTCTGTATTTAATGAAATTTAATTCTTTCAGTCCACTCTTCTCTCCCACTGAAATGAAATTTTTAACTGTGCCAAAGCCTTACTTGTTACTTTAGGAACAGGGCTCAATTTTACAACTACTGACATTTCATTTTGAGGGTTTGATTATTACCATTGTTTGCTTTCTTCCCCTACTGCTTGTGCCGTTTCCTCCTCTCACCTCAAATACCCACCCTCTTGCTTCTCCCTTTGAAGACAATCCCAGCCTCCCCTTGCCACCATGGGTAACGTTTGGAGTCTATTGGCTTCCATCAACAAGAACTGCAGGAACAAGTATCTGCTATCTGCCTCCCCTCTGCCTCCTCACTACTAATCTCTAGGAGCAGGCAAAACATGTCTGTCTTCTCCTGAGGCTGAGCAACAGTTCTTGAAGCAGGTATCCTGGTAGGAAGCGATTCCACTGATTCTTCTGGACACCCAGGACACTGGCAAAGTTTGACTCACTTATATGCTTCATCCTTGATGGGGATAGAACTGAAATTAACACCATCCCCTCACAGAAGTAATGATTTTGTGAAGGTTTTGGGATCACTCATGATGAAATGGGCAATGAAATGGTAGAACAAAAGCTGCCCACATACAGGTGCACAGGCAAAGAATTCTCTCACCCAGAAGCAGTCCATGGGCACTATGAAGGAAAATCCACTATTTCAGTATGTTCTCCCAGGAATGAAACATTAAATCAGAGTTGTCACAGAGTTTCCTGAGACCCTGCTCTTATTCTATAACCATAGGATGGTTTAATTAGGCTTTGAAAAGTTAAAATACCAAAAATTAATTTGTGCATATATTAATAAGGGCAGAATTTCAAACTGAAAATAGTGACAAAGCAAGATTTACCTAAGATTTTTTTACTACATCTGACAGCATCTTTCTATAAAAGTAATTCCAGGTCAGTTAAATTGCTCTATGCATAAAAACTTATGCATAAAATATGCAAGACCTTTCACCTCTCATCTTTTATGTTTTAATTGTATGGCAAAACATTTTGCTAAAATAATTTTGTGCAGTTAACTTTGAAGCAGTTTTAAAAAGTCAATGACATGGTTTTAAAATATAGCACATGAAACGATATTTCCATCAACATGCAGCAGTTGCCATAAACAGCCTAATTTCCAGTCTAAATTAGTGCTCTAAATATATTCAGACAAATTAATGCAATGGAAAATTATAGAACCCAAATTGTATATTTATTTATTGCAACATGTTTCACTTGCATCTCATCTGCCATTCATACAAGGTTACTTCAAGTTTAGTAATTTTTCCCCTTTTCATGCTCAAATTGAGAGGAAAACATGACTCCAAATGTTCATAACAGAGTTGAAAAACATATTTTGGACTAATCTGTTCACTAATCAGCAATATTATTTCCTATATATCATGCATTATAATTTCATTTAAATTGTTACTGCTGTGCTCATGCTCAGCTGTTTAAGACTTGGAGTAAGTGAACAATAATTAAAATTGGTTTTTCAGTTTATGTGTGGGCTGGTTTTGAAGCAGCCAGCCCTACAAAGTGAACTGAGGTGCAGAGAATCACCAGTACATGTGGAGGGGTTTTATCACTGTCTGTCTCCCGATAACAACTTTGTAATTGGTTTTGGAGTGGCACACAGTGCAGGCAGCCTGAACTGGGCTTCACTGAGAGACTGCTGTACTCTTTGAGGATAGGATTTCTAATAGCAAAGAAAACCCTCTTAGATAATGATATACCACTGATCATCTCAGGTTGGGACAATAGAAAGCAGATTACATCCCCCAGCAATTGTGAATGCTGAAAATCAAAAGTGGTGAGTGGTAAAATGTATTTCATAGTCCTAAAAAAGAGAAGGCTTCTACTTTATTACAAAGTAAGGCCTGGTTTCTATGACACAGCAGACTGTCCCCTAATTTTTCAGATTATTTTAAAATGAAGTCTTTTTCTCTTCTTTGAGACATTGTATCTTATTATGAACAGAAACCTGAATTGTTCAGCATACCACCTGTTTGACAGAAGGAAATGAGGAACAATTACTGTGTGGATTTCACATGGAGCTGGGAAAGACAATGAAAAATGAAGCAAGTTAGGTTTTATAAGGGAAAATGAAAAGAAACCATTTATGAGCACTGGAATTAATGGCTGTCTTTGAGATACATATATATATATATATAATTTTTTTTAATGTCTCACAATTGAATTAGATTAGCCTCACCTTCATTCTGGTACTTCTCAAATCTCTTGTCACACTTTGATGAGGTGTGGGGAGCTGGGAGTGGGAATGGGTACCACCAGACTGAGGATTTTCTGCCTCTGCATCTCCATGTGAGCCTAAGAGAACTGCTCTGCTCATCCCAGGGAGGAGAAGGCTTTGTGAGCAAAACATGCTGTGTGCCAATCCTTTACAGGAACTCCTTAAACATCATTAAACTGATTGCATTCCCAGGTGTGGCTAATGCTGGTTGAACAGGTCAAAAGCTGGTTGTGGGAGCTGAAGTAATCACCAATATGAAATGGGAATAAAAATGCAGAAATAAAGAGAATAGAATTACATATAGTAATGACAAATTAATTACAAATACAGTTGAGTCACTGCAAAATCTGCTGGCTCTTCCACACCACCTCTGTCCCTTCTTCCATTCACTTCAATGGTCCCTTCATCTGATTAAAATACTCACTTTGTGTCATGTCTGACATCAAGTAAGAGGAATTTGGAAAATCCCACCCAGAACTTCTCAAGACCAGGTGCCTCCAAAATATCCAGACTTGCCCTGAAAAATTTGTATTTTGAGGTTCTCAAAACCACAAAAAGCTTTTGGTGAATGACTTCAAGCTGGGAAACCAATGGCTGCCTTTCTCCAATCTCTCAGAGCAGTGAATTTATGGCAAATAAATAGCTGCTGTCTAGCAACATTTATATTAATATTCTGCCTGGGGAAGTCTCTATTGACTGTGTGTTTTACCATAAAAAGTTGGAAGAGCCATTACTGCCAGCACACAGGTCAGTCATGGGCACAAAAAAAAATATTTGTATGGACAGCATAGGGCCACCCAGCTCCAGATGTATAAAAACTCCTTTTCCAGATGCCTTATATGCAAAAGCACAAGGAAAGCTCTGTCCCATATGCTTTTCATGCAGTGCATGGGATTAAAACCTGTAGTAGAGGAAATCTTACCTTTTCTCTGATATATGGCAACCCTAGCAGCAGCTGTGCTACCTTGCTGGTCCTTCCAGACCAGTGCCCAGAGCCTGGACTTTGCAGCCATGGATCTTGTCAGGAAGGTCTGAGTGAGACACACTGAATCACAGCACACACCTCTCCTCAGGGTTACCCTTGGTCTGGCCAGCAGCTGCAGGACAGGGGTTTGTGCCCAGGGAGAGGTCCAGTGCTCACCAAACCCAGGGTAGCAAGGCCCCTGGCAAGAGCTAGAGCAGCACACTTTCCTGTGCTTCTCCTGTGCTTTTTGGAGGTGGAAGGCTCTGGGAAATTAACACCCAGTGGACACTTTAACTATCAACCATGGCAGTGAAGATGACAATGAATACAATTCAATTGAATTTCCTTAGAAAGAAAAGCTGGCCATGGAGGAAAATAGAGCTGGGTTTAAGCCTGGAGAAATTATTTTTAAAACTTTTTTTCAGGGTTCTCAAAAAGTCATAAAAGCAGGTACATAAACAATGTACAGCAGCTGCCGTAACATTTCAGTCTCTCACATGCCATCCTAAAGTGCTCCAGAAATGGTTTTTCCTCTTAGGAAGGTAAAACAAATGCACCAACATCTCTCAAACACAAAACATACTTCCCCAAAACTCCATAAAGAAAAGAAACTTGAAAATGTTTTTCAGATGGAAGTGTACTCAAGTACAGCACTGTGGTAGTGGGCTGACCCTGGCTGGACACCACATGTCCAGCAAAGCCTTTCCATCACTCTCCCCCTCAGCTGGACAGGGGAGAGAAAACAGAATGAAAGCCTCGTGGACTGAGATAAGGAGAAGGAGAGATCACTCATCTTACTTAGTTACTGCCATGGGTAAAATCACTTGACTTGGGGAAATTAGCTTAATTTATTGACAATCAAATTAGAGTAGGATAATAAGAAATAAAAGCAAATCTTTAACACCTCCCCCACACGCCTTTTTTCTTCCTGGGTTTAATTTCACTCAATTTTTTCTCCCTCCTCCTCCACAGCAGCACGGGGCCAGGGCATGGGTGTTGCGGTCTGTTCATCACGTTTCCTCCCATGGGAGACAGTTCTCCATGTACTTCTTCACTGTGAAGTTCCCATGGGCTGCAGTTCCTCACAAACTTCTCCAGTATGGGTCTTTCAATGGGCTGTAGTCCTTCAGGAACAGACTGTTTCAGCATGGGTCCCCCACAGCATCACAAGTCCTGCCAGGAACCTGCTCCAGCAAGGGCTTCCCATGGACCCACAGCCTCCTTTGAGCATCCCTCTGCTCCAAGGGGGGGGTGCTCTACAGGCTGCAGGTGGATCTCTGCACCATCATGAATCTCCATGGGCTGCCAGGGGACAGCCTGACTGACCAGGGTCTTCCCCATGGGAATCACTGCTCTGGTGCAGTTGCTGTTTGGGCAGGCTTTTTGCCCCCTTAAATACATTATCCCAGAGGCACTACCACCATCGCCGATGGGCCCAGCCTTGGCTAATGACGGGTCTTTCTTGGAGCCAGCTGGCATTGGCTCTATCCAACACACGGGAAGCTTCTGGCAGCTTCTCATAGAAGCCACCCCTGTAGATCCCTGCTACTGAAACTTGGCCATGCAATCCCAATACGAGCCTCTTTCCTGCCTCTCACCTCCCCGCCTCCCTACCTTATCCAAAAACAATGTCCTGGGAAAATGAGTAGTTCCTGTAGTTACTCTTGACAACTCTTGTGTTCAGGTTTTCATGAAGTAAGACAGAAGACATTAGAACCACTGAATATTTGAATTAGTCCCAGCAGGTCAATTATTACAAAGATTTTCTGCTCTAGTTGCTTGCAGAGAGATGTGCACTTCTTAAAATCTCAGCTATTTCCTGTTCAATTTATTTGCAAAGCAAGATATAACTGTAAAAAATCAGTTGAACACAACAATTTTATTGGAGTTCACAGGCTACAACAACGTGTATGAACACAAAGCTTCTAGCAAAACAATCAAGCAATCCTGGAGCTGTTTGCAAAGATACCTGCTGTTTGCAGCAATGTATGATGAGCACACAGTCAGTTTAACAGGTTTCCTCCTTGATCAGTTATTTAGCCTTTCCTTTTATTTTCCTGAAAGTTTGAGTTTGTTTGGTTTTTTAATTTGGTACAATCATCTTTAATAAAGCGTGTATCCCTGTACTTCAGCATGTTTGAGTTTGGAGGACTATAAATCCCTGCTTTCATATCTCTGTTTCAGTGATTCCTCTCTATCCCCAGTAGTTTGTCAGGCAGGAGAAGGATGGGAAGTCAGTAGAAGTTCCAGCAGACCAAAGAACAGGCTATGTCAGGTCTCCACTGCCTCCACATCCAATATTGTGTTGCAGTCCCCAGGGGCCAAAGCAGAACCTTTCATATGAGAACTTGCACTGAAGAAGTTTCAGAATACCAAAAAATGGATGAAAGCCAAATAAAGTCTGTAGGCTTGAGATTCACAGGAATAAGGGGAGAATGAACACCATTACATACAACCAGAGTTGCTGTATTACAAAAGGATATAGAAAATAAGATGTCTGAGTAAAATTAGCTAAAACTGCACTGTAATCTTCAATAGAAAAAGAGGTCCTTCAAAAAATTTCCTTCCAGAAATCTTGCATCTAGTATTTCCATACACTTCTTTTGCTTTTATTCAAATACTTCACATACACTTAAAATGCAATAGATATTTAAATTTTGTTCAATCCCTGTGAGTGGACAGAAGCAATTCAGTCAGAAACAGAGAATTACGTGAAAAGCAGTAAGGGAGTGCCTCTTCATTCAGTGTGCAGAAAAATTAATATCCTTAGGACAGCTGTTAAATAGGGCAAATTCACAGTTTGCCATTTCTTATTTACCATTCGGGCCCATACTCTATGTTCAGAAGGATAAAGCACTGTGTTTTCATGGTTTAATCCCAATGCGATGATGGGGTGGATAAGGTAAGTTGTGGCACTACGTGTGGTAAGCACAAAAGCTGTGGCCATGTTAGTCATGGGCCCAGAGACAAACCACTTCAATGGTTTGCCTTAGCAGGCCCAGCCACAGCATTCATTCTGAATCTGCTTGAGACCCCGTTAGTTTAGTCCTGTTACTCACTCAGCGTCCTACTTTGATCTCTTCTCTTACAGTCCCCTGAAGTTGCCAAATTCCTTGTCTTTCCCATTCTTGCTTTGCACATACTTGACTTCTGTGCATGACCACGGTCAATAAATTTAAATCCTTTAATTCAGTGAATTTTCCCATGAGCCTAGTAAACCGCATACAGGCTTGGGACCAAATGTTCTTTCCCATTAGCAATTTTACAACCCAAAATTATAAATACGACTACAAAAAGGGTGATCTTTGTCAAGCCCATAGCTTGGCCTTTATCGCCTTTATCTTTTCCCAGTTTAATTTGGCTATTTCCCAATCGCATTCTGGGACTGATGCAGCTGAATGCCGCTTCAACACTATGAAACCACTAGCCTGTTTTACAGTTTAACAGCTGAAACACAAGTGAGAAAAGAGAGCATGACACCTGCAAGTAAGCAAGGGAAGATAACGTAAGGAAAGACAGCCGATGATTACCATGGAATCATGGCTGGCAAAAAAGAGACAGATTTCACATGCAGATTTCCATTGACTGAAAGACTCAGTGAAGGCTCATTTCAGTCCCAGCCAACAGGATCTGTAAGGAGGAAGAAAGCACATGCAACACCACCCGTGTTCCCTGTTAGAGCAGAATTGCTGCTAAGCAGGAAAGGACAGAAAATTTCAGTGTGGCCCCCCAAACTCCTTTCTCATTCCAAGTGCACTGAGTGCAGAGCCAGTTGCTGTTCCACACAGCACAGCTGGATGTGGAGGACAGAAGGACACTGCTGCAGGGGGCTCTTCACACACAGAAGAACAGGAGTGGCTCTGGAAGCAGGCATTTCTCCTTGCCAGGGAGGTACTAGCATGGCTTAATCTGCTCTGTGCTTCAGCTGGCTGGTACCAAGGGGCTCTGAAGCCTAATGCCCACCTAAACCAGGCCCCTGACACACAGAGTGCAATGGCGATAACCCAACTGAGCTGGAGGTTGTCAAACAGAACAGCTAAGCCACCTCTCCAGAGCCAATAACTCATAACTCACCTCACAGTCCCTCTGTTCCCATAAATACATAATTTTTAATTTTCATTTGTGAGGTAAACTTATAGATTTTCTTCATTTGCAAAAAAAACCTGATAAACTCCAAACTCTTTCACAAGATTTCTGCGATGATTATCTGAAAACAAATAAACTGTAATTTTACTGTTCCAATACCTTCTCTCTTATGTGTCACCCACAAATCATCTCAGGATAATTTTTATATAAATTAAATAGAACGAGCTATATTTGTATACCAAAATGTATCCCTTTGATGTATCCCTTTTGAGTTTCACTGTACGTTTTCTTATGAGCTGGGAGAAATTAGAAACGAGGATATGTCCTTTTTAGAACAAGGATCAGCAGATTTATTATGACTGGATTGGAGTATTCAAAGTGCCTATTACCTACGATATAACATTTAGTTTTAATAAAATACATGAGGTTACTTAAGTGCATCAAAAACCAACAACACAGATCCAAGAGTAGGAGAGGCCTGAGCTAAAGAGGTATGTCAACAGTTGTTTATTAATTACTGAGGAAACAGAACCATTAAACCCCAGCAACCTCAGTTTTCTATGCCAACAAAACCAGTCCAGACTGTGAAGCAGGAAAGTTCAGTTCAAGCTTGAGAAAAGTATCAAAATTCCAAAAACTGATTTCAGAAAATTTTACTGTTAGATGGGTGATGGCAAAAAAGAAATTAAATGTTTGGAGGGAGAGTCTGACTGAACAGTCTTCTCCCAGTTACTTTTAGCTAGCCAGACATTCTGGCAAACTGGTGTCTGCTAGAATCAGATGTAAAATATGTTAATTCTAGAAGTAATTTTCTACACAAGCTGAGGGGAATCTGAGGTGTAAAATAAATGTTATACTACCCTTATCAACCAGTCATTCTTATTAGGGCACAAAGCAATTTAGGTGATAGGTTGAAAATGGGCCCGGGCAGAATGCAGATAAGACCCAATTAAAACAAAAAGCAATTTGAGTCTACTGAATAATCTATATGAGCAAATGACAAATTAAAAAGCTAGAGAAAATTACATGTAGGTTTTGCTTTCAGTGCACAACTAGAAGTGCTGAAAGAAAACAAACAAAACATTACCGAATAATTAGAGTGGGATAACTTCACATTCAGTCTTCAATAGTGAAGGATAGAAAAGGTATTAGCAATTTAAATAGGTTTCTGCATTAAACCAGCTGGTTTTTGTTAAATAGAGGAAAGCTAGGGCAAATCAAAATGTATGAAATGATCCAAACCCAAGACATCAGCCAAGAGATCTTACAGAGTTTATGCCAGCAGCCGCCCTGACCAAACAGGTGGACGCACGTCTGGCCATGCCTCCCCATGTCCGAGCTGAGGATGTTGGTTCACCTCATCTTCTCTTAATCCTTAGCTCCGGCCATCTCCTTTCACCTTCTCTCTGACAGTGGCCACGCTGCAGCCTTCCAGCAAGACGTGTTTGCACAGGGGCTGCTGCTGCAGCCCTGGGAGTCCTGTGGGAGCCCAGTCGGCTCCGCTCCCGGCCGGAGGGAGGAAGCGGCGGCTCCCGGGCCGCCGGGGGAGCAGCGGCCGTGCTGCAGCCCCTGCCCCGGCACGGCCCCGTCAGGCGGCACAGCCGGCACCTGCAGCTTGAGCGAGGGCAGATGAAAACAGTAATTCAAAGTTGTGATTGGGGCAGGCTCACGCCTCAAGCTTCCTTTTCCTCTGCCACCTAGCTTGGAGAAATGGGAACTCTCGCCGGAAGAGAAGTAACTGATATGAGTTCCCCCAAGTCAAAGATTAACACCAAAAAATTGTAACTTTTTTTTTTTTAACTGGAAGATTTAGGCACGTCCATACTTGTATGTGCTGGCTCTCGTGTATCTTTTCTGAGGCTACCCTTATGTGTTCAAGAAACAGGGACACTAAAATGAAGGTGACTCCTACAAAGACTCTGATTCCAAGTCTTACCTGCCACCATCAGAGCACATAAGCATTCCATTAACATATGTGTTTGCTCCATCACTATTAACACTGCCAGCACCAGTCTGAAATGCAGTATCCCAATTCATCAGGTATGTACAAAGCTATAAAAGCATATTAATATTATTTATTTTTTGGCATATACATTTCACAATTTCAAAGTAAACTCTGAGCGCTCAGTGGGCAGTTACTGGAATTCCCAAAGGCACTTTGGTTCCTTGGCTATTAACTGAAAGGATAACTTAACAAGTTTGGTTGCAAGTCAAGCCAGGAGTTACTCTTCAGACCTTTATAAAGATTGCACCACCGTAGCACAAGCAAACGTTTTCTCATCCAGCATAAAGTCTGCAGGCATAAATTACCCAGAGGGTTCTTTTGAACTGGCAAGGCTGAAGCATGACCAGAGAGAAAACAGAACAGGCTTTTTTCCTTCACAGTTCTTTAAACAAGATCTAATAATTTAACTACTAGGTAATAAATTGCTATAAGAGAATAAGGCTCAAACTGAAAAGACACGGAAAATGATAATTTGTGACAGGATTATCAGTGGCTGAGTTATCTTTGAATATATATTAAAGTTACACCAAAGAACAGAATTCCTTAATGTTAACATTTTGGTACCTATTTCTTATGGTAAAAAAGAAGCCATATTATTATTGCAGTACTCAGTAGAATATTCACTGAAGTTGCTTATTTAATTTCTATTTTAGGTAAATCTTCCCTTACCAGGAAGAAAAAATAAGAAACCAGTAGGAAATGCTTATTAGGGCCAGAAGCTTTTTGGAAAGAAATGTAACATGTGAAAGTAATTTAATCTCTTTCTGCTTTAAAATATGTTGCAAACAGATTGTGATTTTCTTCAACACATTATACAAAACTATTCAAGGATTCATTTCAACAATAATTGACATCCTGAACCTCATTTGTAAGTAGTTTGCTGCCAGTAGTCAGTATTAAAAATGAACTATTTCAGTAGATTAGTCATGTTGCTTTGTTGGGCTTTTTTTCAAACCTTGATTGCACTGATGTAAATCACACAATAAATTTACTCCTAAGAGGACAGGAATTCACTACGGTGTTTCACCAATATTTTGCTATATTCAGTTATTCTCCATTTTGGCAATTACTCCTACTAGCTAACTTAGTTGCTATCCCTGCAGAATAAAACCACAACAGTGTGAAAATAGGCTACATGAGTTTCTTAACAAATGAGGTAGCTAAAGCATCAGCCAATCTTTATTCACTGTAAAGTCAAATTAATTTTTTGTTGGTTTTTTTTCACATTGTGTATTAATTTACATGAACATCATGGAGGTATCACTTTCTGTTGGTACTAGTGACTGCAATGGTAGAGAAGGCAACTCAAGGTTTCTCCACTTGCAGACCAGAGAAGTGTTATCAAAAGCAGAGCAGGGCTTTTCAGTTAAAGTTTCGGTGACAAATAAGGTAACTCAACAGAAACAGGAACTCTCCAAGAGCAGTGTATTCCATAAAATTATATTTAGTTTCTTTACTTTTATACATGTAGCTTCTAGAGAGCCGTGCTGTGCTGGCTTTTCTTCAGAAGGAGGGAGGGAGCTGCAGTACTTCACCTTCTCTGCTGCTGTGGCTTCAAAGAGCCCATTAAGGGCACAGAGCTCTGCTTTGATAGCAGTGCCTCATTCTTGAAGATGGGTAGACAATGGTCTGCCCTTCAGGTCACACAAGTGGAGTCCCTCTGGATCACAAAGACAGACTGCCCTATGTCAGACTCCCAGAAATTGAACTCTGCAGCTTCTATTATAAATTGCGATTTTGCTCCTTATAAAGTCTGCTACCTTACTAAAACAAGCCTCAGCATCCCAAAAGTCACTTCAGAAGCATAAGACTTACTAGGCTCAGTGAATGGACTGCCTATACAGGAACTGTTTATGGGCTGACAAACACAAATCCAAAATGCACCACACAATTATGTTTTGGCTGCAGTTTATACAACTTCAGAGCTAACAGTTTCCATCTTCTCTCTTATTTAAAAAAATTTGGGGAAAAAAGTAATATGAATTGGCTTAATATTTAATTGTGTTGTTGTTTTGCTGGTATTTTTTTGCATTATCACAAACATCTGGAGCAACCATTTGGTCATGAAGACTTAGTAATCTTCATCTGCAAAAGGAGGGTTGCCACCCTCCTTTTAGTAGTCCTCGTTGTAACTATGTAGTATTCTGTACTTCAAGTCAGTTGTGAGCTGAAGTTCACAAAAATGAACTGGGTGGGGTCATGTAGAAAAATTTTATGTAACATTTCCCTTATGATTTCTAGAAGAGGGTTCGTCTCTTCTCAACAAAACACTGTGAAGCTGAGAGCAATCTATCAGTACTTACTGCTCCTTCCTGCTAAGCTGTTCTCTTCTTCTGTTACTCTCTGTACTGGAAGACAACACTTATATTTTGAGACATCTGTACACTGATGTTACACCAAGCTGTTACATGAATCACAGCTGTTCTGCAAGAGAGGGTGTCTCCCCATTCATCACCCAGCCCCTCATTGTGGAAAGTCAGAGCTGCATTTGGATTTCAGCTTCTCATGACATGACTATGCCAGCCCTCCCGCAGGCTGCAAAGACCTGACCTTTCAAAAGTAAAAATAGAAAACTGAATTCCCTGGAGAGAGAATACAGCTAGAATTTGAGGCAGGAGGATATTTACTTTGTTTTGCTATCAATTAAATAGATTCCTTAGATTACACATGCCCTCCAAACTCTCTTAAATTAAAAACATTAAAATCTTAATTGGTAACCAGCCCCTTCTGCTTCCCCCAGGCAATTACAACAACAGAATTAGACTCAGGTAACTCAATTAGACATCAGCCCAACCCAGCTCTCTCCAAGAGGTCTCTAAGCAAAACTCTCCATGAGCTTGATGAAAACAGCATTAGGATTGCTTTGTTGAGGTCAAATAGCATAGGCTTTCAATAATCATCGAAGGCAAAATGATGCCTCGCTGTTTATATTATAAACCTCTCCACTTGGTGCTTGAATCTCTCATGCATTCTCACACAAAAATTCTGCTGATCTGCCAGGTGCAGTATGAGGTTGACCTTGTGTTTTTCTCCCTTCAGTCCTGTTTCTTCCCCAGACAACACTGCTTCAGACACATACGTGAAGCCAAGGGGCCAGGTAGCAGCAATCCTGAGCTGTGTTGCAGCAATCTGCCCTGCCTTTCCTCTTCTGCACATCCCCCCTTTGCAACTGAAAGCAGAAGCAGGGCTTTACCTTACATATGAAAGCACATCATGAACATGAAGTAGGTGTAAAAAAAGGACAGCTCCAAACATCTGCATAGGCAAGGCCTCAGACCTCAGTCTAAGTAAACTTGTGGCCATTTCAAAATGGATCCTTAGTGCCTTGCCTCTACAGGGAGCCCAGGATAAGGCACAGAATCATCCGTGCAGTACATTGGAGAGGCAGGTGCCTCCAACCAGCCATCCTGTTCCCTAAAAACTTGATGTGTTGCATGTTGGTTTAGCATTCACTAGCTAAACCCTGTGACTTTGCTATGGAACAAGAATTTTCTTGTTCTGGGGAAAATCCCCACCCCTGTGTTACCACCCTAGACTCACATTTATGTGCTCTACAAACACATGATGACTGTGCTCCTTGCTCCCTGGTATCCCACAGCTGCATAAGGGGCAGGAGGTGCCTCCCCTGATGAAACAAGCAGTAACCAGTGCAGTTTTCCAGGCTAGGAAAGCTGATGGCCTGGGCTTGCTCCCCTTCTCTGGGCAACTGCTCCATCTGCTCAGCTGTAACGCAGAAAGTGGGAAGCTCAACCAGACAGAAGGCAAAGCTTCTAAAATTATGTGTGTTTGTAGACAAAAAGTGGGTTGGAGCTCTTGATACAGGTTCACAACCTCTTTTTTAAGGCTAGACATTAAAACTCCAAAAAGGAGCAAATGTTCAGACATAACTCTGTACTCAACATTCCCCATCACTAACTCAGAGGAGAATCCTGTTGCACAAGGACTGGTTCAAACCCCCTCTCAGGCTTCTTCCCACTGCCTGTATGAGGAGCCTGGATGCTCTAATATATGATTGCAATTTACTCCAAGCACTTAGAATTCGGGCACTGGAGCACCTGATTCATGGGCATTAAGCCCTTTATTATATCTTCTCACCATCAGTAACTTACTGACACAAGCAAAATTGATATACGCAAGGGTTAAAAGGATTGACAGAAACCTACATTACAGATTTGCGCCAGATGAACCAGATTGATTTTTAAATTCACTTGATTAAATGGGTGTACTTTTTCAAGACTGATTCATTTAGCAATTTCTCCCTTTAAGGCTTCACTGGTATTTCACATACAGTGACTAATTACTTTTCAGAACACTGTGTACTTGTTCTCTGCTTCTGTGGACTTCAGTGACTTCTGCACAGTCACTATGTCTGGGTAAAGTGGGTATAAAGTGCTATTCTGCTTGACAGTATTCCATAGCACTCTGCAGGGGTGTGTGAGGGATCACAAAAGGGGCAAGAGAGTGTCTGACAACTGCTGTTGGAGGTGGAGCTGCAGACAGTGGAAAAATACATTGCCAAAGCCTTCCCAGGTGGTAGGGCTGTCATACTGGCTCTGTAGGGTGAGAAAAGCAAAGTCATGGTGGGAGCAGAACCTAGAGGTGGTTGAGCCCTTGCTATGGAGAGCACAGAGGAGCAGGAGGAGAGGGAAGAAATGCAGCCCTTCACCACTTGCCCACTCCAGCACTGCTGTACCGTAGGGCACAAAACTGCAGGATACCTGTAGGAGTTGTGATGGCCAGAGATGACAAGTGATGATTAAATACCTGTTCTTCCTCTTTTCAGCATTCTTATTATGCTAAACTCTTGAACTCTCTGCTCTACCACTGTTCCTGGGGTTTACTTCCCCCCCTTTCTTTACTCCATAAGCAGTTCTTGTGCAGCTATGTCTAAGGTTTTCATAGCTTGCGCTTTTTTTTTCCCATGCCTCTTTCATGTACAAGTGGTTTCAGCATAAAAGTCTGCTAAGTCTTCAAAAAGCCGCTGAACATTTTACTCCTCAGTGAAGTGCACGTCAGTATAAAAGTCTGCAAAGTCTTCTAAAACTTCCTAAAACTTCTTCTCCACAGCACTGACCACAGAACTTGGGCAGGCAGCAGGTTTGGCTGGCAGTTACACCTTTGTCCATTATGCTCACCGCCAGCTTGTGCTCCCTGCTCCTTTTTTGTTTTATTTCTGTGCTGTGCATCAGTTTACACATGAACTGTTTACTTCATGGGACAGCGGCTGATTTTATGTTTACAGAATCATATAGTTCCAAGGTATCTACGAAAAAAAAAAATCTGGTTTTTACCATCCACTGTTTCCTTATGCAAAAGGAGTGTACTCAGATGTTCAGGTGCTCCGCTTCAGAGGAAAACAGGGCATGTGGACCAGTGTCAAAGTACGTTTGTAATGGACAGTTAGTCCAGCTGAGAACTCACTTCGGCTGTGCCTGCTTTGACAGGCAGGGAGATTTGCATTCACTCCCCTCATGACTACACCAGTGGCAGAAGCACATAGGATACAGCTCTGGAAGAGGTGACATAGCTGGACACGAGCCAGCACAGCTCTGGCTTTAGCCTATACGTGCTTGCCTACCATGGGCACAGTAACTGCCCCAGACAGGACTCCAACAAAGATGTTCAGATCTCCAAATTCATCCAAATTATGGTAGTCATAAGCTGCCCTAAATTGATCATTCTCATTAAAATTAATGTACCATAGTAACATATTTATCTAATACCAGTAGTCTTATGCTGCCAGTGCTGTCATGAGCAGGAGAAAGAAAGCCCATGGTCAAAAGAAGCCCCGTAGAAGTGTGTATGGAGGGGATCTTACTTCTTACACATCATGACTTTGCTTATTGTAGTGGTTAAACTCACATGCCCCATAATGACAAGAGCAGCAAAACTGGGACAAAACCTCCCCAGAGACATGTCTCCAAAGCACTGAGATATATTCTTTTGCACTCTGTTGCAGTGTAGGAAACCTGGCTGATGTGCCTGATGTTAGCACCAACTCAACCAAGCACACACAAGAGGAGTCTGGTGTTCCTAAGCCTTCCCAAACCAGACTGCTCATTCCAGAGCTGACCTTTGAGGTCCAGTTACTCTCCTGCTTTGGAGTTGCTAGAAATGTCAAAATTCACTTCAGTTGTGTTCACAGATCTTCTCATAGTGTTCTGTACTTAACAGACAAAGAGTTCTCTGAAAAATTCATTTTAGTTTTCTTCCATGTATCCAGGCAGGGCTGGAAAGGCTGTTTATAGCTACAGCTCCTCTGTTACTGAAGGCAGCTTGAAACCAATTTTGAAATTTTCAGGGCTGTTAGTGCCACCACATGCTCCCTGCTAAAGCTGCAGGAGCCACTTGCAGATGTACATAACCTCTGTTCCGACCAGTACATGGCTCAGTCGAATGGAACAAACACTAACAGTTCAGAGAAGGAGAGATCCTTGGCAAGACCAGCTCCACCGGACTCTGCTGCTGACTGAAGGAATGAAGTTCCTGTTCCTGAGTCCTCAGCTACAGAACAAGGTATCTGCCCACAGTGGGATGATGTAATACTTACAGAACAATGTAACAGTGTAAACCCTTGCTGTACTCTAATAACTGACTTTAACATTGATGGATAAGATGTGAATCATACTGTAAATAAGCATTTCTAAATTGTTACAAACCCTTAGCAATAGAAAGAAAGGTAAGAAAGGTCATGCCTGACCTCAAAGAAACGATGCTACAGAGACAAGGGCTCTTCAAGGTAATGTAGCTAGAAAGGAAGTGGACAAGGGAAAAAAAAGTATGAAAATTTAACTAAGAAAGGAAAAAAGCCAAGAATAGGAAAGCCTTTTCAGAGGGGAAAATTACAAATGAAAAAAAAAAAAAAACAACCAAAATGTTGAGGAAAGTCAGCACACTCGAATTAAAAAAAAAAGAAAAACCAAACCAAAACAAAAAACAAACAAAAACCAATAAAAAGAACAGAAATAAAAAGCTCCCCAAACATTTGCAAGTGGTTTTCCCACAATACTCTTGGTTCTTCCTGTTAACACTGTGTTCATTCCTAATGTACTTTTAAAATCACAAGATCTGATTAATCTAATATGGGTAATACAGATCTACTCCTTGCTAAAAAGCCCAGGAAAAATATTATGTAAGTTCTAGACTATTCTAGATCTAGACTATTCTAGTCCTATGAGTGGTACCTGCTTTTCCCATTAGTCTCACAAATTTGAAGACTAAATGAATATTATTTCAATATATCATTATTTTATTCTCTTATTCCCAACCAATCACCCATTAGAATTCCCAATATACTTTGTCAGACACCACTCTTATGAGCAGAAAACACTTGATAAAAGAAGACACTCGTAACATTTAAATAATCACTGTGTGATTAATCTCAATTTTGAGGTTGTTCTCCTTTATGATTGACAAGGTTAGCACTTCCACCGTCCCTCCTCTTTTTCATATTCTGATTGGACTAATGACTTTGACATGACACAGATTTTGTTGTCCTACTTTCTACTTTAGATAGTAATTCACCTCTTCCTCCAACAATTAAGATTTATCTTGGAAAATTACTAAACTCTACACTACATTGAACATAAGTCAAAACAATATTCGTTTCAGTTTGCAGGCCCCAGAGGAAACTGCTAGCATGTGCATATTGCACCCTCCATAAATGAGGGCATGAATTATACATCAACATTATACATCTCAATTCTTTTTAGATTATGACTTGTTTATAGAGTACATTAAGATTATACAGAATTTAGCACGCAAAGTCACACAAAGCCAGTCTTGCTTAGGGCATAATAAAGGTACCAGATCACATCTTCAGAGAATATCACGATACCATTTACAAAAATAGAAACAGTGGAAAGCTTCAAAAAGCAAAACACAAGGAGTAAACCTGCATATCAGAAAAGCTCCGAGGCCCCACTGACAGACCATCAACAGAAAACAGCAAACATAACTCTATCATCATAGGCCTTAAGTGTACGAGTGACTATCTAGTCTAGTCTACTAAAACATCTAAACGTCACATCTTTCCCTGGAAATCTGTGAAAGTTAGCAGTAGATGTGGATTCTCCGACTGCATATTTTTTCTGGTCATGAGTTGAAGCTAGCATAAGCCTTCAAGGTTACACAGGCTACAATTTTGATCCTAGAATCAAAGATTTCAAGCAAGGGAGAATCCACCTTTCTGAAGAACTAATCCAAATGATCACTGTGGTCTTGGCATAACATGAAAAAGATCTATTTTCAGAATGTAAACAGCTATATTCCAAGAAGCAAATTTCAAGGACTTCAGAAAGAGTAAGAACATCAAAAAAAGGAATCCATGTTAGTAATGCTGGGCAAACGGGTAAGAGGATTATGAGGAGCTTTACCATGTACATATGTGAAAGAGTAATAGGTTGAGGATTGGGGCAGAAATTAACAGTGATTCAGAAATGATTTCTCATTATCAGTCATTTGATAGCAAACAGAGTCCTGAAATCCAAGCACATGGTAAGAGATGAGCCATTAATGTAAGTAGACAAATTCAAGTAAAGGAAAACATGAGGACCTTCACATTTAGATGAAGCACTGGGAAAAGAGCATTTGACTGCTTTTTCTGTATTTGGGGAGAGCAACTACTGAAAGGAGGAATCAGAAAATAAATCCTCCTCAAAAAAAAAGGATTTCAAAATTAATGTCATATGAAAAAAGACACTTTCAAACTATGATCCCCAAAAGTCTAGTTTTAGTATTCATAAGAAAGACTGCCACTAATTTACCAGTACCATTACAGTAAATGCATCTCCTGAACACTACAGGTAGAAGACATTTTTAGAGATCAGAAATTACAAGAGGAAAGGCAAATCTTGAAAGAATTACAACTGGTTTGAATTAAATGAATAGTTTTAATGTTTTTTTTAATTAAAACAATTGTCATCCCAAAATTACTATTTCATTCCCAGTCAGAATGATACATTTAACGTGGAGTAAATCCAAACTATTTTAAATCTGATTTTCATGCTTGCCCCATAACAATATCCATTACTCACACAAGTCTGGTAACTACCTTTCATTCAGATGAAGGAAGGAGTAATTAAATATTCCCATGTATGATGACACCTGAAACAGGAACTCCTGCCTAAGGTTAAAGTCAGTATTGTAAGCAGTTAAGCCAGTTCAGTCAAAAGGCTTCTCTGATTTCTCAGTTTATTGCCAGGCAATGGGTAGAGGCATAGATGTTTTTAGCTGTGCATTATTAGAATCTGAGAAAAACCGGAACGCTAAAAGCAACCCAGCAGACAGCACAAATTGTGCTCATTGGGAGCAAATGCAGGGCTTAGTGTTGTACAGAACCAGTCAGAAAGTCATACTTGGCTACCATAAGTTAAAAAGTTGCTTGTGGAAGTCTGCTTGTATACTGTGTTAGGGGAATTAAGCTAACAGAGTTGCAACAAATAATTACCAAGGATTATCAAAATCTGCTAATTATTGAAGGAAGCCAGAAGAGCTTCCAAATATTGGCAAACCATTTGTGCCAAAGGACAAGGAATTACTATGAGGCCATTGTTCACAAAAAATATCCATATGAAAAGGCATAAAACCAAAGAAACAGAACTTTGAAGTCCTCATCTGAATGGCCTCCCAGGTCACAAGGCCCCCATGAAAGTGCACAGTGAAGGGGGAGAAAGAGGCATCTACATACATAGAAGGTATTTATATGTTTATGTCTGTATAGAACCCCTACTTCTGCCTTGGACCAGGCCTTTGAAAAAAGACAATTTAAATTAACAGTAGGCCTGGCTATGCAGCACCATTCAGGTTTCGATGTCATTTTTTGTGCCACACTTTCAAATCATAACACAGCAAGGAAAAAAACCCAAACAAAGAACCACAAACCACAGCATCTGTCATGTACAGAGTCCACCCTATTTTTCACAATAAAAGTTGCATATGTGTTCATTCATCATCAAGTCTATGAGCTTTTATACATGAAGGCAGGCCTCGAGTTTCTCATCTGTCTAGCACAGAGAGTAATGAGATCAGAGGTGATCCTGGACCAGTCTCCAGGAAAGTGCTGCCTCATCCCCTGACTTTTCTGTTGTGGTAATCAGATTTTTTGTACCTGAGTTGACAGCTGCTGTCTTAACCCAGATGCATACCAAAAAATGTCTTTAAGGGCCTTATAGAAGAGGGAGGTGACCTTGAACCTAATGTATTTATTTAGTGGAGAGAAGTAAAACTGTGAAGGTAAGATAGGTCACATGCTCATGGAAATTTCTGTACTTGATGAGATGTATTTTTGACAGCACTGAAGAAGTCAGGAGAACAACCCCCCTGTCTGGGATTCAGCCATCCACAGGGATGCATCGGCACCTCAAGGGCACAAAACACCAAACAGCAACAACATTCTGACTTTCTGCAAGCTCCCACTCATATCACCAGAAACAGATCTTTCATTATATTATCCCTGCCTTTGTTGTAGCTTCTATGTACTAGACGAAATGCAGGGAGAAGGATGGCAGTAGAGCTTGAATGCATCTGACATAAATGTTACTTCTCTTCATAAATAAGATTTAAAAAAAGCTTATGATTGATTATGTTCATAAATATTTGTTTCCTAAGGAAAAATATCTTCCTCAAAAGGAGAAGTTAGTAATTGAAACTTTGTTCCGCTTTTCAACTTTGTTCTTTTCTTACATAGAGACTTCTCACAAAAATAGTTTTTAATTCTCCCCTTGGATATTTAATAAGAGATTATTATTTACTAACTACTTAGGCCTAGAAGCAAAGATTTTTACTTCCAGTTATCTTTTTTTTTCAGCTCCTCCTTTTGGAGTTTGGATCAAAACTGTGTAACAAGAGCAATTTAAAGACTGTATATTTTTCTTGGCATTAGCCACATAACATCTACTTGTACACTGAAGCAGTATCAAAAAGTACCTGGCACCATGTTGGTATTTGGCATCCATGATGTTTTTATCTACAGAAGATATATTATAGATGTAACACCCAAGGACAGAAATCAGACTAGGTAAGGGTCTGCTTTTCCCAAATTACTTGTAAAGCAATTGGACAAATATAGAGCTTAGGTTTTTGGGGAGTTTTGGGTCTCATGTTATACATAGATCCAGTATTTTTATGCATTACCTACTAAAACCACTGCAAACAGTGAAAACTCATGAAAGCCTGTGAAAACTTTGAAGCTGTTTGCAGTCAGTAGATGTATTCAGTCTGGCAGCTCCTAATTACATCATCAGCTGTTGGCCTGTTTTTAATCCAGGATGTTAACATCTTACTACCCTAGGCAAACAGCTAATACCTCAAGCTAGCAAAAATACTGGTCTTTAGTATTCTATTCATCTACTGATACTTAGTTCTAGACCTGTGTTTCTAGGTAAAGCACATTTCATGACTGATATACTGCTATCTCTATGCCTGGCTATAGATTGAAAGAAATATGCTTTCTTCATTTATGTTTGCTCAGAAGTAGTAACTCACATATTGTAAAATTATGGAAAAGAATAACTTGTATTTTTAAGATATGCTGGCAGACAAGCTGATATGGGGGAGTTTAGTGCCTACTACCATCCTGGTTTTGTTGCATCTGTGACAATTTTCTGTGATGCAGGAAATACTTCACAGGCCTAAAATGGTACATAAAACCACTCTTGAAAGAGGCCAAATCACCAAAGCTCATTTAGAATTAACTAGTGGGACAGTTATTTTCATTTCAGGACATTCTCTTTGTTTTACATCAGCAACTGTCTCTCATGACTGAAATATCATAGGTTATTCCAGGATAAGGAACCAGAGTATAGCCTCAGCTTTTTCTTTTTAGACTTAAAATTCCTTTTTAATTCCACAGGAATAATTCCCCAAAACCTTAGGAATACCATTGGCTGTCCAGGATTCCATCAAATTTCCAAAATATTTTTAAGCCCGGACACAGTATTCCCAAGTGTAAGCAAAGTTGCATGAAGCAGAATTATTTTCTTGTCCTTAAAAGTCATATTCTATTTATATATTTGGTACAACACTAATTTTTTGCAACTTCATCACATTGTGAACTCCTGTCTCATTTGCTCTCCATCACCCTCAGGACTTTCTCTGCATTTCTGCAACTTATGATTAGAGAACTGGCCTTAAGTAAAAATAACCAACTCAATCAACCCTTACCCAGAATTTTGAGAATTCAGACAATCCAACAGAATATTCCCCTACTCTCCCAACTCCATCTTCTTTAGTCACACTGCAAATAAGCACATTTACTCCCACCACACAGTAATCCTATTATAATTACTTCTCAGAAAACCTTTGCTGTGGGTTGAGAGGAAATACAGAATAACATAAAAAAAAAAAAAAAAAACAAAAACCAACTGTGCCAGAGGCTCCAGTCCTATCAGGGAAAGGTTAAGTGTCCCTTCAAGCCACAATACCACAATTCTGCCATTCTTTACACCTCAGAGTAGAAATAAGAACTGCTGCTTTATCATCCTCTGCTCCAGAACCTTTTCATTAACAACTCCTATCTGAGGCATTTCGTTACAACCTCTGGTTTCCCTCAAAGCCCCACACAGCTGGAAAATTCCAGCTTGGTGGCAAGTGAACTGTTTGCTTCTGCCTGGCAAGGGCACTACACTATTAAATTTGGAGTATGCTGCCGTTGTATTTTATACTGTATTTCTGCAATCAATACCATTACAAACTTACACATAATGCAGAGTAAGATGACATTCTTAGTTGATATGATTCTAAAAGTAGATGCTTCATGAAAATCAAGAAAATAAAACAAAAACCCCACTTTACAACATGATTTTCTTTTTATCGACAAGGTTAACTGCTGCAAATTTAGCTTCCTGGTTTGAAAGGCAGTCTCTCTTCTGCTGATTGCATTCTTACCAAGCAGCAAACTTGTGAGAAAGGAAACACTATGGTCAGCTTGTTTCTACTCATGTTATACTGCACATGCTGATAAAGGCAAAGCGATCCTCATCCCTGGAAGTTTTCCAGACTTGGCTAGACAAAGCCATGGCTGATCTGATTTAGTTCCAGGACAAGTTCTGCTTCAAGCAGGATATGGGGTGGATGGCATCCACAGGTTCCTTCCAAACAGATCTGGGAATCTGGTCTGCCTGTGAAAGTGGTAGGAAGGTCAGTTGTATCCCAGTGCTTTATACGTGTCAAATACTGAGTAAGGCAAGAGGAGAAAATGCATCTAAAAATAAAAACAGAGTCAAAGGATGCTTTGTTTTTCCTGTTTCACAACAGCAACAGCAACAAGAGCCAGGAGCAGGCAGAAAATACAAAAGATCTTTTTCTCTCTGGCAGCTTGGGTGGGTGACTCACAGCAAGTAATGAACTCTTTGCATACTGCTCCTGTCAGCATTGAGTGAGTTCGCCTTTGAGTCCTGACCTGAGCCATGTAACTGCAGACAGAAAGAGGGAGCTTGGCTTCTTCCTAGCAGTTTCGTCAATAAGACAGAATGCCAAGGACAGCTGAGGACAGCAGTCAGTGAAACTCAGACTTTGCAAAGTAGCTAAAAACCAAGTGATGGGAAAGCAGGTTGAGAACATCCCAGCCTTCTCATATCCCACAGCTGCTCTGAATTGCAGCATGCTGAGTGTCTCCCAAGACTTTTCTCCCCAGAACTCAGAGTGCCTTTGGATCCCTTTACACCTACCTACTTCAAGACAGGAAAAGAATATGATGTGTGTTCTTGTTCTTCTCTAGCAGCTAAGTTCCCCACCAATATTGGCAACTTTCCTTGTGACTTCTGACTTACAAACCAAACCTAAAGATTGAACAAAGGCAGCGTTTGCTTGTGGGGAGCAGGAAACAGAATTTGAGTATGATTTTGTAATTAACTCATTTTTGTCCAGCTACTATATAATGTAATTGCACACAATCACTGAGGCACTGATGGCACATTTTAGTGAGAGTGAAATGCATTTTCACAGTGCTTATATATCCAGAGAAAGCTGCTCACATTCACACTGTTCCAGAGTAATAGGAAGACAAGGTCCTTCTGTAAAGATTTGGTTTTAAATTTCCACTTGTGTTTTCAGGAACTGATGTTGTGTATCAGCTAAACTTGCAATTACAGTTATTAGATGTACACAGTTTAATTGTATTTCATCAGACCTTCATCTGTGGGTGCTGGCTTTTAGTCTCCATAGCTCAGACACCACCATACCAGTGTCTTGCTTCTCCATGTAAATAGGATTTTTCATATATATGTAAAAGCAATGAGCAGCCTGGCTGTGACATCTGCTCCAGTGCAGCTGTGGCTCCAACTGATTTTCTTCCCAGAGGTAAATGAACAGCACAATACTTAGATTCTTGGGGGTAAGGTGGTGGGAGGGTGAGTTTACTATATACAGGATCTTCATAAACACCAATAATATCAGTTACTGGTTTTCATACAAGTTGTTTCACAAGAAGTATAACTTAGGAAGCATTCCCAAAATTTCTCAAGCTTGAGAATGACAAGCCTGGATTTTCTAGTCTTTACTGTACACAGGGTGTTACTGCTTGCACACCGTGCAGAACAAGAGCATCTAATGCCTGCTTTGCACAGCTCAAGGCTAAACACAACCATCTCTGCATTGTGCAGGCTTTAGGACTGGAAGGTTTCCCTGAGGAATTCACCAACACAAGGACCAAAGTGACTGTTAATATTCAATACAGGGCTGGTGGAAGCTTTGAGGTTCATACCCTGAAATGGATCCTTCTTTCCCCCATTCTGGAAATGGCTCAGGAAGTGGCAGTGCATTTTCCTCTTTCCTGAGGACTTCCTCCTTTATATTAAAGAATAAAATATTTTGAAAAGCGAGGTGCTTTTATTCCATGCTGAAACAGTCCTTCCTAAGAAGTCCTCTTCTCGCTCGTGCTTTCTGACCCTCTACTTCAAGCCTATTTCAGTTCAGTTTTAAGAACAGCAAACTTAGAGCTGCACATGAAGTAGGGTGACCTATGGATGCTGAGAAGAACACACCTATCACAGGACCTCCTGTGACTGTGGTGGATTAGTCCTAGTGAACACATGTGGGAGTCCACATGTCAATCATGCCTTGGCCTGCCCATATATCCATCTTGTTCCCTCCCAATTCTATGTTACTGCCCCTCTGTTTATTCAAATCCCCTGTTTAATATTTATATGTTCTAGAAATTTCCAAGTTATTTGGCGCCCCATTGGCTGTTTGTATTGGTTAACACCCCTAAGTTTTGTAATTGGACAATGTACCCTTAATCCCTCCTCTGTCCCGCCTCCTATCCCTATTCCCATTGGTTGTATGCCCTGTCTCCTCCCCCTTTCCCTGGCCCTTAAAAGCTCACTCCTGGACCCTCAGCCCTGCCTTTTCTGCCTGGTCCCCTTCAGCCTCACTCCCTGTCACCCTTGGGGAATAAAGTGTGGACTGGAATACCAGTGGAGAGGTCTCCCTTGCTTCCTTGTCTCCTCCTTGCATGCCTGCTTTCATCTGCCCCCGTGCGGAGCCCTCTGGCAGTTCACCGGCAGCAACCGCAGTGTTGACGCGCGGGCAGGGCTCAGGCAACTGCTCGGACCACGTCAAACACAGTGTCTCCTTTCACCACTCCTGAAACAGCCTGCAGATGCCATTAGTGACCCAGCTGCCACCCAGGCATTTGTCCATTTCAAACTGTCCCTGACAGATAAGAAGCTACTGAAAAGCACTGATAATAAATTAATTATTTTTAATTCCAATTAGGATAGATCAGAATCTGCAACTTTACCATGAAGGAGAAGGAGTTATGTGTATTTCCTACCAGAACTTCTATGGAAAGCTGCATGGTATCAGCAGTTGCCTCCTTTCTGACAGCCAGTCTCTGCTCAAGGTCAGGCAAGGGCAAAATAAGTGAATGCAAAAGTAATTGTTTAAGGAAAAAAAGAGGCAACGCCAACAAGACTTGGAATTTTAACTGACATGAAAGGAGCTTATGCTTATCTTGAAGATGCAAATGTTGGTAAATAAACACATATGTTTTCATTTGAAGATAGAACCACTGATCTGTTTGCTCTTGCTGTGTCCTCTGATTGATCACCTATCTGGATGATTTGATTTAATAATGTTCCTGGCATGCGATCTTTCCTCCTCTTGATTTCTATTTCTCAAATGTTTAGAGCATATTAGAAATCAGTTTGCAATTCTTTTTTCTGATTGCAGACCACTCTTACAGTATCTCTTGTTATTTTAAACACATTATGAGCTTTGGAAAAATGTTCTATTCCTCTGTTTTCTGTCTGTAAGTACTGAATTTATTTGGTCACTTTCCATATACTGGTAAGAAATCTACAGTTTTTACTTACAGGAGATCTGCAAGTACTATAATTCAGCTTCACCAGCATAAATCAAAAAGTCTTTGTGAAACTGCAGTCTCATAACTATTATATTCACTTAGTCTATAAACTTAAAATCAATCTGGTGAAACCTGAAAAGACAGATATTTAATGTAAGTTTAAATTTTTGCTTTTCTTCTGTGGTTCATTAGGTCACTTTCAATCATGAACAAGGCATACTGTAATTTTTTTTTCTAAAATAATACTTTGTTAAAGTTACCATTTCAAACTATGACTCTTCAAAAATGAAGTACTAGTTTGCAATTAAATTGGGAGACAAACCAAAGTGGGAGACAGAAATCATAGAGTATCAACCAAAAACCTGATTTATGGCTCGGTTCTTCATTACCCTGCTTTACCTTAAGAATCAATTGGCAGGCAGGAGCTTCTTTCTCAACTATTCAAAGATGGATGGCTCAAAACTTGCAGTGTAAGGTAAGTTCCTGGTTAATTTTGAAGGGTATCCTGGGAATTACAGGATTTCTGTGGCACTCTAGCACTGGCATAAGTGCCCCTGTGCCAAAAATGGCTGAAAAACAAGAGTCTTTGCTTCATCTCCACATTGAAACCAGGTGGCACAAGGAACCTGAGAACTTAAATAAATGGTTCTCTGAGATAGTACATCTAATACCCCGTACAATGCAAAGGGTCCTTTTTTCTTAGCATGCAATCTGTGAACAAGTGACTACACAAAGTGTGTGACAAGGAAAAAATTACTTCATGCTGTTGAGTCATGGAAGGTGATGGAACTAGACCCAAATCCCACCTTACTACTGTTAAAGAAATCTGCTTTCTTAAAAATAATATACTGATCCACACTAGCCTGAGGCACAGCTTCGACAGCCAATTTACCTATGGCTTGTGAGACGATGCATTTGTGTCGACAACTTACTTTCCTTGAGAATACAAGATTTTAAATATAGTCCTGCTCTTTGTTAGGAGATTCTTCAAAGTCTGAGCCAGATGCAATCAATTATGTCCTTTTGGCTTGGAAATAATCTCAGAACTGAAGCGGGGAGTTGCACTTGTTCTAGGGCTCTTGGTTATCTAGAGTGCAGTTTGCCATAATCCTGCTACAGCTGTAAATCTGTTTATTCACAGACCTGTCAGATTTTCTAGACTGTGCATGACCATCACTTACTGGGTCTTTGTCTTGTGCTTCCTTGCATTGGTGCCTAAATGTCAATAATTAACAGCACAGTGCTTCCCTTCCATGGTGGTAAGCTCCCAGCTAGACAGAACTGGGCAAGCTGCATTTGCTGTGCTGCCTTAAGAGCTGACAGGGAGGACCCATAGTGGGATGGCAGGGGGTCATCCTTCAGTGTGACCAAAACCACAGCATAATTCCTACACATCAAGAATTCTCCACACCACGTGATCCTGAATATGGTGGGGTCTTGCACACTGGCAGACATGCCCATTTTGAGACTTGCAAGTTGCTCCTGTGGCACTCAGGACGACATTAAACACAATTACAGGAATGGTAAAAACACTATAAAGTACCAGTAATTTGTACATAAAATTTAAAAACTGGTTTGGTGGTTTTTTGTCTGCTTTATTCTGTTCACAAATCTCTTCTGATTGCAATCTCTTCTTATTTAAGGACGCAACTCGACAAGTACGTTTATAAATAAATTTACATTTACTTCTAACTTTGTGAAATTACAAAACCATGCAAGAAATGGTGAAGGACTTAAGTGAGAACATACTTCCTCTGAACACACTGACTACAATTCCTGCAGTCAGAATTGCAGCCTCTTCCAAAACTGTGAAGCTATTTTGCCTATTTATCAATCAAGATTTACATGTTTACACACCAGATGCCAACATGTGATCTAATGGCCATTACCGTTTTTGTGTTAGAAAAAAGACTGACTGCATTAGTCTGGAGCCAACTGTTCGTAAAGCTGTTGGAAAAAGAGTATATGCAGAGGAAGAGTGATCACAAGTCACTTACTAAGCATATTGACCCAAGTGTTGCCACTGAGTTTAAGAGATTCAAATTTAGACCCGATAAGCACCTGCTGTCAGAAGTGGTAGCTGCTTATGTCAGTCATCTCCAAGACCCAGCAAATACATGTGAATTCAGCAATCTCCAGCAGCAAAAGAAGACTTCAGACTACAGTCATTTGCTTGTCACCTTCACTTAGGTGCCAGGTTCTTCAGGAAGAGGAGTATCAGAAACATTCACAGATGACCTGGTAACTTGATATATCAGAACAGCAAGGATTATAGCCACTGAGCATATATCCCAGAGTGGAGAGAATGTACAAGATAATTTGTTCAAGACAAAATTCCATTACAAATGTGACTCATTGAAGATTAGCTAAGTCTTTTGGAAGTCTCTTACCTCATACCAATAACATAGGCATTACGGAAAGTCCCTCTCTTCACAGACTCAAAAATCTCACAAAGTAGATCAGATGGCAAAAAGGAAATCCTAGCGCTTCTATAGAAGTCTCAGCAATGGAGAGCTTTAAAAGCTCACCCTTGTGTTGGTATTTCTCCTACTCAGGATAAAAGAGGAAACTATGCCGGAGTACAATTCAAACTAATAACAGGATCAACCTCTGTATTCCTTCTCAACAGCCCAAAGACTACATGTTCCCATTACCTTTAAGGTGCATTAGAAAAATCCCTGGTGTGTAACTTCCAGCTAAGCTTCTGTCTTGGTTTGAAAGAAAGGTGTCTGCTAAGGAAGGCAGGAGCCTCCCTTGGAATGGAAAATGTAACCCCCTTCCCTCTGAATTATTATAATTTTGAAATTAAGGGGCTTTCAGGAAAAGATATGAGGAATAGGAATAACAGTTTTTTACTAATATTTTTTAATATATATACATATATATATACCAAGGCAAACAAACAGTAACTATGTCAGTACCACCGAACAGGACCAGAGCCCAGTGACCCCTCTCGGCCCCAGGCCCTTTCCCGTCAGTGCGGTGCCGCTCACGGCCGGCAGGGGCGCTGGCGGCTCCCGCTGAGCGGGGCGGGGGCGGTGGTTCCCCCGCGCCTGCAGGGGGCGCTC